>OZ038379.1:19131016-19431806 GCA_964036045.1 Eutreptiella sp. 'Long Island Sound 2002'
CGCAACGACAACCAACACAACACCACAGGGCCACAGGGATCCGGGGATACCGGGCATCACCTGCCGGGAGCGGAGCCATACCCAGCCCCACGAATACGGGGGCGGTGGGCACCCAGCCCGAACAACCCCCCGGCACCGCACACCCGCACAGGGAACTGGCCCCAAGCCCCACAGGAAGCCTGCAACCCCTAACACCACCCGTCGCGCCCGCGCACGGTCCACAGCCGGCAGCCAGCCAAGCAGCGGCAACACAGGACCACCCGGAGCCCGGCCTGCACCATGGCACACCTGACCGGCCGGCAGCGGACCCAGCATACACGCCGCCAGACGGCCCCCCCAGGCAGGCACACACCGCTTGTACACCGCTACCCCGGCCGACACCACCGCCGCCCGGCCCTCCGACAGCGTGCACCCCCACGGCCCCGGCCCCACCCAGGGCCTAACCCCACAGGCTCCGGCAACGTCCGGCACGGAGGACCTACCGGCCACGACGCACGACGGACCGGCGCCCCAGCGGCACCACGCCCCACCAACCGGGCCGCCAACGCGGCCGGCAGAGCCATCATCTCCCGGTCGCCCAGCCCCCGGCCCGGGCCCCGGCCCGGACCCGGCACGCACCGCCGCCCCGGCAGGCGTCCCACAGCCCACGGGCCCGGGAAGCCGACCCGAGCCGCCGCCCGTGGCGGAAGGCCACGCCCGAGGGGCACCGCAACCAACGAACGATGAAGCCGAACCACCTGCACTGCCGACCCAACTGCAGCGCGGAAAGCCCACGGTGGGCGCGGAAGAATTGCGGGGGCCCCCACAACGGACACCAGCGCCAACACCAATGGGGGAGCCTGGCGGGGGAGCGGACCGGCCGTCAATGCAGAGTGCCGACCCACCGAACAAAGCGGCACACGTAGGCGACAAGGCATTGGCGGCTGGCCAGCCTGACACAGAACCTGAGGGACCAACTCCGGACACCGAGTGTGAGGACGGCCTCCACCGACCCTCAGCCTCAGATCACGCGGGCGCCGTCCCCCTGGGGAACTTAGCACTTCGCGCAGACGCAAGCACCCCGGGGGGGGCGCCGCAGCGAGATCCACCAGAATCCCGGCGCGGGGTCAGAGACCCGAGAAAGCCACACCCGACACGCCCCAGCGCGCGGCCGAGGAGGAAACATCACCCAACGGACACAACCGCGACGACGACTCTTTCGATGCGTTCATGGAGTCCTGCAGGGGTGACCCCCACACGGTCCCTGCACCGGCGGCGCCACGCGTCCACCCGGAGCCACGACGCGACCAGGCGGAAGACACACCCCTCACGGCATCACGACAGGCACACCTCCAGCGCGATTACAGCGCCCTCGGGCAGGTTACCACTGCGGGTGAGGGGCAGGCGACCGCGAGCGGCGCGGTGGACCGGACCGTGGACGAGCGCGGCGACCCAGGAGAGGGTGCGCGCGTGGAAGCGGCAACCAACACCGCTAGCGAGCCCTTCGACCTGCTGCCGGGGACTGCCCCGCCCTGGGGGCGGGGGCACCTGGACTGCGCACGCTTGGAGGGCGACGCCCACCGCCCCGGCGAACAAGCGGAACAAGCGGCGACCCAAGACCTGGGCCTCTGGGTCCCCAGGCTTACCGCAGAGGGAATCCGCACCATGGCAGACGTCACATTTGGCCATCGGACGGGGCACACGCCCCCCGCCACCATGGACCACCCCGGCCAATGGCACTATGTGGCCACTCGGCTCATGGCGCATATGGGGGCCTACAGCCCGGATGAAATGAATGGACTCCACTGGCAGTGGCACCAGCGCGCCGCCCTGCGCATCCGTTCGACCATGCAGGACCATGATATCTGGGAAATCCCTGGGTCACCGTGCTACCAAGGACACGCCTCAGGCCACCGGCGGCCGCAGTCCCAAGACGTCCCGGAGCCTCCCAGGCAGGCGGCGCGCCGAAACTCCCCGGAAGGCTCACGGGGTCGACCACCCGGGATGGGTTCCCCCCACTGGCACATACAGAAGCCCCCTGCGACTGTTCGCCCCGCGGAGGAGCCCGGGCAGTTCCCACGCCTCGGGGGTGCAAGGCGGCACGCCGGAACAACGCCAAGAGACAAGGAGCCCCGGCCGATGCCGTCGCCGCAGCCGCACGCCGCCTCCCGCGGCGCGGCGAGTCGTCTTCCATGAGGATATGGATAGGGACCACGGGGGCCCCTGCGACCCCGATGCCCAGCGAACATCATCTACCACCGATCCCCGACGCCGGTCCAAGAGGCCCCGCACCAAAGGGACGCACATCCCCACCATTCTCGCGCCAGTCGAGCACGAGCGGCAGGCAGCGCTTCACGCGGACCCCCGCCGGGTGGCGGGCGGAGCATCCAGCTCATCCGCCGCCTCCCTCCAAGGGTCAGCGGCCAACCCACTGTCGGGGGGACCACACGCCACGGAAACGCGACCAAGGGAGCCTGCGGCCGACCCAAGCCCTGCGCACGGACCGGGGGGACAGCCCCCCCCGCAGCCCCGAAAGCGTCAAGCCACGGAGGGCACATCGCAGCAACCGGGGCACGACGCGAGTGGCCCAAGGGCGGACACAGAAATGACAGGAACCTCCGGCCCCTAGGAGTCTGCTGGCCCACTGCAGGCCGCCACGCCCTGCTCGGTGCCCCAGCAATAGGAACCCTCCACGGAGTACGTGCCTGGGGGACACCCTGGCACCACCTCACGTCACCCCTCCCCGGCTGGCGCAGCGCTGGACCAGGACCGGGTGGCCATGCCACCCCCACCCCCCCGACCGCCGCAGCAAGGGGGCATGGGTCCCTTCGACGACGCGGAACTGAGAGCACTCTACGGCATCCACGCTTCCACACCCTCGAGCGAGCTCGTGGCAGCCCTCCGGGAACACCTCCGTGACGTCGACCTGAACAGGCTCTTTGCCGTGGTCCCCCTGCCACACGCCGCAACAAGCAGAATCTTTGTGCGGCAGCTCCAGGCGCTCGTCAGCCCCGGGGCACAGGTCTCCGTTGACCTTGTTGAGGCCCGGATCTGGTGGTTCAACACCCACCAACCAGCCCAGGGGGGCGTGTGGGTCCCACACCTGGCCTGGGTACACACGCTCATAGCGCCGCCGACGGACCCCAGGCCCGCGCCCAGCACCGGGGGCCGGCAGCGGGTCGCCCCGTCACCGAGCCCCGAAACCCTCTGTATCCCGCCATACGAAGCCCTGGCCGCATGGGAAAGCGGAACCGCCCGTAGCAGGGGGCACAACCTCACGAGCCTGGCGGCACGCTACCTGGAGACGGCGCGCGCGGCGCCCCCACCGCGCGAACGTGACCCCGACGCCATCGCCATGATCGTGTTGGAGAATGGCCACTACTACCAAGTGTGGATCATCCCGCACCCGTAGGAGAGCCGCTGGAGCTTGGAGGCCGTCGACTCCATGCTCCCGGCGGCCACGGACCTGCCAGACAGCCCCACCCCCCTGCTCCCAGGCCAGCCCCCGGACCTGCTGACGGCCATCGTGTCGGGGATGGCCGGCACTTGGCACCCTGGCCATGCCCTCTACTGCCTCTGGCGGTGGGCGCAACGCTGCTGGCCACACACCAGGGCGTGGTCAGCGACGTGGAGGTTCTACCTCGACGGCTGGCAGCAGTTGGAGGCCATCTCGGAACAGACGGCAGAGACCCCCACTGCGGCCAACCTGTGCCCCGTCTTCGCGATCCACCAGATCCGGGCGCTGGCACTGGGCGAGCAACTGCAGCCCGCCATCCGCACTGAGACGGAGGCCCAGGCGGCACACGCGGCCCTTGTGCAGGAAATCTTCAGTGCCCTCCGCAGCGCCCTTGTGCAACGCGTGGGTAACCCCCCAAGGCCCTGAGCCGCAGCCGGCCACAGGACCTACAGCGACGACGCGCAGCCGCACACGCGCGACACGAGTCCAGCACCGGCCATGCGCAAGGGAAGAGACGACACGGCGGCCGGCAGATCGCCTCCTCCCGCCGGAGGACCGGGCGATGGATGTCACACCAACGGCTGCGGGATGGGCCACGAACCACAACGACCCCGGGCGAGCCCGCCTTGCCCAAAAAGACCCCCTCGTACAACCCAACAACGCGCGGCCGCGCAACACACTCCAGCAACGCCTGTCGACCGGGCACACCAGCGGGGAAGGCGTCAACCTACCCGGCACGTGCAACGGACACCCAAGGAGTACAGGCTAGCCTTAGCAGCCCGTGGTGTCGGACACGAAAAAAACCCCAACGACCTCCTCCCACATCCCCCGGGCGGGGGCTGCACTTCCCGGACCCCCGCGACCCGCCTGCAACAGAGAAAGGGGCAGTGCCACACCCGGCCCCGTCATCCCACCTGACCCTCCTCTCCCGCGTAATGGATCCGCGAGGGGCCGGGCAAAGGGGCCAGCCAAACGCGCGGGGCCCACGGCTGGCCCGATGACAACAAGATTGTTATCGAGCACCGTGATCCGCCAGATCTGGGCGCTGGCACTGGGCGAGCAACTGCAGCCCGCCATCGGCACTGAGACGGAGGCCCAGGCGGCACATGCGGCCCTTGTGCTGGAAATCTTCAGTGCCCTCCACAGCGCCCTTGTGCGACGCGTGGGAAACCCCCCAGGGCCCTAAGCCGCACCCGGCCACAGGACCTGCAGCGACGATGCGCAGCCGCACACGCGCAACGCCAGTCCCGCACCGGCCATGCGCAAGGGAGGAGACGACACGACGGCTGCGGGGTCACCTCCTCCCACAAGAGGGCCGGGCGATGAATGTCACACCAACAGCTGCGCACTCGGCCATAAGCCACGACGACCCCGGGCGAGCCAACCTCGCCCAAAAGGACCCCTCGTACAACCAAACGACGCGTGGCCGCGCAACACACCCCAGCAACGCCTGTCGGTCGGACACACCGACAGGAAAGACGTCACCCTGCCCGACACATGCAACAGATACCCGAAGAGTCGAGGCTAGCCTTGGCAGCCCGTGGTGTCGAACACGAACGAAAACCGGACAACTCCCTCCTACATCCCCGGGGCGGGGGCCACGCTTCGCGGACCCCCGCAACCCGCCTGCAACAGAGAAAGGGGCGGCGCCACACCCGGACCCGTCCTTCCACCTAACCCTCCTCTCCTGCAAGCTGGACCCACAAGGGGCTGGGCAAAGGGCCGGGCCAAACACGCGGGACCCACGGCCGGGCCGATGACCACGAGAATGTTAACGAACAATCGTCCGGAGTATTACCTTCCAAGGCGAGCATCCAGGGATACGTGCAGCGCGAGGACCGGCGCACACCTCCTCCGGGAAAGCCAAACGCCTGGGACGCCGGGGGGGCTTCGGCACATATAACCTACGCGAATGGTACGAGGGACACACTCCCCGCAGAAAGCTATCAGCGTCAATAAGCGGGAGGAGGGCTGCAACGCTGCCCGGTATTCCTATCCTCCGAAACCCCGCCCGGAGCACGCGAGGGACCACAGGCTCGCCACATGGGGCCAAGCCGACCCCCTGGCAGCGGGCACGGATGTGTTACACCGAGCCCAGCCCACCATGCCGGACGGAACGTCCCGGCACCACAGCACGAACCGAACTGCCCTACCCATCCTAACCACCAAACTCAGCACTGCGACACAGGCACGCCAGCCACATGACCCGCAAAACACGGCACTATATGGCGCACGGCAGGCAGGCAGACACGAACACGGGCACCGCACCACCGAGCAGGAACAGCACCCTGGGGCTCCCATGGGGAACACAGGGATGCGCCAAGGGGGACCGACAGGGCCTTGCCACCGGCGGGGGGTGTACATATGAATGGCACAGGCGAAACTGGAAGGACGGCCACAGAGCACCGCGAAGTACCGGATGATGGGTTGTGCATGCTACACTGCCAGGGCGGGGCAGGGAAAAGGGCACCGAATTTGGAAAAAGCTTTTACAGTTGTCCGACCACTTATCATTACTTTTCTCCCCCAAGGTGGGGAGACGGCGCACAGTAAAAACGTACCGTGCCAGCCCCACGCAACTGGCACCCACCAACACCGCAACAAGCAGAACACCTGCACGCAACAAATCCGACTGCGCAAACGCCCGCTGCTGCGACAAGGAACCAACGCCGAGCAAACCGACCAAGAGGCGACTAACACGACCGCGCACCAAGAAGACCACTACGGCGAACACGACGTGACCATAAACAGACCGCACGCACGCCGGCCAACACCAAACTGGCCGGACATGCATGGGCCGGTACGAGAACGGCGTCCAACGGGCTGGCGACACCGTGGTGAGCCACAGCCGCCAACCACCGTGCCCACGAACACAGCAAAACACCGTAACTCTACCACTACGGACACGACCAACCAACGTTAACAAATTACACTACACTACACTTGGAAAAACCAAGACGCAACTAACCAGCACCGACACGGATGTGCCGGCTACACAGGAAGGATTTGCCGATAAGACCACCGGCAGCAGCGTGACGGAACCCACACGAACCCAGCCGACCATGAGGCGGCCGCGACAACCGCGCACCAACCACACCGCAGCTGCGGCCGCCTCATGACCGTAAACAGACCACACGCAAGCGGGCTAACACCAAACCAGCCAGGCGTGCACGGGTCGAAACGAGAACGGCGTCCAACGGGATGGCGGCACCGTGGTGCCCCATGCCCGCTGACGACCATGCCAACGAACACAACAGAACACCGCAACTCTACCATTATGAACGCGGCCAACCAGCGTTGACAAACCGCACTACGCCGCACTTGGACCAAGCAAGACGCAACTAGCCAGCGCCCACACGGACGTGCCGGCTGCACAAACAACATTCAGCGATACGACCACCGGCAGCAGCGCGACGAAACCCACGCAGATCAAGCTGACCATGAGGTGGCCAAGACAACCGCGCACCGACCACACCGCAGCTGCAGCCGCCACTTGACCGTAAACAGACCACACGCAAGCCGGCCAACACCAAACCAGCCAGGCGTGCACGGGTCGAAATGAGAACGGCGTTCATCGGGTTGGCGACACCGTGGTGCGCCACGCCCGCCGACGACCAAGTCCACGAACAAAACCGTGACTCTGCCTCCACGCAACCGACCATGAGGCGGCCGCGACAACCGCGCACCAACCACACCACAGCTGCAGCCGCCACATGACCGTAAACAGACCACACGCAAGCCGGCCAACACCAAACCAGCCAGGCGTGCACGGGTTGAAACGGGAACGGCGTCCAACGGGATGGCGGCACCGTGGTGCGCCACGCCCGCTGACGACCATGTCCACGAACACAACAGAACACCGCAACTCTACCATTACCAACGCGGCCAACCAGCATTGACAAACCGCACTACGCCGCACTTGGACCAAGCAAGACGCAACTAGCCAGCGCCGACACGGACGTGCCGGCTGCACAAACAACATTCAGCGACACGACCACCGGCAGCAGCGCGACGAAACCCATGCAGACCAAGCCGACCATGAGGTGGCCAAGACAACCGCGTACCGACCACACCGCAGCTGCAGCCGCCACTTGACCGTAAACAGACCACACGCAGGCCGGCCAACACGAAACCAGCCAGGCGTGCACGGGTCCAAACGGGAACGGCGTCCATCGGGTTGGCGACACCGTGGTGTGCCACGCCCGCCGACGACCAAGTCCACGAATAAAACCGTGACTCTGCCGCCACGCAACCGACCATGAGGCGGCCGCGACAACCGCGCACCAACCACACCACAGCTGCAGCCGCCACATGACCGTAAACAGACCACACGCAAGCCGGCCAACACCAAACCAGCCAGGCGTGCACGGGTTGAAACGGGAACGGCGTCCAACGGAATTGCGGCACCGTGGTGCGCCACGCCCGCTGACGACCATGCCCACGAATACACCACAACACCGCAACTCTACCATTACGAAAGCGGCCAACCAGGATTGACAAACCGCACTACACCGCACTTGGACCAAGCAGGACGCAACTAGCTAGCGCCGACACGGACGTGCCGGCTGCACAAACACCATTCAGCGATACGACCACCGGCAGCAGCCCGACGAAACCCGCGAAGACCAAGCCGACCATGAGGCGGCCAAGACAACCGCGCATCGACCACACCGCAGCTGCAGCCGCCACTTTACCGTAAACAGACCACACGCAAGCCGGCCAACACCAAACCAGCCAGGCGTGCACGGGTCCAAACAGGAACGGCGTCCATCGGATTGGCGACGCCGTGGTGCGCCACGCCCGCCGACGACAAAGTCCACGAACAAAACCGTGACTCTTGAAGCCGGTTCGGACCCCCGTGGCCATCTTGGGGTCACTTGGGGTGTGTATCTATGTGCCGTCAAGCCGCCATTGGCTGATATCATACTCTTCCATCCACCCGACCTAACCTGATGTGATAGTGTGATAGGTTTGGCCATTCCGGCTACGAGCGGCCATATTCAGTACCGAGGCGCCGCCAGCGGAGATTTATATATCAGAATATCAGGAATCAACAGGGTTTTATTATCATAATGTTTCCGTAATTTTTCAGCCTTTCGTTCTGATGGTCAATGTATCGGCGACTGTCCGTTGGCTCGCGATTTTGCGTTAACCGATTGGTTAACTGTTATTTCCAGATATTTTGGCGGAAACCCCGATGAAGGGTCAGATTTCATCAGTAAAGGGTTCGTTGCTTCCGCAATTTTCTAAATATGCACTCGAAATTTTATTCTGAATTTTTCGCGATGTCGAAATCGGATTTTCGACTTCGACATCGCCGCACTTGATTTGGTCTTCTTTGAGTGGTCATACTCTTTTCCCTATGCCCGAATCAGGTTTCCCTTGTGCTTGCCACCCATTTGACTTGGAGATGTAAGGGAAACAAAAGTGAATCGTGGGACCACTTTGAAGGGCCATATCTACGCGCGAGTGTGAGGAATGAGAATAAGGAAGGTTGGGTTGCAAGCGCCTTGGTCTCAACTTAATTTGGGAAGCATCAAACGCCTTTGGTGTGTACACATGCCCGTTGTAGCATAGGATAATGGTCAAGAGGGTATAAAGTGATATATAACTCTTGGACCGTGCAACCGAAGATTTTAATGCGACTTTCGAGTGTACCGCATAAGTGTTGGGGTTGCATAGATACTTTCCTTGGGTTCCTACGCATTTGTAACGTGAAGTTATGTCCATGGAGGGGCATGGCATATCATGGTGGGAGCCACTTTTGAGGGTATGTTTTATATGCATGGTATATGTCTTGATATGCTCACGCCCATGTTATATATCTTTGTGTGGCCGAAGAGATGGGGAGCCATACGTGACAAGGGTCTTGCCCATGTCCCAATTGTGGAATTCAAAGCGCTAGACTAAGTCTACCGCGTATGTATTGCTCATGGTATGTTTGACAAAGAGATCCATGAGTGCACTTCCATTTTCATGGGGCATGTAAATATGGGTGGCGAAGGTATCTCCATGCGCCCGATTGGGGATCCAAGTGTGGGTATTGTTCGCAAATGGTCCCAATCATTTGTGTATTGAACCATGGGCGGATATCATGGGTGAGCATAGAGATATATTATCATGACAACTTTGTATTGGGACATATTTACATGTTTTTGACCTCATTTTATGCTCATTTTTGTGTTTTATGTGCTCAACTGGTCGGCTAACAGTAAAGTGCCTAGAGATCCGTGAACTATGGTATGTTGCTTATATGTTGGCATATGCTTCGGGGTTGTACCTCACCATATGCCGGATCACATGGTCACTTTGGTGTGGCACATGAGGCCTCACAAAATTAGGTCTCAAATTCATGTGTTGACTTGTGAAGCATGTCATGTACATAACCGGAGGAGTTTCGGAGCCAATGATGGGATATTCTTGGGCATGGACCTTTGGTCTATATCACCCTTGTATATTACTTTCCGGTTTGACACATGCATGGAGCATTTGGATATTTGCCGTATGCATTTTTGAGTATATAATTGAATTTGGGCACTATGGTGTGATTGGCCTGTTTTTGCTATGTTATGAGGTCATCTGCATGGGGCAGTTCTCCAAGCCCATTCGACTCCAAGTCCAACCAAGGTTATGTCAGGGTAGGGCATGGTCCCGAGTGCCACTCCAGGCCATGACACGCCACCTCCCCCATTGGGCTAGGATTTATAGGCTTGGGAGTGAACACATTTTTGGGGTTTGTGTAGTGACTTGTGACACATGGCATTCAGCCATCTTATTTGATTGGGTTCAGGGCATCATGTTGGTGAGTCAAGAAAAGGTCTTGAGTCCAGGGAATGAGGGGTTTATGGCTGTGAATGCGTACGTTTCCATCTATCCCCAACTTTGCTTTATTGGTGTTCATATGCCAATTTCAGGGCTTTCCTCCTGGGTGCAATTCTTGTACATGCCCGCCACCGTGGGACGACCGGTGTGCTGAACGAAAGCCCGCAGCCTGATTTGGATTGTGAATTGGGTTATTGCTGTATTTGTGGGATCTGGTTGCCATTCAGGGTTGAAGGAGGATTTTATTTTCTATATTTTTGGATTTGGAACCTTGGATTTTGAGCAATGCAATCGTTGATCAGGAGCAAATCGGCAGGGGTTACAGGCGGAAGGGGCACAGCGGGGGCCGGTCCTGGTAGGGACCTTCTTTGTGGTAGCAGAGGCTAACCTGCTGCCCCTACCTACCGCCGACCCGGGGACTTGGGTCCTTATGAGCCCTGCCCAAGTACGCCCCGGGTGCGTATCGTGGACTCGGTGGAGACCACGCCGGAGATTGGAGCCATAGAAGAACCGAGACGTTCAAGAGCATGACGAACCCTGGAAGTTGAAGCCCGAAGAGAAGTACGACATTCGGGAAGAGGAGGGCGTGACATGGAGGACCTGGTCTCCATGTGTGAGCGTCGCTGCCGAAAGGCATGCAACCTCCGCTCCGCCGCGGAGGACTCTGATGAGGCCTGCCATTCAGGCAGCAGTGGAGGACGGGCCTGGCGCTACCGGAAGCGCGGGTCACCCAAGTCCGCGGCAAGGGACGCCGGGGCTATGGATACGGACCCTAGCCCGGTCAGGCTGTGGGAATCCGAGAGGCACTCCGAGGGCTATTGCACAGCCTATGAGCCACCTTCAGAGTCGGAGGAGACGGCCAGACCGCCCACAAGGGCGAACACGGCCCCAGAACCCAGCCTGGAGCACGACGCCGAGGGCTTGGAGAGGCCAGCCAGGGCCCGGACGGCACCTGTGTCCCGGCACACGGGACCAGAGACGGACGCCATAGGCGATACGCCCATGGGCGATGAGTCTGAGGCGCCGGGAACCGCGGGATGCGCTGGGTCAGGCGGACAGCACGCCGCGTGCCACTGCGAGCACGTGTCCTTCCTCATGGGCAAGTACCCGAAGATGGGGATGGACGCCATCGTGCACCGCCTCGACAGCCTGGACAACGCGGAGGACGGCCTAGAGACGGACGTCACCGGGATCCTGGATGACCAGTCGGCCGCGGAGAAAGATATGGAGGAGCTGCGAGCCGAACGGGACCGGTACCGGGAGAATCTGGAGCTGGCCCTGGAGAAGCAGCAGCGAGTGGTGGACAGCCTCCTCCACCTGGTGGAGGATATGTCGGGACGCCTGAAAAGGCTGGAGGAGCTACAGCCCCTCGCCTCGGGTCCGGGGCTCCCGGCAAAGCCGGCCGCGGTAGAGCTGGTGGAGCGGGTTAAGACCCTCAGGAGCGCCATGGAGAAACCCATGGGCGGCCCTGCAGAGGCACCATACGCGCCTCCGCGTGTTGACCCGGGTGCGCTGCCGTTTGTTCCCATGTTCAGCGAATCCACAATGCTTGGGGAACACACGGCACCGGCTGGGTCCATGCGGGAAGGGCACGTAACCACGGTCCCGAGGAGCCTGACGGTACAGATGTCCCATGCCGCCCAGGAGGTACCGATCACGACGAATATGGTAGTTTATGCGGAAGAGAAGATCGAGAGCCAGACCATGCAGGGGCGAACCATGGGAAGCGCCGACGGACATGGTCGAGGTCATCCAGGCGGAAACCTGTTGGCGAAGGACCCCAATACGGGGATATGGACGGCCGATGGAGCAAATCCTTCCCGCATTCCAAACCCCATGGGTTCAGGCCAAACTGGACCGCACTCCATGGAGGAGAGGGATGTACGGGGAGTGTACTCACACCCCCCGGCCACAGGTGGTATCCGTCTCGGTGGAGTGGTGGCTGGAGACGTCGGAGACGCCATCAGGATTGACGACCTCAGGGGAATCAAAATCCCCTACTACGATGGCAACCCCTCCAACCTGGATGACTTCATCCTGGACTGGGAAGACTTTGCCGAGGAGGTCGTCGGCGAGATGCGGGGAGCGCCGCGGGATAAGTGGGTATGCCGGACATTCCCACACCGGCTGGCGCAGGACCTGAAGGAGGAGCTGCGGGATCAGATCCGGGAAGGACTGATCAGGACGGAGCAGGCCTGCCTCCAGTGGTTGGAGGATGAGGAGCGGGTGGACGCTCCGAATCAGAAGCTGGAGGACCTGTGGTCCATCCCACTGCTGCTGAACCGCGGTGAGTTGCGGGTCCGGGAGTGGAACCAGTATCTGCGGAAGTACCGCAGATGCCTCAAGCTGGTGGAGGACTGGAACGAGGCCAGCGAGATCCGCCACCTGCTGAAGGATGTCCTCCCCGGCAACTGGAAGAGACGAGTGGAGGACGAGGAGAAGAAGCGCGCCAAGAAGCGGGTGGCGGTGAGGATCATGGCGGCGGAGGATACCCATGCGGGTATCATGGAGTTCTTCAGGAGGAACCTGGGCGAGCCCAACCGGATGTTGGGACTGAAGAACGCCGTGTACGTGGAGGTATTTGGAGACTCCATGGGGCAAAGGTTGCTGCGCCTCAACAACGTGGAGTGGAGGCGCGGGGAGCCGCTGAGGATGCAGGTCATCTTCGCCTGCATGAGCCTGGACGAGATCGTGAAGTACATCACGGTGGAGTTGAAGCTCAATGCGAAGACCGAGGCCCACGTGCAGGATCGGTATGGTGATGGACAACGAGGCCACCGAGAAGACCGCCATCATCGGGAGATCCAGGGGGACACGGCCAACTCCGCGGAGGATGGTAGTGGAAGTGGCCAAGACCACTGGTCCCGGGAGGATCACGAGGAGGCCCATTTCTTCGCGTTTGTGGCGCACAACGTGAGGGACCATGGGCAGGATCGGTCCAGATGGAGCCGGGTGGGACCCAAGAAGGGCAAGGAGCCAAGGAGGAACGGGAACCCACCGCTCTCGTTCCGAGAGTACAGGTCTCAGCACGACGGGTGCTGGGTCTGTTATGGCAAGGGAAACAACCATGCACACGACCACCGTCAGTGCAAGGTGTATGAGGCGGACAAGAAGGCCTACTTCGCCGCCCACCCCGAGGAGAAGCCGAAGGAGCAGCGGATTTCCGATTGGAAGGCGAAGGGCGGAGACGGGGGAAAAGGCCAAGGCAAAGGCCAAGGAAAAGGCGGAGGAAGAAGCTATGGTGGTGGACCTGGCCAAGACCGACGAGTGAGGTCGATCGAGGAGGTTGCTGAGGACATGTTGAGGACGTTGGAGGAACTCAAAGCCCAGCAACGTGGTGGACAAAGTCCTGGCGGATCGCAGCCGGAAGGGGCTGCGGGAAGCCAAGTCTAGAGGAGCCCCCACGGAAGTGGGACCTCGGAGGTCTCTCCTCCGAAAATCAGTGGAATCCCAGAGAAAGTGAAGGCGCATCGGGTGCCGAAGAAGGCTCCAGAGGAGCCAAAACCACTGAGTTTCGCCACTCCCAACCCCTGGAGCGCCCTGCCAAGGGAAGTACATATGGGTACGGGACATGGCAAGAAGGAAGGAGCGACCACGGAGAGCCCCGTGGACGGGCAGGACCAACCCAAGATCTACACCATCCGTGACCATACCCTTGAAGTCCTGATGCACCCGGACGTGCTAGAGTTGCATGCCGTGAGAGTCGTCCATACACCTCATGGCGACGAGCGGCAGTTGCACTTGAAAGTGCGAGTACGGTGCGGACGAGAGGAGAAGGTGGTGGATGTGTTAGTGGATACGGGTGCCCAGGTGAGCCTGGTCCGGAGAGGGTTGTTCAAGGAGGAACTCCTGCAGCCCAGCCGGAGACCGGTCCGCCTGAAGGTCGCCAACGGAGAGATTATGGGTGGCGGAACCCATGAGGCCACCATCAGTATGGAATTCTGGGAGCATGAGCGCTTGAACTGCCCTGATCAGGCGAAGAGAAGCACTCTATCCGGGAACTTCTATGTGGCCGACATGGCCGATTGGGATATGATCATGGGGTATGACTTCATGGTGGCAAATGCCATTGGGGCCCTTCCCCATTGTGCAACGCTGGTCCGGGAGGATGATGAATGCCTCACATGGCTGTCCACGGACTATGCATGCGGATCATCCCAATGGAATGCTGAGGAAGAGGATCGGATCGTCCGAGCGGTGCAAGCTGTGGGTGCCAAGTCCAGAGGAGACCGCGGAGTTCAGCTCACGGAGTATGGAATGGCGCTGCAGGTGTACGACAGGATGATCCAGACGCTGGGAGCCGAAGCGCCCGAGACGGACGTCTTCGCTTCCCGGGATGCCCCACTTCTGCGGAAGTGTAGGAGGCATTGGCATCGAGGAGACTCAGCCGGGCACACCGGTGAACAGGAGCCGGGAGGCCCAGGACGCCGCACACGCAACACAACACACCGAGCGGGCACACCGGTGAACAGGAGCCGGGAGGCCCACGACGCCGCACACGCAACACAACACACCGAGCGGGCACACCGGTGAACAGGAGCCGGGAGGCCCAGGACGCCGCACACGCAACACAACACACCGAGCGGGCACACCGGTGAACAGGAGCCGGGAGGCCCAGGACGCCGCACACGCAACACAACACACCGAGCAGGCACACCGGTGAACAGGAGCCGGGAGGCCCAGGACGCCGCACACGCAACACAACACACCGAGCGGGCACACCAGTGAACAGGAGCCGGGAGGCCCAGGACGCCGCACACGCAACACAACACACCGAGCGGGCACACCGGTGAACAGGAGCCGGGAGGCCCAGGACGCCGCACACGCAACACAACACACCGAGCGGGCGCACCGGTGAACAGGAGCCGAGAGGCCCAGGACGCCGCACACGCAACACAACACACCGAGCGGGCACACCGGTGAACAGGAGCCGGGAGGCCCAGGACGCCGCACACGCAACACAACACACCGAGCGGGCACAGCGGTGAACAGGAGCCGGGAGGCCCAGGACGCCGCACACGCAACACAACACACCGAGCGGGCGCACCGGTGAACAGGAGCCGGGAGGCCCAGGACGCCGCACACGCAACACAACACACCGAGCGGGCACACCGGTGAACAGGAGCCGGGAGGCCCAGGACGCCGCACACGCAACACAACACACCGAGCGGGCACACCGGTGAACAGGAGCCGGGAGGCCCAGGACGCCGCACACGCAACACAACACACCGAGCAGGCACACCGGTGAACAGGAGCCGGGAGGCCCAGGACGCCGCACACACGTAGGGCGGCCGGGGGACAGGAAAGAACCAACACCCCATGGGTCGGACACACTGGGGCGACCCAGCCGACCCACCGGGCCAGTGGCAGGAGCGGTACGCCAAGGCTGCTGGTCCGAGCCCGGCCAGGCTGCATCGGGGACCATGGCAAACGTCACCCGGAGCCATGGATGCAACCGGTGACAGGCGAGCCGGTACACAGTCCAGGAGGGGGTCGCCTGCCAAGCGGAGCGGCCCCGCAACTCAAGCCACAAGGGTGAGGCGGTCGTACCGTAGACAAGCGGGAGCAAGACCCCTTGTGGTGAGAGATACTCCACACGGCTGGGCAGCCCCCAGAGCTGCCGCCCGAAGGAGGGGGCATGTGGCCCTACTCATGGACACATGTGGGGACACCCTCCCACCTGGGACACATGGACCGGCTGGCCGCGACAATGCCTTCCCAAGCACATGCGGGAGCGGCTCAAGAGGCACCTAACATAGGGCAGTGGGAGGGACAGGACGTCCCCTTGGTAAGACCTTCTTCCTGCACCGTCAAAGGAGGCATCCCGAGCTCCCGAAGATACCTACCTACCTACCTACCTTGGCATCGAGGAGACTCAGCCTGGCATAGGCATTGGGGTTTGAAGGAGTGGGGGCCCATGTACTGGCATGGCTCCCTGGACAATACCAGACGTACGGTGGAGAAGATCGTCGCGGATAGGGCGAAGGGGATCCTGGTCATAACCGGCATAGGATCCACCCCATGTCCGCTGGAGGGTCTCAAGTCGACGCTTGATTCCATCACCCTGAACGAGATGTCACTCGGGCCAGAGGAGGAATTGTTCATCGACGCCAAGGGGGTATCAATGCCCTCCCCGGGTCAAGTGTGGGGTACCAAGGCTTTCCTGGTGGATGGGGCGCAAGCCCAGCCCACGGGTGATGAAGCATTCATCCGTAGGGTGGAGGCGGTGCCCATGAAGGTCATGTTTGAGCCCAAGGAGGGGATGGGTCAGCCAATTGATGGCATTGACGTCCTGTCCCACGCCAAGATCGACGACGTCGTCAACTACATGCGGATGGGGATGCACGACCGTGTGGCAGCCAAGAAGAGGCGGGCCATGGTCACATCTCCGCATTGGTGGGATGACAAGATGTTGGTCACCGGCAAGTACGAGAAGGATGAGTTCGTGCCGAGGGTCATGGATCACATCGCGGACCAATACGATGGTCCGGTTGGGTCGGACCCACCAACGTGGGGTTTTCCAAGAGTGGGAACCGGTAGCGACGAGCACCAGCCCGAGGCCGCAAATTTTCGAAGATTATCGGTGGGAGTCGAGACCCACGACGATGAAGACGGCATATCGGACGAGGAGAAGTCGGACCCGGACCCAGAAGAGGCCTATACCGCAGTGCGGTCGGTTGCATCAATACCGAAGCAAGCGGCTGAAGAGGCTCAGGAGAACCCGAAGGTCGCCGAGCTGAAGGAGAGCCTGATCAAGGCCTATCCGCGGCTATTCAGTGGCGTCGCCAACAAGAACCCTCCAGATCGTGGGAGGTTTGGTACAGCGAAGATCAAGCTGAAGCCGAACCCGAAGATCTATCGTCATTGGGAGTACCAACTTCAGGGCGATCGGGCCGAGGCCATAAAGAAGCTGTTGGCCGAGTTCATTGAGCGGGGATGGATTGAACCCTCCGACAGTGAGTTGGCCAGCCCAGCCTTCATCGTGCCCAAGAAGGAGAAGGGCGAGTGGAGGTTGGTGGTTGATTACAGAGGTTTGAACGAGCAGACAGAGCATGACTCGTACTCGCTCCCCCTGATCGACTCCATCCTCCAAAAACAACAGAAAAAGCGGATTTTCACGGTGCTGGACCTGAAACACGGTTATCACCAGATGCCGCTACACCCGGACTCCAGGCCCTGCACAGCGATGTCGACGCCGCTGGGGCCCATGCAGTGGAAAGTGGTGCCTATGGGCGCCAAGAATGGCAACGCCGCTTTCCAGCGCATGATGGAGGACCTACTCGGTCCTGTCCGGGACTGTGCCGAACCCTTCGTGGATGACATCATCATCGGGTCCGGCACGGGGAACATGACTGAGGACGAACTCATCTACGCGCATGAGAAGGATCTGCGCCGAGTGCTCGGCGAGTTAGACAAGCACAACATGGTGTGCAAGCCCACCAAAGCCTCACTCTTCGTGAAGGAAGTGGAGTTCGCGGGTCACGTGGTTGGTCACGGGCAACGCCGTCCCATGCCTGGGAAGCTGGCGTCCCTGCACCACTGGGAGAAGCCCCAGACCATCAGCGAACTCCGATCCTTCATGGGGTTCTGCAATTACTATTCGGGCTATGTCCGGATGTATGCAGAACTGTCGGGGTCGCTGCACAAGATGTTGCAGGTGGGCAAGTTCGATGGCCGGAAGGGGACCAAGAAGAAGCTTGCCTGGACCCCTGAGGCTGAGGATGCGTTCAACCGCCTGAAGGAGCGACTCCTGGGGCAGTTGGGGCTGTTCCTGGTGGACCCGGACAAGGGATTCGTGCTACGGACAGACGCTTCGGACTATGCCGTGGGGGCAGTCCTCGAGCAAGTCCGGGACGACGGGACTCATGTTCCCGTGGCGTTTTGGAGCAGGATCCTGGCCGAGGGCCAACGTCGAACATGGACCGTGAGGGAGAAGGAGACATACGCCATTGTATGTGCGCTCAGGAAGTGGTCTGGCCACATCGGACTGCAGCCAGTGGTGGTTTGCACAGACCACCAGTCCCTACAGAGCTGGCACAAGGAGCATGTCGACACCCCCTCAGGACCAGCGGCTAGGAGGGCCCGATGGCACGAGACGTTCGCCAAGTTCGACCTCAGCGTCGTGTACGTCCCGGGGAAGGACAACACTGTGGCAGATTGCCTCAGTCGCTGGGCCTACCCCGCGGGCAAGGCGTGGATGGACATATCCAGCCATGGCGACGCCGAGGAGAACAAGGAGGCCAAGCGCATCATCGAGATGGAGAAGGCTATGGAGCAAGAGGGGGTCAAGTGCTTTGTGGTGATGGCAAACCGTACGGACCTGGCCAAGTTCCGGGGTGCCCGCGTCCAAGCTATTCGAGAGGAAACCCTCGGGCAATGGATGGTGGCCCCTGTAGAGCTAGTCAGGTCGGTGCTACGCGGCATCCGAGCACTGGAGCAAGTACTGGAATGCGATGAGCGCCCCGTCGGACGACGAGTGGCCTGAGGGCTTGACCGAGGATGGGGACAAGTTGTTCCTCAAGGACAAGCTGCTGGTGCCCGAGAACCGAGTGGAGGAGCTCATTGACCATTGGCACAACGCCCAGCTCATGCATCCTGGCCGAGACAAGATGCAGCAGGACCTGGAGTGGCGTTTCAAGTTCCCTCCGGGGTACTACGCCATCCTGGATAGGTACTGCAGCGACTGTGCCGTGTGTCGGGCCACGAAGAGCCCTAACCACTCCACAGCGGGCAACCGGGTGTATACGGCTATACCGGAGGCCCCTATGCGGTCCGTGGCCATGGATGTATTCGCCATGCCTGAGGTCACCGTGGAAGGAGAGACCTACGACTGTGTCATCCTGGCGGTGGACAGGCACAGTGGGTATATCGTGGCGGTCCCTGGCAAAAAGTCCAAGAAGAAGGACAAGAAGGACAAGCATGGAGTGGGGCTGCAGGCCAAGACCGTCGCTAATGCCATGATCAGGCATTGGCTGACGATTTTTGATGTCCCGGCTGTCATCTGCAGCGATCGGGGCAGTCAATTCGTGGGGACGTGGTTCAAGACGATGTGCAAGCACATGGGAATTCGGCACGCCAAGACCGTGGCATACCACAGCCGGTCGAATGGCCGGGCTGAGATGGCCGGGCGGCAGATGTTCGAGAAGTTCCGCCAGCTGCACATCGACGAACCGGGCCAGAATTGGTACAATTCGCTGTGGAGGGTGCTCCAAGCGTATCACGACCTTCCGGGACCCACTGGACTGTCGCCCCATCGTATCCTGTTCCTACGGGATCGATTGTCACGCACTCTCCCGTGGTTGAACCATGGCAAAGTGGCCCGGGATGCGAACGCCATGATGGCTGAGGCGGACGACACTGCGGCCAAGGTGTGCAAGGCACTTCAGGACGAGCATGACAAGAGGGCCAAATACTTCAAGCAGGGAAAGGTCCAGAAGTATGCTCTCCAAGACACCGTGTGGGTGGAGCGGCACCACAAGGATGTCCTGTCCAGGCATCGGCAGGCGTCCTGGTATGTGCCGGGGGTAATCGTGCGGAAGGTCGGGCAGGATGTGTATGCGGTTCGTGTGGGGGATAACAAGATCCTGGACCGCGACCATACCCAGCTTCGTTCCCGAGCACCAGACCCCAGCGGACGTCCCGTCACCTTCGAGTACACAGCCGGCGATGTGGACTCGGACGACGAGGGTGAGGACGACGACTTCACCGCCGAGAAGATCCTGGCGGACAAGCCGGACCCGGGGACGCCTGGGGGGAGGCTTTATAAAGTCCGTTGGAAGGGATTCGCCGCATCCAGGGACTCGTGGGAGCCTCCGAGCAGTTTTGTGCCGAGGTACACCACGGTCTGGATGGACTACCTGAAGAAAAAGAATATTTCTTTGGATGTCAAGGACGTGTTGGTCCATCTGGTTGCTGCTGTAGCACCGTAATGGATCCCCCTTGGCATTTTGTTTGTTTCTGTGATTGAGGAGACAGGTGAGGGCGTTCATCCGGGGATTTTCCGGCCTTGATTGGCCATCTACCCCCTTCACTCGATCTCCACATATATATTTCTTTGTGGTATACTTATTTAGGTCGACCGACGACGTTTCCCTATCTTTGATCCCCTTGGTCCATGTTGTAGATCAAGAGGAGACCGAATATGGCGTAGGGCGCTGATTATCAGTGTCCGCACCCCTCCTTTGGGGCATGGGGGACGCCTACGACGTGTGTGGGGCCTCCATGTGTCCTTGGGACATGGGGGGGGGGGGTGGAGCCCATTGGGGTCCTCCCGTCCTCTCTTCAATTGTTTCCGAGCGGATACAACGCTCTGAGAAGGGGGGTGAAGCCGGTTCGGACCCCTGTGGCCATCTTGGGGTCACTTGGGGTGTGTATCTATGTGCCGGCAAGCCGCCATTGGCTGATATCATACTCTCCCATCCACCCGACCTAACCTGATGTGATAGTGTGATAGGTTTGGCCATTCCGGCTATGAGCGGCCATATTCAGTACCGAGGCGCCGCCAGCGGAGATTTATATATCAGAATATCAGGAATCAACAGGGTTTTATTATCATAACGTTTCCGTAATTTTTCAGCCTTTCGTTCTGATGGTCAATGTATCGGCGACTGTCAGTTGGCTCCCGATTTTGCGTTAACCGATTGGTTAACTGTTATTTCCAGATATTTTGGCGGAAACCCCGATGAAGGGTCAGATTTCATCAGTAAAGGGTTCGTTGCTTCCGCAATTTTCTAAATATGCACTCGAAATTTTATTCTGAATTTTTCGCGATGTCGAAATCGGATTTTCGACTTCGACATCGCCGCACTTGATTTGGTCTTCTTCGAGTGGTCATACTCTTTTCCCTATGCCCGAATCAGGTTTCCCTTGTGCTTGCCACCCATTTGACTTGGAGATGTAAGGGAAACAAAAGTGAATCGTGGGACCACTTTGAAGGGCCATATCTACGCGCGAGTGTGAAGAATGAGAATAAGGAAGGTTGGGTTGCAAGCGCCTTGGTCTCAACTTAGTTTAGGAAGCATCAAACGCCTTTGGTGTGTACACATGCCCGTTGTAGCATAGGATAATGGTCAAGAGGGTATAAAGTGATATATAACTCTTGGACCGTGCAACCAAATATTTTAATGCGACTTTCGAGTGTACCGCATAAGTGTTGGGGTTGCATAGATACTTTCCTTGGGTTCCTACGCATTTTTAACGTGAAGTTATGTCCATGGAGGGGCATGGCATATCATGGTGGGAGCCACTTTTGAGGGTATGTTTTATATGCATGGTATATGTCTTGATATGCTCACGCCCATGTTATATATCTTTGTGTGGCCGAAGAGATGGGGAGCCATACGTGACAAGGGTTTTGCCCATGTCCCAATTGTGGAATTCAAAGCGCTAGACTAAGTCTACCGCGTATGTATTGCTCATGGTATGTTTGACAACGAGATCCATGAGTGCACTTCCATTTTCATGGGGCATGTAGATATGGGTGGCGAAGGTATCTCCATGCGCCCGATTGGGGATCCAAGTGGGGGTATTGTTCGCAAATGGTCCCAATCATTTGTGTATTGAACCATGGGCGGATATCATAGGTGAGCATAGAGATATATTATCATGACAACTTTGTATTGGGACATATTTTCATGTTTTTGACCTCATTTTATGCTCATTTTTGTGTTTTATGTGCTCAACTGGTCGGCTAACAGTAAAGTGCCTAGAGATCCGTGAACTATGGTATGTTGCTTATATGTTGGCATATGCTTCGGGGTTGTACCTCACCATATGGCGGATCACATGGTCACTTTGGTGTGGCACATGAGGCCTCACAAAATTAAGTCTCAAATTCATGTGTTGACTTGTGAAGCATGTCATGTACATAACCGGAGGGGTTTCGGAGCCAATGATGGGATATTCTTGGGCATGGACCTTTGGTCTATATCACCCTTGTATATTACTTTCCGGTTTGACACATGCATGGAGCATTTGGATATTTGCCATATGCATTTTTGAGTATATAATTAAATTTTCGGCACTATGGTGTGATTGGCCTGTTTTTGCTATGTTATGAGGTCATCTTCATGGGGCAGTCCTCCAAGCCCATTCGACTCCAAGTCCAACCAAGGTTATGTCAGGGTAGGGCATGGTCCTGAGTGCCACTCTAGGCCATGACACGCCACCTCCCCTATTGGGCTAGCATTTATAGGCTTGGGAGTGAACACATTTTTGGGGTTTGTGTAGTGACTTGTGAAACATGGCATTCAGCCATCTTATTTGATTGGGTTCAGGGCATCATGTTGGTGAGTCAAGGGAAGGTCTTGAGTCCAGGGAATGAGGGGTCTATGGCTTTGAATGCGTACGTTTCAATCTATCCCCAACTTTGCTTTATTGGTGTTCATATGCCAATTTCAGGGCTTTCTTCCTTGGTGCAATTCTTGTACATGCCCGCCACCGTGGGACGACCGGTGTGCTGAACGAAAGCCCGCAGCCTGATTTGGATTGTGAATTGGGTTATTGCTGTATTTGTGGGATCTGGTTGCCATTCAGGGTTGAGGGAGCATTTTATTTTCTATATTTTTGGATTTGGAACCTTGGATTTTGAGCAATGCAATCGTTGATCAGGAGCAAATCGGCAGGGGTTACAGGCGGAAGGGGCACAGCGGGGGCCGGTCCTGGTAGGGACCTTCTTTACTCTGCCGCCACGCAACCGACCGACCAACGTCACCAGACTACACCGGACCGTTAAACGACCGACCAACCAACCACGAGGACCTACTTCGAACCCCCGGACCCCGGGAGAGCGCAAGCTCGACCGAGTCAGGAGGCGTGAGTGTGCGCCACGGCATGCGAGTCCCGTAGCACGTGCCTCTTCAAGTCGCCTCACGCCTACTGAAAACCAACTCAGGTGGGGGTGTCTGCAGGACAGGGCCTTTGGCCTGGCTCCCGGCCCCTGGGCCCCAGAATGCGGAGGTTGATGAGGATGTGCGATGGGACCCTCCCCCACATGTCATCCGCCCGAAGGAGAGGAATGTAAGACTTCGGTCGAACATGGGTTACCTCTCTGGGCATAACCCGCTGTAGGGTACTGCTCGCGGCAACCGTGCCCTTCCCCCATGTGGTGAAGCGGTACCCAGAACCTATGGCCCATGGCCCGGAGGCCTGTGAGCCGTCACACCCGTTATGGCCCATGGCCCAGAGGCCTGCGAGCCGTCACACCCGTGCGGAAGCCGTTGACACCGGCTATCCCTGTTCTCTAACCCGTGAAATCTGGAATCCGATTTCTAACCAATAAATCGATGTAGAATTACCGTGATTTTATTGTCTTGATCGATTTTCGGGCAGAAATCGGTGAAATACCCGATTTCTACCGCGATTTCTAATTGTCGTGAAATCGCCGCCTGATGTCGCCTGTTCTCGCGCCTTCGTCGCTTCTCCGTGGCGAGTTTTGTGATTGACTTTTCTCGAGTACCTGTGAGGTTCTAAGAGAACTTAAGGGCTGAATCTAGAGGGTATTTAATGTACTTTCATCTAGTGTGTTCACCAGAATTTCTCGCCGTTACGTTTTCGAGAAAATCAGCGCGCAAGGCTTTCCGTCGCTCGTGCGAACTCATGCTTCTCAAGGACCAAGAGTTCGCACGGAACCCTACGTCTCCCCCCTATGTCTTTCATCCATGCCCCTTTCACGCGGGCATATCATCTTGCTTAGGGAAGCGGGCAATGGCGGTGTTTCAAGCAGCCTATGGGTCTCGCAAACCCAAGTTGTTTGCGTGCGCAAACGCTAACTTTGTGCCCTTGTGAGCATGAACGTTAATGACCGAACACAATGCTCACAAGACCAAAAGCCCGAGGCCATTTTCGTTTTACGAGCCAACTCAACGATGGCTCCACGCAATTCAATGCGTACCAAAACTCTATTTTCAAAAGAGGGCAAGTTTTCGTCGAAAATTAGGCCAAAATGGCCAAACTCCCGAGGCTCGTACTCGAAGCCTATGGAGAGTTGAGCCTCGAATCAAGGCAATATGTAAAGTAGAGACCACGAAGGACATGGTGGATGGCTTGGTTGATTTTTACAACCTTGTCTTCTATTTTATATAATTTCGCCTTGTGAGCACGCGTGCCACATTGCCTCTTTGCACACGCGCTCATATGCAAGCACTAATGACACGAGTGGGCGGAGACAATCTAACCATAGGGTGCATATTTCAAAGCACCTACTATGGGCCTACTCCAAAAGTGTTTAATCATATTTTTGCTCCTCAAGGTCCCAAGGATATGTTCATGCCAATATCGCCGATATATGCACTTTTTCCCATAAATAGTGTGCTTCAAGGATTGAGGTGTTAAAAATGCTTTCATTGTGCTTTGAACCTCAACCCTTGTTGCAAAAGGGAGGCAAAGCTTCGGTTTACATCCATGCAAAAGCCCGAGGCTCCTTTCTCTTGCGATACGGAGATACAATATTTGGAGGGACCGCTCTTGGGTGAATTTTGGCCGTTTTGCCCAAGATGGCCACAAACTCCTTCTCCCCCTGATTTCACCCCCGAGGTTGCGTGCGCCACTTGACCAAGGGTAAGGGCAATTCGGAGAGGGCACATAAGCCCACATCGAATGGGGTGTTTCCCCATGTGGCCTCTCCTCTTGATGGGAGAGTTGTGAGTCACCCAATTTGGGGTATGTTGCCATTCTGCCCCATACGTGTGTCACTTTCCCTCCAATGGGAAAAATAGCTAGAGGCGACCATGAGGGATGGCAAGTGGCATATATTGGGACCTAAGTCCCATGTGTCTATCGCATCTTTGGTGGAAAGGATCCTCGCCGTGGCCATGGAGATATGGAATCATGGGTGCGGGCCGTTTTGGCCAAATTTCGCTGTTTTTGCCATTGTATGCCATATTGGAATTACCATATCTCCATGGGGCACGGGATCTAGCCAGGTGAAAGGGGCGCATATTGTAGCATATGACCAAGGGTTGAACGCCCTTGAGTTTCGTATTTGCTCCTCCGGCTCATCCGGAGTTATTCAACTTTTGGTGCGATCCACGATCCCCACCTTTGCACCGCATGTTGCTTTCTGCCCCGTCCGTGTGGTCATCCCCTCGGTGAACAGTAAGCAGCCGGCGTGACAGCAAGCGATAACCCAGGGCATGGGACTAGAGGGGATATCAAGGGTTGTGAATCAAGGCTTGGCGCGTCAATATCGCCAAGTTTTCCTACCCTGGACGGTCGCCCGAGACGGCCGATTTTGCCATTTTGGCAATCATGACCCCACGTGACGAACCCGTGGTGCCCTGATGCCGGGACCTCAGAGGGAACCAGGTTGGGTGAGGGCTCCAGAGAGTTTGTGTGCGAAGGACATAGGGTCAGTTGCCTCGTCCCTACCTCTGGCGGGTCCGGACGAGGGGTCAATTTTGGAGATTTTGGAGCTAATATCAGTTTGGGCTGAAACAGCCCATTTTCAGCTACCAACTCCTAGGGGATAATGGCGGGGCCATATCTCTGGCTCAGAGTGGAGTTCGGACCTGCCGCTAAGGGACCATAGGGACCCACTGTAGCTTGGCCTTTGATTTCCTTGGTTCTCAGGAACTGGCCTGTGACTGGGCGGGACACCTCTCCCATTGGCAGGGTTTCAGGGTCCGGACTGAGCAGGGCATGGGTTGTGTTTGAGCCCCCGCTCCCACCAGCCACTGAGAGGGTCGGTCCTGGGATTGGGATATGAGTTGGGACTGAGTGTCTATTGTCCTGTAATGCCCTTACCCCAGTCCAGTCTTAACCCCATGTGTACATATCCTGATGTGTTGCTGTACATACTTTCGTTCCCCTGTTGCAGAGTGGCAAGGATCCTGAAACGCTTTGTCACATGACACAAGCGTATTGATGCCCTTGTGAGCGTAGTGCTTTGCCTGCCTGCTCACTTGTGCGTGTCACCGCAGCGTCCCGTGGCCGGCCCCCCACGGGAACGCGTCAAAAGCGTTTCACGGCCGCGGGGTTACCCAACCCTCGCGTGCCACTCGGGGCCACCAACCCCGAGCAGCGCAGCGCAGCTCGCAGCTCGCAGCGCAGCGCAGCGGCTCGCAGTGCAGCGCAGCGGCTCGCAGCGCCACCCAGCGACAGCGCCGAGTTTGTCACGGAGCCAGCAGCGCCGTCCAGAGCATCGCCCTGACCGCGCCGCGACCGTGAAGGAAGTGGACAGACCAGACCCATCGGCCGACCAGCAAGGCCGCGTCAACCACTTCCACAACCACCGGCTGACCAGCACCAGCCGCACGCCCAGTCCAGTGCTGCAGCACCCGCCTCAACAACCACCACCAGTTCGTTGAGTAGAATGAGTGCACACCAAGGACCTCAAGACCATGTACGCCCCCCGCTGCCATGGTGAATTGGCAAGAAGCGGGTAGGACGTGGCCGCGGCCCCACCCCCATGCAGCGCAACTACTGCGTGGGTTGGTTTGGGACCAGCACTACCGCCACAGCCACCCCCAGTGCGAAGGCGGCATGCCCCGGAGCTTCGAGCTCCGCACAGACATCGCCCCCGACCGCCTGCAGGCCGTGGAGGATTGGCTGCGGGCGGAAGGGTTCGCCTACCGCCACCAGCAGAGGCGCTGGAGGACGTGGACCCGGCCGGACAGGCCTGGCGAAGGCCTGCGCCCCGACGGGATTGAGGAGGACGAGGAGCCCAACGTGTACCCGTCGGGCGCCTCGATCAATGTCTCCTTGTGGGACATGATCGAGAAGAACTTCCCGGAACCGGGGAGCGAGCGCAGGCTGCAGGGCAGCAGCAGCGCGTCTCCGGGGAAGGAGAAGCGGTCCGCCGGGGACAGGAAGCGGGACCGGAAGTGGCGGGAGTACCAGGAGTCCCTGGCTGCCGAAGCCGCCCAAGGCGCCAAGGGCGGAACCCCAGCCCCCAGTCCCCAACGGGCCAATGGCGGTCACCACCCCGGCTCCACCACCCTTGGCGACTACATCCAAGTCGCCAGGCAGACCAAGGCCAAGCCCCGTCCGCTGCTCCTGAGGCCTCAGCAGGCCCCAGCAGGCCCCAGCAGCGACGTGGAGTCGGCCCACCGCGGGAGGATGCCGGCCGACCAGGCCAGCTCCAGCAGCAGCGTCGCTCCCGACAGGGACGTGGCGCGCGCCTGTGAGCGCGTCTGTGGGGTGCCCTGCAACCTTCGGGTTGTCCGGCAACAGGCCAGGCAGCACAGCGCTGCCGTGGAGGGCGCCGTCGGCATCGCCCAGGAGGGGGCTGCGGGATGGGCGCATGGCATGGCAATCCACGCCCGGACCGTGGCGGCCATTGCGGCCGGACTCACGGCCGTAGCCGCCCATGGGGCAGCAACTGCCCAGGTCAACGGTGAGTTGGCGGCAGCCGACGAGGAAGCCCGCCTGACGCAGGAGGCCATTGCCTGCAGGGGGGCCGAGGTGAGGGCGCTGGAAGAGGCGCTTGCCCAAGAGAGGGCAAAGAAGGAGGCGGGGGAAAGGGCCCACGCCGGAGCGACGGCCAAGGCCCAGGCGGAGGCCGCCAGGAAGGACGCCATCGAGGCCGCGCGACGGAAGGTCGCTGAGGAGAAGGCCAAGACGGAGGCGGAGCTGGCGGCGTTGGAAGCACAGAAGGCGCGGCTGCAGCAGGCCCGGGAAGCCGAGGCGGCTCGTGCTCGGGAAGAAGCCGAAGTGCCGGCTGCCGCAGCCACCGCCGCCGCAATGGAGGAGGCAGAGGCCAAACTCCGCCGCGAGACTCCCCCGGGAGGATCACGAGTGGAGACCCTTCGAAAACTTTTCGAAGGGGACGCCTCCTCCAGGATGACGCTGGACGAGGCCGACACGGGCAGCAGTGGGAGCAGTGGCCCCACCGCCCGTCGGCGGAGGAAGGGCAAGGGGAAGACCCCCGAGAGGCCGCGGAGGCCAGCGGGTGGGCACCCCCACGACAGTGACCCCTTCTTCACCGCCAGTGACGGGGATGAACGAGGCCGCCGACATCGCCAAGTGGTGGCTTGGACGGGCGGAGGAGGCGGAGACGTCCCCATGGAACCGGAAGGTGAGGATGAGGATCTCCCTCCTCCCTACCGGAGCTCGGAGCCTTCCGAGACCGAGACGCCCAGGTGGGGCGACATGGACGAGGATGACGACATGGACTTCGGCATCACGAAGAAGCGCACATCCTCGGACCCACCGAGGCGACCCGGCGGAGACCCACCGGGACCCCCTGGCGGAGGACCATCGGGACCCCCTGGAGGACGCCCACCAAGTGGACCCCCTGGAGGCGGACCACCGGGCGGGGGAGGACCCCCTGGACCGGGCGGACCCGGCGGGGGCCCTCCTGGAGGACCCCCTGGGGACCCCGACGACCCACCAGGGAACGGCGACCCGGATACCACCTGGCGGTGGATTGTCTACCTCCGCAGGAGAGTCCAGTTGCTCGAGCTGGAGGTAGACACGGGCAAGGGCGAGATGGCTTGCATCCCCAAGGTCGCCGCGCGCGCGCAGAAAGAGCTGGACATCGCCAGGGCCGACACCAAGTCGCTGACCAACGTCATCAGCGGCCTGCAGCAGAGGCTGGACGCGCTGGAAGCCCGTGGGAGCGTCGGCAGCGACCACCCACCCCTGGAGTCTGGCTCCTCGGACGACGGCTGGGGACCCGGACCAGGTCCAGGCAGACCCCACGCCCCCGGCGGAGCCCCCAGGAGTCGCCCCAGCGCCAGTGCCCCCTCTCTCACCGCCCCCTCTCACCACAGCGCGGGCCGCCGCCACGAGCGCGTGCCGCCCGGCAATTGCAGTGAGGATTGGCGTGATGAGTGGCTCAGCGGGGAGTACCGCAACCGCCGTGCTCCACCGCGGACACCGGTACGCCCCCGGCGCCCCGCACCAGCCCTGGAGCCAATCCCAATGGCTGGTGGACGTTATGGTGGACTCAAGGATGAGGTCCCCAGAGGAGACGTGGAGTGGGATGTCGGTGAAGGTGAGGACCTGGATCTGGACCTGGAGGAGTTCGACATCAGCCCGCCGCGTGGTGTACGACGGGAGGCCGCTGAACTCAGCCGCCGGCGCCGTGATGAGGATGCGTACATGGAAGCAGTACGGCGTGAACATTTTGGTTCAGCGTACGTGGAGGAACCGCGGCGTAGCCACAGGGGTTCCATGGAGGAGATGGACGTGGCGGCCGTGGGAGTCCGTGGGCGAGGCCGATGGGAACCTCGGTCGACCTCGCGGCCGGCGTTCATGGTCTCTAAGGCCGCGGATGCCGCCGTGTGGGAAGACTTGAAGGACATCAAGCCCCCCATGTACGATGGCAACCCCCTCA
Source organism: Eutreptiella sp. 'Long Island Sound 2002' (assembly GCA_964036045.1). Lineage (NCBI taxonomy): Eukaryota > Euglenozoa > Euglenophyceae > Eutreptiales > Eutreptiaceae > Eutreptiella > Eutreptiella sp. 'Long Island Sound 2002'. Next base: position 19,160,550 of record OZ038379.1, read on the forward strand.
ACCTCGACCGCTTCTTGGAGAAGCTGGACGATTAGGGGCTGACCGTCACTGAAGACATGCCTCATGCGGATGCGGAGAGATATGTCTTCAGACGGTTCAGGTACTGCCTGCCGGAAGTGCTCGGAGAGCTATACTTCATGGCGACCAAGGAGGGGAAAATCAAGACCCTCAAGGAAGCCAAGAAGTGGCTCAACGAGCAGGAGCGGGTGGACGCTCCGCAGGTGGCTGCCAAGCGGTGGAAGTCCATCAAGCTTGAGCATGATGGACGGGAGATCCGCCTGCGGGATTGGCGGGACTTCCGAGGGAAATACACCCTCCACCGCCGCAACGTGGAGGATTGGAACGAGGGTGACGAGCAGGCTCGCCTGCTCTCCATGCTGCCGGAAGCATGGATCAAGAGGGTCACCAAGGAGGAATCCAAGAGGGCCAAGTCCAACCACACGGTCAAGATGATGCTCCCCAAAGAGTATCATACGAACGTGGTGGCTTGGACGAAGAAGAACGTGTCCCGGGATGTCAAACGGCACTCCCTGCGGAACGCTCTTCTCATCACCGTTACGGGCGATCGCGAGAAGACCGGGATGTGGCGCCTTGACGAGTGTGAGTTGAGCGGCCAGACCATCCGTCTGCAGCCCATCCCGGCGCGGATGAGCTGCGACGAGATCCTGGAGTGGGTTGGCGAGGAAGTACTCAAGGAGTACCGAAACCTCCACCACACCCGCGGGTTCAGGCCCGGCGACCGCGACGTCAACTATGTTGGCGAGGGACCTGGCGGGGAAGCTGCCATGGACCCAGCGGGAGCCGGCGGCGATGAGACTCTCGTCGACGATGACGACGACGATGAGCCCGCCGAAGTGGCCGTTTGTGCCTTTGTGGCCAAGAACCTGAGCGCGGGGAGCAAGCCGGGAAACTGGAAGCCCCTGCAGCAGGGTTGGAGGAAGCAGGAGAAGAGGGACCCTCGCCGTATTGGCGACCCTCCGCTGTCCTTTGGGGAGTTCATACGAGCTCACCCTCAGGGCTGTTTCGTGTGTTATGGGAGGAAGCGAGGCTTCAACCATGACCACCGAACATGCCCCATCCACAAGGCCGACACGGAGGCTTACAAGAAGGCGCACGGGTCGAAGAAGCGTGCGCCCGCGGGTATCCGGGAAGCCAAAATGGAGGTCGACAAGGACGAGCTGGCCAAGCTGATGTCGTCGGTGAAGACCGAGTTGGCCAAGGAGATCCAGGAGATCAAGAGGAACTGGGTCCCCAGGTCGGACAACAAGAACAAGGAGAACAACCAGAACAACCAGAACAAGGACAAGGACAAGAAGCCTACTCGCAGCGAGAGAAGGAAGAAGGGCATCAACGAGGTTGATGCGGAGGAGAACAAGCCTTCTTCCACAACCGACGCCCCCTAGCGGAGCCCCTGCAGCCAAGGGCCCCAGCTAGGGCGGTCGCAGGATGGTGACGTGGGAAGCGCCGAACCATCCCAGTCGGCAGTCGATAAGCACAAAGGGACTGCCGCGGGCGGAAGGCCCGGTCTGGCACCCAGTCGCGGAGGCGGGGTGAGGGCAAGTGAAGGCACGAACCCTTGCACCCGTCCGTCCTTCGCGACCAAGAATGTGTTTGATGTACTACAGGATCTTTTCGAGAGTATCGGAGGATCACCTGGACCGCAGCTGGATGCTGCAGATGGGCAGCCTGAGCCCATTGTCCACGACCTGCACCAGTCGCTTGTTGAGCTTCTGGAACGGCCGGAGATCCTGAGCTTGCACGCCGTGCGCCGTGTCGGTCGCAAGCGGCAGTTGCATCTTAAGGTCCGTGCCTTATGCGGGGAAGTGGAAAAGGTTTTCGACGTGTTGGTCGACACGGGAGCTCAAGTCAGCTTGGTCAAGGCTGGCCTGCTTCCGCCAGAGTGTCTTACCGACAGTCGGAAACCTGTCAGGCTGAAGGTGGCGAACGGCCAGTACATGGTGGGAGGCACGAAGCAAGCGGCCATCGGGCTGCAGTTCGTGAACCATCGTGAGCTGAGCCGCCCAGACCTCGGCAAGGAAATCCTCCTGCACGGTCGCTTCTACGAGGCCGAGATGGACTGGGACATGATCGTCGGGTACGACTTCATGATGGAGACGGACTCCGGCGTCCTCCCGGCCCAGGCCTCCATGACCCTGTACCAGGACGACCAACTCTCGTGGCTTTCGTCACCTGAGCACCATGTGGAATGCCAATGGATCCACCCCGAACGCAATCAGCTCGAAGTAGCCGCGCTGGACACTGAGCCAACTGGTCCTGCAAACCAGGAGTACGGCGTAAGGCCGGAAGTGGCGAGTCGAGTTGTCGCGGACTTGGGAGCTTCGGATCTGACCCTGGATGCGTTCTCTTCAGGAACCTCCGCCCATCTTCGGGTGTGTGAGAAGTACTGGAGCGCACAGGACTCCGCGTGGAAGAAGCACTGGGGTCCGCATCAGGGATTGATGTGGATCCATTGCCCCCGTTGGGACATTCCAAGAGCGATAGCGAAGATTCGCAAGGACCGCTCCAAGGCAGTGCTGGTTGTTCCTATGGGATGCACCGAGGAGGAAAGTACCCGACATTGGGTAGCCTCATTGACCAACATGACCTTAAACAAGGTCGTCCTACCGGCTGGAGAGAGTGTCTATCAGGACGCTAAGGGACAGCCCATGCCACCCCAGAGATGGCCAACGGAATTCCACTATGTGGATGGGGGCCTTGATCAGGCCGACACCACGGACTTCGTGTGTGTCAACCGCATCATAGCGGAGCCTTGGAGGCAATGCTTTGCGGTTCCCCCTGTTGAGATCGAAGAATCGGAATCGGAAGAGCCCCTCACTGAAGAGGAGTGGGATCTGGTTCAGGGGTTTCTGGATCAGCCCTTTCACGACTGGGGAAACCAGCGTGAGGGCAAAGGCCAGGACAAAGCCTGGTGGGAAGTGGACTCGATCGTCTCTGGTTCCTATGATGGAGATACCTTCGTAAGGAGGGTACTGGACCACCTGTCCAGCCAGGACGAGCCAATCGGGGGTAGCCCACCCACCTACGGCGATCTATTCCGAGGCAAGACCAGAGATGGTCCTTTGGGCCACCTGGGAAGACCACCTGAGCCGAAAGCGAGCGGAGTAGCTACCCCTCAAGTAAGCTCCGTGGTTCAAGTGCCCGGAAAAGCCAAGGCGGAGTCCGATGACTGCCCCAAGATCCAGGCATTGAGGGCCAGGCTGAAGCAGAAGTATGGTGATACCTTCTTCAGCGGTAAGCCTGTGTTTCCCCCACCGGTGTGTGGACCGTATGGGGAGGCCAAGATACAGCTGAAGCAGGACCCCCGTGTGTATCGGCACCGGGAGTTTGCCCTGAGGGGCGATGTAAGTGCGGCTAACCCCCATCTGCTCAGATTTTCACAGATCTGCCCCAGATTGGCTACATTTTGGTCATTTTCTTTGCTTCGGCGGAATCGCAGCCTCGCAGCTCAGTCTCAGGATCAGACCTATATATTTCTGATATGCCGGATCTGATTCCGGGGTCCATTCATCGTAAATCCGTCGCGTTCCGATCATTTACCTGGAATCGCCAATTGCCGCTGATGCGCGCCCGAAGCCAAATCAGCTAAATATTTTTTCACAATCGGATTTATATAAATCTTTTCAGACAGATATGGACACTCAGATGTACTTAGGATAATCCGCATCAATTTTCTTCATAGACTGGGATTTTCTGCCGGATAACAATCAGCATGGATCTTGCTTCCGTTGTTGCTGCTCTCGCCTCCGTTGGTGTCCGTGTATCCGGTTCTACCCCCAACAGCAGCGTTCAGGTCGACTCCTCGCGTGCCTGCCCCACTGGTCTTGCCGGCCCCAAGCCCTCCGGCACCTTCCACGACCCAGGGCAGCACTTTCATGGTAGCAGAGGCTACCTGAATGTTGCTTCAGTGGTCTCTGCTCCACAGCTCGCTCCCCAGTACGGCCCCGTAGACTCCGCCGCTCCTGGAGACGTAACGATTACGCTGCCATGGTGCTGCGCGAACGAGGCCTTGAGAGGAATGCCTTGCGCAAGCCCAAGCTGCCCAAGAAGGGTGCACATCAGCAGCTGTGGAGACCCAGATTACCAGAATCCCAGTCGAAACTGGCCATCGAGCAGCTGGAATCAGCCGGCCTACGACGATGGCAACGCTCCGGTAGACCTTACGGAGCTGGCAGGTACCAACATTCCTTACCAATGTCCAACATTTGAGACCACGGACGCCGATCTTGACGACATTGAGATGGGTGGTCCAGGTGAGGTACCTAGCTATAATCGACCAGCCTCTTGGGCACAATGGGACAACCATTTGTCCCTAGAAGTGACCCGTAACCTTGAGGCCCTTGAGGCCCTTTGTCTATTAGCCACGTCTAAGCTGATCGGACAAGAAAGAATCGCCTCTGATTTTTTAATGGAATATTTTTTCCTCCTTCAGGACGAAATTAATACCAGGATGTGGTGGCGTTCTCAAGAAGATGACTCTTTTGCCATTTTTTTGCACATCTGGAAGGCAAGCCCCTTCCCGAAGGAGAAGGGCACGGCACTTGTTCCCGGGCCCTCCGCCCCTCATCCCCCTGTTTCCATCCGCGACGATCTAGCCGCCGCAGTTGAGGAGGGAATTTTAGAGGCGGCCAGGCAGGCAAGCCTGGAAATCAGGGCTGCAGGAGCTCCCCAAGTGGACTCCTGGCTGCGGACCACCGAGATCAGCGGTCCGACAGCCTGCTCAGGCCCTTCAGGACACGGTATGTACTGTCCTGCCGACTGCTCCTGCAGATTCCAGCGAGATGCTGAGCTCCAAACGCTCAAAGATCAAATGCACCTCATCATTGAAACGCTGGGAATAAAAAATCTTTTCAAGACGCACATGCGGTCTGAGGGCGCCTCATCGGTGGAACAAGCAACAGAGCCGTCGGAGGAGGCGACAGAAATTTGTTCAATTGCTCCTTCGGTGGACTCCAGGACTACCGATGCAAGGATCAGCAGGACCAAGCTAAAGGAAAGGGTTAAAATCTCTCGTTCTGAGAGTAGGACGGCGAAGGCTAGGACTGAGGCTCAGAATGCCAAGCGAACTGCCTCCCGTACTGCCCCTCCTGCTGCTGATTCCAATACCTTAGCCCAGCTGTTGCTCGCCCAGACCCTCGCCGGAGCTGGTGTGGCGAATGATGCCGCCAAGGTGTCTGCCATTACGGCCGGTGTTGGGCTGGATTCGCTTCTTAATCCTACTTCGTTGCGACTTCGTCAGGTTGCCAAGCAACCGAAGTATAATGGGAACCCCCGACGTTGGCCTCAGTTCCAACGGGAATTTAAACTGTGGGTTAAGACTCAAAAACTCCAAGATGATCAGTTCCTGATGGCCCTCTTGGATTGCCTTGAGGGAGCGCCGGCCAACACTTGGCTCAGGACTTGGAGTGATCGTGAGGATACAAGCTCCCCCCTTACCTTTGATGAGGTGAGGGAACAGTTGGAGGTACGTGGATCCCGGCTGCCAGAGGACCATTACCACCAAATGTTGAAGAATTTTCCGTCATTCTCGCGATTAATCTTGCACGAAGTGCAAGACAAAAAACAGCGCTTCTGGAATTTAGTGGAAGAAGCTGAACACTCAGGCCAAAAATTTTCTAGTGCCGAGCTGAAAAATCTGATTTTTGACAAGATGCCCTCAGAAACTGCCGCCACCCTTCAGAACAAACAGTCCGAAGAAAAGGTCAAGACCTGGTGGGCGGAGGTGGAAGGCTTTGATGCCTCTGCCAACAGGTTCTCCGTCAGGGAGGCACTTCAAAAGTGCTCCCCCACGTCCTTCTCCAAGGTGAAATTCACTGAGGAGACGTGGAAAATCAAGTTTAATGAACACGAGGATCGGGACTTGTTTGTCCAAGTCCTCAACAGGGGAGTAAGCTTCCATGGCCATCGCCTGAAGGCCAAGAACTGGGTGTTTTCGTTCACCCCGAAGTAACTCTGGGAAGAGGTTGAGCGTCTCGCCGACGCCGCCAATCAGAATTTCCATGAGGGTCTTGGGGGAAACAAGAATACCCAGCAAAACACCCAAAATGGGGCCCAAAAGGGCAACAAAAAGGTGAATGACACCAGGAATGTTCAGCAGCACTGTAGCATCTGCCTTCTTTTAGGTTCTACGAACCGAGCTAAGACGCATTCTACTGATAATCACCGATGGTCTCCTTACGATCACAAGGTGATTGGTGAAAATATCAATAATTCGCAGAATTCAGACAGGAATGACAGACAGGTGCATGGTGGGAAGGCTGGAAAAGGGAATCCGACCCCCTCCGGTGGAAACAAAAATCCTGGAGGCCCTGGCGGGTCCCAAGGCACAGGAAGTCGGACTCCATCCGGCTCCGGTGGGCAGCCGAACGGCCAGAAAAATCCCAATAGCAACGCCGGAGGCGGAAATCGAAATCCAGGCCAAACCCCTCAATCCGGTACAAACAAGGGAGATGCTCCAGGATTCCAGGGTAAAGGTAAGGGAAATCCTTCGGGAACCCCTTTCTCTGGTAAGGGCAGAGGGCGTGGCGACGGTGGAGGTCCATCATCCGGCGGCCGTGGCCGTGGACGTGGAAAGGGCAACCATCGTGTGGATCAGGTCTCAGGTGCAGATCAGGTGTCCGATGCGGATCGAGATTACGTCGAAAATGCTTTGAATCCAGCAGATGATCCGCTCCAAGATGAGTGGGTCGACGAATCAGGCTGTGTCCACAATGTTAACGCAGCAACTGGAGGTCAGAACGCCTAGGGGAGCCACGAAAATCGCCCCTCCCCAGGCGATTTCAGGCATGATCCCCAGATTCCTTCTCGACCACTACTTGATGTAGGGTCGCTTGTCTCCTCTCCCCTGGATCCGGCAGCGGATCCTTCTGTTGTAGTGGACGAGGTTGGTGTACAGTCAAAGCACAGGGCCCGTCAGTTTGTCACAAAGATGTGCGTCTCTGATCGCAAGGGCAATTTCCACCTCGCCACTTGTTTGTGTGACAATGGATCGGAGGTAAATCTCCAATCCAATTCCTTTTTGCCTGACGACTGCGTGTTTGATTCGCCTCTTCCTGTTACCCTCGAGGGAGTTTCTGGACATTCTCTCGCAGGTGGGCAACGCGGTTGTTATATATCAACTCATTTGGTCGCTCAAGACCTTTGGGAAGAAGGTAATGTGGAGGAAGTTGTCCTTAAGGATGACTACTTCTATCGTGCCGACATAAAGTATGACCTTTACTTGGGCCATCCTTGGCTTAGCAAGAACAGGGTGGCGCCCGTAGGTCATCGGCGTTGTTTTTTGCTGGAGTCAGGTCCCTTGGAGCGTCCTGAATTTCGTTTTTTGCACGCAGGGTTTAAAGGTGCAGAAGAATTTTTGAAGCGAAAGGTTACACCAAAGTTTGGCGAAGATGTCACCATTGCAGAGGTGAATGGGAGTGCCGATTACTCCCGAGAGTTAGAATGTCTTCGTAGGGACTCCCAGCCACGACGCCCTTCGCGCTGGCACTCTTCATCCTACAGAGTTGTCGACAAATGGCGCGATACAATTTGTGAATATTTTTATGAACACCATTCCTTTTGGCCACAGTATGATGCCTTTGCTAACCGCGAGAACAAGCGCTTTGACAAGCACTTTCGCGACGCTTGGACCCATAAATGGGACAAGAAGTTATGGATTAATCCTCCGTTTCACTTAATCCAGCAGGTCATCCACAAAATCAAGCAAGATAAAACCCAGGCGATTTTAGTTGTGCCCTTGTGGGACGACAAGCCTTGGTTTCAGGAATTGCAAGACATTTGTGTAGATTACATCGAACTTCCCAGGAAGATTAGGCTGTATGCCAGGGACGACACAGGTCCCCTGCCACAGCGGTCCTGGAGTTCGCTTGCATTCCTGGTGGATGGAAAGCTTTCTGACTCTGATTCTGCTGATTCCTGTGTTGGGTCTGAATCTGAGGTTGAGCGTGGTACTGATGATGAATCTATTTTTTCTGATTTTTGTCCGTCAGATGCCCAAGGTGATCCAACGTCAAATGGATCCGCCTCGTCTCCCTCTTCCCCAATACGATCTACATCCAAAAGAATCTTCAGTGCACAGGCTAAGAAAAATTTTAAATCGCGCCGCAAATTCAGAGTTTTTTATGAAAAACCCCGTGTGGAAGCTTTCATAGATCCTTTCAAGGAGCTGGATCACGAAGAGAATCTCTGGAATGTCGACACTCGACCCACCTATCTTCAAGAGGCAGTTGATACGGACCTTTTTAGGGACATCCGTAAGAAGATTCTTCCTGCCAAGGCCGAAGAAGTCGCCAAAGTTTTTTCGACAGTAATTCCTGGCGATCAGGTGGACACTGAATTGTGTTCCAAGAAAAGAGACAAGATTTCTGAGGAACGGAAGGACACAACCCTTTCAGGGAAGTTGATCAAAGACCCCCCTGTCCGTGGGCAGTTCGGTGAAGCCTTCATCGAGCTTCGTGAAGGGTACAAGGCGAAGAAACAGCGTCCTTATGAGAACCATGGACACAAACATGAGATACTCAGAAAAATAATCGAGAGAAATCTCAGGGAATTTGGTTGGCTTGAGGGTTGTATGACCAGCGAATGGTGCTGTGCACCCTTCACAGTCCCAAAGCCGCCGCCTGCAGACCAGAACACTATTGATGGTTGGCGAATGGTTGTTGATTTTCGCAACCTCAACGCCGAAACCAAGGCGGATACGCACCCCCTGCCCCTCATTGAGGAGGAAATCGCCAAGAGGGCAAGAGGTCGTTTGTTTTCTGTGCTGGATCTCCGTCACGGCTTTCACCAAATGCCGTTGAGGAAGGACAGCCGACCTCTCACCTGTATGTGCACGCCATGTGGCCCAGTCCAGTGGACGGTCATGCCCATGGGCCTGAGGAACGCCCCTTCGTTTTTTCAAAGAATGATGGAGGATGTGCTTTTTACGGCTCATCCTGAGCTTCGTGCCTTCGTGAGTGTGTACATAGATGACATAATCATCGCGACAGAGGGGGAGGGACTGACCGAAGCCGAGCTGGTGGCCCTACATGAAAAGCAGCTGAACCAGGTTTTGGACATTCTTGATGCAAATCAGCTGATTTGTGGGCCAAAGAAGGGAAAACTATTTTTAAAATCCGTCGAATTTTGTGGTTCTCTCCTTGAGAATGGCACCCGACGACCCAGTCCAGGGAAGCTCGTCGCTATTCAGAAGTGGAAGCACCCTGAGACGATCACGGAATTGAGAGGATTCCTGGGTTGTTGCAATTTTTACCACACTTTTGTGCCGAATTATGCCAAATTTGCTGCCCCCCTCACTGAATTATTGAAGGTAGGGAGAGATGCGGGCAAGGCAGGTTCAAAGGTTCGTGTCAAGTGGACTGACGAGTGCGAGAGGGCCTTCCATCACTTGAAGGCGGCCCTCTGCGAAGTCGCCACGTTGCATGTGCCGAAATTTGACCGACCCTTCTACATAAGAACCGACGCTTCTAGGTACGCGATCGGAGCTGTCCTTGAACAGGTTGATGAAGCCACAGGTGATCATTACCCTCTTGCATTTTGGTCTCGGAAGCTAGCCCCACGCCAAATGCAATGGTCGCCGCGTGAGCAAGAAACCTACGCCATAATCTGTGCTTTGAAAAAGTACCAATCGTGGGTTGGCACCAATCGAGTCGAGGTCCTGACGGATCATCGATCTCTGGAGTATTGGGCCACCGAACACATTGATACTGTCGCGAGCCCAGCTGGTCGACGGGCCAGATGGCATGAATTTCTCAGTTTGTTTGACCTCCACGTGTCGTATTTGCCTGGAAAACACAACACGGTAGCGGATGCTCTGAGCTGATGGGCTTACCCCGCTTCAGAGGGGCTGCAAAGTACCAACATCCATGGTACGGAGCAGGACCGCCACGTCGTGATCGAGTGGGATCAAGAAGAAAAAAAGCTCATCCGACGTGAATGCATGCAATGTTCTGTTAAACAGCACGCATGCCCGTGTCACGACATCACGGCCTTCTCAGATCCGGCGCATGCCCATGAGATTGTCACCAAATCACTGAAAGTCGTGGAGAAAGTCACCGATCCCTCCTCAGGGAGTGTGAAACGGTTTGACTACACCCGACGTGTAAGTGGATTTCGGTTGATTCAGGGCATTAAGCGTCGAGATCCGGCCAAAACTCCACCCCTGCCAAAAGATTCCCTCATCATCCGTGACTGGACGAACGATTACGTTCGTGATTCCATGTTTAAAGAGGTCTTTGAGAATCTCAAATCCAAAGATGCTCACAAGGATGGAATTTTTTCTGAATATTCATTGGATGGGGGGAAGCTGTGGATGGAGGGTAAATTGTGCGTACCAGACGCCCTGGCCCCCCGAGTGTTAAACTGGTGGCACAAATGGGAGTCCCCCCACGCACATGGCCGTAGATTATGGTCGATGATTAAACATAGGTTGTTCGGCTCAAGGCTATATACTCATTGTATGAAAGTAGCCGCCGGATGCGCCCAATGTGCTGTCGCGACGCCACCAAGCGCGAAGAAGCACGGCCACCTGAGGCCACACCCTATTCCGGAGCGCCTCTTTAACAGAGTCACCAGTGATTTTTTCTATCTCGGTGAACTCGACGACGAAGAGTGCCATTGGACCAAAAAAAAGGTCAATGGAGTGCTCCTTATTCAGTGCCGTCATTCTGGCTACATGCAGGTGTTGCCTTGTAACATCGAGTCAATGACTGGCAAGGCTGCCGCCAAATGGTGCGCGCAGACCTGGATGGGAGGTTGGGACGTCCCATCCGAGGTGGTTACGGACTCAGGCAAAGAGTACCCCTCCGAATGGTGGAGAGAATTATGTGCTCGCCTTGGAATCCACCACCTCAGATGTGAAATCCACTCACATCGAGCGCTGCCTGGCGAAAGAGCCGGCCGCTCAATTATAAATATGCTTCGTAAGGAGCTCGCCAGTGAGAAGGACTTCCATTGGCTTGAACTTCTCTTCGCATTGCTTCGCCGTTACCACAACACGCCTTTGTACCATGGCCTCCCTCCAAATGAAATTGTCTTTGGACGAAAGAAGTGTTGGTGGAACATGCCGTTGAATAATCCTCGCCCTTGTAAAGATGCTTCGTTGTTTTTGGACGAAATCCAACGAGCAGAAAAAACTGTCTCGAAATTAATCGATAAGCATCAAGCTGACTGGCTTTGGGTCCAGAATCAAGGCCGAAAAAACCCCCACAATTTTGAAGTCGATGATCGAGTTTGGCTCGAAAATCCGAAACCACCCTGGACGGAGATGATAAGCTTCTTCCCTTGTGGGAGGGGCCATTCGCTGTTACAGCGCGTCTAGGTGAGAACAGGTGGAGGATTCGTGTGGATGTCAGCAGGGAAATTGACGTTTCGGGTGATCGCCTCAAGAGCGAGATCCCCTCCCCCAACGATCGGGTTAAACCCCTTTTTTGGACTTCGAAATTTTTGTCCGATCGGGTCATCGAAGGGGGGAAGTACGAACTCAAGAGGATTTTAGAAGCAAGACGTGACGGAAAGGGCGAATGGGAATTTCTATGTGAGTGGAGGGGCTTTGATTCCAGTCACAACAACTGGGAACCAGCCCATTCTTTTGTCCATGGGTACACCAAGGGGTTCATCGACTTCCTCAAGAAGCACCCCGAAATTGGCGTACTCCTGACAGACTGTCTGTCGAAACCAGACAGACAAGTGGAGAGCGACGGAAGAAAACCTGTGGTGAATCGAGATCCAGCCTTTTACGGCCCTCAGCAGCCACATTCCAGGGCTGATCCGTCGATCCCCCCTCCTGCGGTCAGGCCAGCCCAGGAGCCAAATGAGGACCAAGCTTCGAGTTCGGCCGCTGATTTGCAGCGCCCAAGCCGTACGAGGGCCCGACCAGACAGGTTGGTGGTCACATGTATTCGTGCTTGGCCGAATTCAGGGAGACCCGTCGTGACTTGAGTCGCCGACGCCATAATCTGGGTAACAGTCGTCTAGTCCAGGGCGTCATGGCACTCGTCGCTAGGGCTCAAGGGTGTAGGTTCGAAACCCTTGCATGTCCAACTCCTACAAAAGCTCCAGCCTCGCCCCGTCGACCACTTATTCCAATGTGAGTGTTCTGACGACTTGAAAAAACCACATTCTGCTCAATCCACTGTTCATTCTTCCTGATTACATCATGATATGGAGAACTGCGAATGTTTGATAATTTGACGTCAATCAACTTTTTTTTGGTCTCCGTTCGGCAGACAAGGCGTAGATACGCTGTCGAAAGCCACGGAGTGTGCTGCCGTGTTCAGTAAAAACCAAACTCAGGCTTAATTAAGGCAGATTCGGGGTAATCTTGTCTCTGTTGGTCTGTGCATCTTTGGAATTTGGCTACTCGTGCAGATGGAAGCAAATGTACATAGTAAGAACGCTGGCCAGCGACATTCACCCCTACAGGCACCCCCTGTAGTACTGGCTGCACCAGATGCGACGCCAGGAACTCAGATCTTACCTTCATTTGCCGTGATGCGGAAGCCAAAGTCCAGATTCAGATCCAGGATCCTCAAATTTGCCTTGAATTTCTCAGGTTTGTCCTTCATTCTGCCATTGTTGCACGAAACCCCGACGTCAATTGTTCAGACAACCTTCAGACAGAGGCTCTAGGGACTTCTAAAAGCAACCTCTGAAGTCCGTAAGCTTCAGTGTATTTTTGGCACACGCCAATGTGAGCTCAATCCGACCTGAAACTGTCGAAAATGGTGAATCCAAGTGTCTTGTGGGACTCAATCGAAAGATGGGCCTTGTCCAAGTCGATTGACACCGTCGCCACTGTAAATAAAGAACTATTCGGTGTCTCTCAGTTATATACTGTCAGTAAAGCGCCTTCAGCGAACCTTCGGCGCGTTACATGCCCAGGATCCAGGGCTATCATGTCCCATCACGATGCATCATCACATGATCCACATTTTCAATGAATCTGTTGGATGCTCGCGAACCAACGTGCCGGAAAGCATAACTCAGCTGAATAAACGACAATATATATTAACTCGAGTCTAAACGAAGGTATTAGTAGTTTCAGTTCTAGACATTCCGCTTCATTTCACCTTCATCTTAGGGAATTTGCTGATTTTAGGACAGTTTAGGTTGATTTCCTTGTCATCTCCTCTCATTCCTCGAAGATCTGTTATGGCTTTGCCTAACTGAGTGAACAGAAAAACATCCCTGCCTTCAATGGTTCACTTAGGGCCTGCAGACTACATTTGTATTTGTTTTCCCTCTCTGTGATTGTTTCATTACCTTCATCTCTGCTCAATTTGATTTTCAATCTTGCTGAATCTTGTGATCATCCACCAGATGCGCCAAATCTGAAGCACATGCTGCACTTTTCAGAACGAGAAAAGCGGGACTAACACGATGTAGAGTACGTGGAGGACACCGTAGCGTGCCCGCGACAGCTGAACTGTGCCAGAGCGCCGAGATGTCACTCCATCTCTTGATTCCCCCACTCAATCCGCCAATAATCTACCTCATTCTCAACCAGTGCATGGTTTGGTATCGATTCTCGATACGTTTACATGCCTTTTAGCCCTTAACCTAATGTTTTACTGCACGGAGGACTGTTAGTCACTCCTCATTCTGTCTCATTTCAGGTTCACCCATCCTGATTCAGTGCCAATTCAGCCCAAATCAGGTCAGATCAAGCAGATTTCGCCCCATCGAGGCTACATTTCTATTTTTTTCTGGGACTTACCCGCACTACGTTCTTCGTTGACGTAGCGACACACCCCAGTGTGTTTTTGGAGGGGGAGTGTAAGTGCGGCTAACCCCCATCTGCTCAGATTTTCACAGATCTGCCCCAGATTGGCTACATTTTGGTCATTTTCTTTGCTTCGGCAGAATCGCCGCCTCGCAGCTCAGTCTCAGGATCAGACCTATATATACCTGATATGCCGGATCTGATTCCGGGGTCCATTCATCGTAAATCCGTCGCGTTCCGATCATTTACCTGGAATCGCCAATTGCCTCTGATGCGCGCCCGAAGCCAAATCAGCTAAATATTTTTTCACAATCGGATTTATATAAATCTTTTCAGACAGATATGGACACTCAGATGTACTTAGGATAATCCGCATCAATTTTCTTCATAGACTGGGATTTTCTGCCGGATAACAATCAGCATGGATCTTGCTTCCGTTGTTGCTGCTCTCGCCTCCGTTGGTGTCCGTGTATCCGGTTCTACCCCCAACAGCAGCGTTCAGGTCGACTCCTCGCGTGCCTGCCCCACTGGTCTTGCCGGCCCCGAGCCCTCCGGCACCTTCCACGACCCAGGGCAGCACTTTCAGGCGAGAGGAAAGAGGCCATGGAGAAGATCCTCCGTGACTTCATCCAGAGAGGCTGGCTTGAGCCGTGCCACTCCGAGTGGGCCTCTCCCTGCTTCGTCGTCCCCAAGAAGGTTGCCGGTGAGTGGCGGCTCGTGGTCGACTACCCCGGCCTGAACGCCCAAACGCAGCACGACAGCTATACGCTGCCCCTCATTGAGGACATGCTGCAAAAACAACACCGGCGGAGGATCTTCACGGTGATTGACCTGAAACATGGTTATCATCAGATGCCTCTCGCCGAGGAGTCCCGTGCCTGCACAGCCATGAGCACCCCACTTGGACCTCTCCAGTGGAAGGTGATGCCCATGGGCGTTACCAACGGCAATGCAGCTTTTCAGCGGATGCTGGAGAACCTGCTTGAGCCGGTGCGCGACTGTGCGGACCCCTTCGTGGACGACATGATCATCGCGTCCGGGGACCCCAGCATGAGCTACGAGGAGCTCCTGGAGGCACATGAAAGGGACGTCACTCGAGTGCTGGACCTTCTGGTTCGGCACAAGCTCACGGGCAGCAGTGACAAGGCCACCATTGCGGTAAGCGAGGTGGTCTTCGCTGGCCACGTAGTCGGGAACGGGCAGCGAAAGCCCATACCTGGCAAAGTGGCTGCGATTGAGCACTGGGAAAAGCCCAAGACGGTCTCTGAGCTACGGGCGTATCTGGGGTTCTGCAACTACTACTCGAGGTATATCAAGATGTATGCCGAGTATGCAGCCCCCATGACGACCATGCTCAAGGGCAACCGAGAGGAGACCAAGAAGGGGTCCAAGAAGGCTCTCGTCTGGACAGCTGAGTCCGACCGTGCCTTTGAGGGGATGAAGCAGGCGCTGCTATCCGCAGTGGGTCTGCACCTCGTGGATCCCGACCGAGGGTTCGTCCTGCGCACCGACGCTTCCGACTACGCCATTGGCGCTGTGTTGGAGCAAGTGCTCCACGACGGGAGGCACGTGCCCGTGGCCCTCTGGAGCCGAGTCCTGGCGGAAGGCCAGAGACGGACGTGGACGCCCCGTGAAAAGGAGGCGTATGCCATCGTCATGGCTCTCAGGAAATGGGCTGGGTACATAGCCCTCCATCCCGTCACTGTCTGCACCGACCATCAGAGTCTGCAGTCGTGGCACAAAGAGCACGTGGACACCCCCTCAAGTCCCGCCTCCCGACGGGCAAGATGGCATGAGACCTTGGCCAAGTTCGACCTTACGGTTGTTTATATTCCTGGAAAGGATAACACCGTGGCGGACTGTGTCAGTAGGTGGGCCTCTCCCGCCAGCAAGGGCATGCAGGATATCTCTGCCCATGGCGATGAGGCTGAGACCGCTGAAGCCAAGAGGATGATTGAAATGGAGCGCCTGATGGAGGAGGAGGGTGCAAAATGCTTCGTCGTCATGGCTGCAGATGCCCCCCTCGCGTCGAGGGTGAGCAGAGCGGTCAGAGTACTCGCCCCTGATGGAGCTGAGTCCGACAAGCACCTCTTCCCGGAGTCTTGCCTCCTGGACGACTGGACCGACGATTACGCCAAGTCTGAGGCCTTTGCGGCCGAGTATAGGGCTGTGACCGACCCTGACGACGGGCAGAAGTGGCCAAAGGGGCTGACCGAGGAAGATGGCAAGCTCTACCGGAATGGTAAGCTGCTAGTACCGGAGTCCCGGGTGCTCGAGCTATGTGAAGCTTGGCACCACCACATGCTGCACCCAGGGGTCAAGAAGCAGGCTCTTGACATGCAGCGTCGGTTCGAGATCGACCATATCGTTCTCTACACCGCCATCAAGAAGGTCAGGAAGGGTTGCTCGGTCTGTCAGGCCTGCAATCCCGATAACCGGAACGTCAAGGGGGAAGCCCAATGGACCCCGGTTCCTGACCAGCCCATGGAGAGCGTGGCCATGGACGTCTTCTCCATGCCCGAAGTGCACATTGGCAAGGACACCTTTGACTGTGTGGTTCTATGTGTGGACCGCCACAGCGGCTACGTTGTAGCCGTTCCGACACGCAAAAAGGGGTTGCTTGCCAAGGAAGTGGCAGTCATGATGATTCGTCATTGGCTGACTGTCTTTGACATCCCCCGCACCATTTGCAGTGACCGAGGGCCCCAGTTTACTGGTGGCTGGTTCAAAGCTATCTGTTCCCTCATGGGAATACGTCATGCCAAGAGCGTCGCCTATCTCAGCCGGTCTAACGGCCGTGCTGAAGTGGCTGGACGGCAGCTGTTCGAGAAGCTGCGCAAGATCCACATCACCAATCCACGGCGGAACTGGTTTGAGGAGATGTGGCCTGCTCTGAAGGCCCATCATGACACCCCCACTCCGGGCGGTTTGTCCCCTCACCAGATTCTGTTCGGCAGGGACCCCCTGGGTAGGGGACTTCCCTTGTCTGGTGATGGCATGGCTATGGATGCCAAGTAATTCTTCGCGCGGCAAGAGCAAACGGCGCGGGACATCCGCCAGCAGCTCGAGAAGGAGCATGCGGAGCGTCAGAAGTCCGCCCCGAGCTCGACAGCGCGGAAGTTCAGGGTGGGAGACCCGGTGTGGGTGATCAGACCCCGCCCTATGGGCACCCACCACACCAAGACCTGGTTCACACCCGGCGAGGTGGTCCGCAGGATTGGTGAGGACACCTACCGCATCAAGGTAGGTCACGGACAGTTCCGGGAGCGCCACGAGAGTCAACTCCGTGTGCGGGAACCCGACCTCCGTGGCCAGCCTGTGTCCCTGAGCTATGCCGCACATGAGGCCGATTCGGACGACGACTATGCTGAGCAGGACGACTACACAGTCGAGAAGATCCTGGCTCAGCGTCCGAAGGCCTCGGCACCCGGAGGTCTGGAGTTCAAGGTTCGTTGGCGAGGCTATGGGCCGTCCCACGACACCTGGGAACCCGTCTCCTCGTTCGTGCCGCGGGTCAATACTCCCTTCATGGAGTACATCCGCAAGCACAAGACCAAGATCCACGTTTCGGACTTGGCAGCACTCACCCGGGCGATTGCAGCCAGGGGTGCCTGATCAGCGCCCTGAGCTCTCCCCTGATGCGTTTTGAGCGCTTGTGAGGCCGACAAATCGTCCCTTACTTGCTTGCTCTCTTCAATCTTTCGGTGACCGAGTGGCCATATACCCCCCCCTGCTGAATCCAGAGGAGGATGGCCCCTCTCTTCAATTCTATTCGTCACTCCCCACCTGCTGAATCCTTGGGAAACCAGGTGACCGACTGACCTTCATTTTTCTGAGCTCTTGGGGCCTTGAAGCCCATACGACGTTGCGCAACGGATGCCGCTGTCATCGGCATTGCGATTTTTGAGTGTGTGGTCTGGTTCCATGGCACTTGCGGAATCCAGACCAGTCGACGTGTGTCTCGAGACTATATATGGCCTGAACTCAGGCGTTTTCTTGCCTACCCTCCTGCATTGCCTTATCCTGACCGTGGCGTGGTTTGGCGCTCTGTCCAGAGCGTGTTTACACGCCTATTTACCCAGATTATTGCTTGTTTTTCTGCCCTCCAGGATATGTGCATCTGTATGTTAAGTGTCAGCAGCCCATCGCTGAGGGATGGACTGTTTTTCACCACGAATCGGGATACAGAGGCGCCCTGAGTCGCCGTGTACATGTTCATACAGCCTGGTCCAGCCTGGACCAGTACCTACATACAGATTCTACTGTTTGAGTGCCCGTGATACCGTGTTGCCCTATTCGCTGTGATGTGGAGATCCTGATGGCGCCAGGCGGGAAGCCCAGTTGCCTGACTACACTCCCAGCGGTCCGCCACTGTCAGTCCCAGTGTGAGCCTACCGATTCGCAGACGCACTTGCAGTCGGATGGCGGCCTCCGGTGCTCCTGACCTCGGTCAGTCTGCCTGGGAAACTGGTGGTTAGAGGAGTCGACGCCTCCGCCCACACTGCATGAGGACTCCCTCATGTATGGCCTTCGTGGTAATAGGGCGAGGGAAAAGACGGCCTTGATGCCCGATCCCTTCAGGAGGAGCCCCCTTAAGATCCCTTAAGGAGTTCGGCTGTACAACTCTGGACTCGCGTCGTATGGATATGGACATGGTGCGCCCGAGGAAGGACCCGTGGGGACTCTCCCCAGTCGGCGGGCCTTGGGAAGCTTGGGGTAGCCTGATGGATCTTTCTGGTCGCTCTCGACCTGTGGGACCACCTCGGTCGTCGTGTGTCGCCTATGTTGGCCGTGTATGCCACTGCCACTGTGGTGGTGACCGTAGCAGCCGGCACCCGGTGCGCCTGGTATGGGTTAACGGGTCCTTTGGATGCCGAACAATCGCCGCCAGGACACGGGACTTGATACTTGATACTATACATGTGCTACGAGCTTTTACAGCATCATACCTATCTTACTGTGGGATTTGGGCAGCCTACCCTGAATCAGCCTGATTTGAGGATGTGACACCCCCCCCCTTCAGGAAGTGGTCCTGGGTACCCGCTGCCATGCGTGGGTGTTATCGAGCCCCCCCCAGGGTTTGCTCTAAGGAGGGGGGTGAAGCGGTACCCAGAACCTATGGCCCATGGCCCGGAGGCCTGTGAGCCGTCACACCCGTTATGGCCCATGGCCCAGAGGCCTGCGAGCCGTCACACCCGTGCGGAAGCCGTTGACACCGGCTATCCCTGTTCTCTAACCCGTGAAATCTGGAATCCGATTTTTAACCAATAAATCGATGTAGAATTACCGTGATTTTATTGTCTTGATCGATTTTCGGGCAGAAATCGGTGAAATACCCGATTTCTACCGCGATTTCTAATTGTCGTGAAATCGCCGCCTGATGTCGCCTGTTCTCGCGCCTTCGTCGCTTCTCCGTGGCGAGTTTTGTGATTGACTTTTCTCGAGTACCTGTGAGGTTCTAAGAGAACTTAAGGGCTGAATCTAGAGGGTATTTAATGTACTTTCATCTAGTGTGTTCACCAGAATTTTTCGCCGTTACGTTTTCGAGAAAATCAGCGCGCAAGGCTTTCCGTCGATCGTGCGAACTCATGCTTCTCAAGGACCAAGAGTTCGCACGGAACCCTACGTCTCCCCCCTATGTCTTTCATCCATGCCCCTTTCACGCGGGCATATCATCTTGCTTAGGGAAGCGGGCAATGGCGGTGTTTTAGGCAGCCTATGGGTCTCGCAAACCCAAGTTGTTTGCGTGCGCAAACGCTAACTTTGTGCCCTTGTGAGCATGAACGTTAATGACCGAACACAATGCTCACAAGACCAAAAGCCCGAGGCCATTTTCGTTTTACGAGCCAACTCAACGATGGCTCCACGCAATTCAATGCGTACCAAAACTCTTTTTTCAAAAGAGGGCAAGTTTTGGTCGAAAATTAGGCCAAAATGGCCAAACTCCCGAGGCTCGTACTCGAAGCCTATGGGGAGTTGAGCCTCGAACCAAGGCAATATGTAAAGTAGAGACCACGAAGGACATGGTGGATGGCTTGGTTGATTTTTACAACCTTGTCTTCTATTTTATATAATTTCGCCTTGTGAGCACGCGTGCCACATTGCCTCTTTGCACACGCGCTCATATGCAAGCACTAATGACACGAGTGGGCGGAGACAATCTAACCATAGGGTGCATATTTGAAAGCACCTACTATGGGCCTACTCCAAAAGTGTTTAATCATATTTTTGCTCCTCAAGGTCCCAAGGATATGTTCATGCCAATATCGCCGATATATGCACTTTTTCCCATAAATAGTGTGCTTCAAGGATTGAGGTGTTAAAAATGCTTTCATTGTGCTTTGAACCTCAACCCTTGTTGCAAAAGGGAAGCAAAGCTTCGGTTTACATCCATGCAAAAGCCCGAGGCTCCTTTCTCTTGCGATACGGAGATACGATATTTGGAGGGACCGCTCTTGGGTGAATTTTGGCCGTTTTGCCCAAAATGGTGACAAACTCCTTCTCCCCCTGATTTCACCCCCGAGGTTGCGTGCGCCACTTGACCAAGGGTAAGGGCAATTCGGAGAGGGCACATAAGCCCACATCGAATGGGGTGTTTCCCCATGTGGCCTCTCCTCTTGATGGGAGAGTTGTGAGTCACCCAATTTGGGGTATGTTGCCATTCTGCCCCATACGTGTGTCACTTTCCCTCCAATGGGAAAAATAGCTAGAGGCGACCATGAGGGATGGCAAGTGGCATATATTGGGACCTAAGTCCCATGTGCCTATCGCATCTTTGGTTGAAAGGATCCTCGCCGTGGCCATGGAGATATGGAATCATGAGTGCGGGCCGTTTTTGCCAAATTTCGCTGTTTTTGCCATTGTATGCCATATTGGAATTACCATATCTCCATGGGGCACGGAATCTAGCCATGGAGAAAGGTGCGCATATTGTAGCATATGACCGAGGGTTGAACGCCCTTGAGTTTCGTATTTGCTCCTCCGGCTCATCCGGAGTTATTCAACTTTTTGTGCGATCCACGATCCCCACCTTTGCACCGCATGTTGCTTTCTGCCCCGTCCGTGTGGACATCCCCTCGGTGAACAGTAAGCAGCCGGCGTGACAGCAAGCGATAACCCAGGGCATGGGACTAAAGGGGATATCAAGGGTTGTGAATCAAGGCTTGGCGCGTCAATATCGCCAAGATTTCCTACCCTGGACGGTCGCCCGAGACGGCCGATTTTGCCATTTTGGCAATCATGACCCCACGTGACGAACTCGTGGTGCCCTGATGCCGGGACCTCAGAGGGAACCAGGTTGGGTGAGGGCTCCAGGGAGTTCGTGTGCGAAGGACATAGGGTCAGTTGCCTCGTCCCTACCTCTGGCGGCTCCGGACGAGGGGTCAATTTTGGAGATTTTGGAGCTAATATCAGTTTGGGCTGAAACAGCCCATTTTCAGCTACCAACTCCTAGGGGATAATGGCGGGGCCATATCTCTGGCTCAGAGTGGAGTTGAGACCTGCCGCTAAGGGAGCATAGGGAGCCACTGTAGATTGGCCTTGGATTTCCTTGGTTCCCAGGAACTTGCCTGTGGCTGGGCGGGACACATCTCCCATTGGCAGGGTTTCAGGGTCCGGACTGAGCAGGGCATGGGTTGTGTTTGAGCCCCCGCCCCCACCAGCCACTGAGAGGGTCGGTCCTGGGATTGGGATATGAGTTGGGACTGAGTGTCAATTGTCCTGTAATGCCCTTACCCCACCCAGTCCAGTCTTAACCCCATGTGTACATATCCTGATGTGTTGCTGTACATACTTTCGTTCCCCTGTTGCAGAGTGGCAAGGATCCTGAAACGCTTTGTCACATGACACAAGCGTATTGATGCCCTTGTGAGCGTAGTGCTTTGCCTGCCTGCTCACTTGTGCGTGTCACCGCAGCATCCCGTGCCCGGCCCCCCACGGGAACGCGTCAGTGGGGGAGCCGCTTTGTGGGGGCATGTGCAGTAGGGCCGTGGGTGGGTGAGCAAAAGCCCCTTGGTAAGACCCCACGGCGGGGCAACCCCAGTCCCGAGTCGACCTACCTACCTACCTGTAGCTGCTGGGTCTGGAGTTGGGAGTGTGGTGGTTGTAGGAGAGGGTGATGCGTGGAGGCCAGAGGCGCTTGGTGCACCCTCGAAGGTTGACTCCTTCGTCGAGTTGTGCCCATGGTCCACTCCTTCGCCATGCTATTTCCTGCATCCTTCTCTTTCTCCGCTTTTCTCTTCACAGGGTTGATGTCCATCTCCTCGACTGAGAGGGCCCTGAAGGCCGACTGAAGTCCCTCCAGCGAGTCATCAACCACATCCACTGGCCCATGTAAGGGCACCGAAGGTACAGCGCTAGGTCCAGGTCCAGGTTCACCAGGTGCTGGCATTGCGTCGTCCTCGCGTCGGTGTCCTCCTTCTTTGTGTCCATATTCGCCCTCCTTGCTTATAACAGTACTCGGCACACTAGATGTACGGCACGGGGTTGCTGCCGGTACGCAAAAATAGTCTGCCTCTTGCTACCAGAAAGTTTTATAGTCTTCTCAGCACTGTGTTTTTGATGTGCCTCTCCTGCTGCTTGCTGCTGGTGTAGGGTTTCTGCTGCTTGTTTTTGATGATGAAAATGTTTTATTGTTGAAATACAACCAATCCAGGATAACCCAAGCCAGAGATAAGCAAGTAGAAGATAAACAGGATCAAAGCATGAAGGGCTGCAGTCACAAAGAGTTAGATAAAGACAACTATCAACAATAGACCACAGCAATTTACATTCAATGCAACTCAGGATGAAATATTTTACATGTATGAGAAAATCTGATTGGAAAACTGCCCCAAGGGCTCACACTCTTCCATAGTGCCATCTTGAGATGTGCACTCTTTGTTTTTGGGTCCCATAGGTGCTGAGGTGGCATGGCTTGTGGCGCTGAGGTCACTGCCATGTCACATGGGATATTCCTACTTAGCTAGGCTGACTGGGTATTGAACCCAGGACCTCTGAAAAAGAGGTGCCCCAGCCCCCTAGGGTGCATACCACTAGGATAGCGAAGAATTCATGAGAAAACATAGATAAATTCATAGGCTCTGCCTTCAATATATCAGTGTCTCAGTCACCCAGGAAAAGATGTTTCAGTGCCCATTGCTTGGGTATTAAGGGGTCCACACAACATCCTGATTTAGTGTTTGGTTCTATGGGTCAAAATGTGTTATCACCCATTTTGGTTAGGCCATTACTAAGATAAAAATGGAAGAGTGCTTAGAGCATCTCTAATACAACTAAAGTATACCCTAAGCATTGGAAAAGCACTTTTTCTTACTCTATATAGCAAGAAAATGTGAACAGCGGGAGAGAAAGCATGAACGTTGCTTGCGTGTGCACCAAAAAAAAGGAAACTGCCCGTGTATAGGAGTTAGGAGCTTGAGTGCATGCCTGAGAACACGGCAAAGTGCGTGCATAGGCAATAAGGGCACGAGAGCAAAGAGGAGTGAGTGAACGGAGGGGAGAGGGCCGCAAGTACAAGCAACGGTATAGACAAATGAAGAGCGTAGGCAATAGGAACAAGGGAGCGTGCACCAAAGCAAGGAAAACGGAGAAAAGAAAAAAAGTGGAAGTTGTTTGCGTGCCCCTCACATAGCAACATGCATGCGTAGGACGTAGGACTTTGTGTGCTTGCTCCAAAAGATAGCAAAGGGAAGCCGGTTCGGATGACGCGTTCCTGTGGGGGGCCTGGCCACGGGACGCTGCAGTGGACACGCACAAGTGAGCAGGCAGGCAAAGCAGTACGCTCACAGGGGCATCATTGCGCTCGTGTCATGTGACAAAGCGTTTCAGGATCCTTGCCACTCTGAAACAAGGAAACAAAAGTATGTACAGCTTCACATCAGGATATGTACACATGGGGTTGAGACTGGACTGGGGTAAGGGCATCACAGGACAATAGACACTCAGTCCCAACTCGTATCCCAATCCCAGGTCCGACCCTCCCAGTGGCTGGTGGGGGCGGGGGCTCAAACACAACCCATGCCCTGCTCAGTCCGGACCCTGAAGCCCTGCCAATAGGGGAGGTGTCCCGCCCAGCCACAGGCAAGTTCCTGGGAACCAAGGAAATCCAAGGCCAATCTACAGTGGCCCCCTATGCTCCCTTAACGGCAGGTCCCAAGTCCCCTCTGAGCCACAGATATGGCCCCGCCATTTTCCCCTAGGAGTTTGTAGCTGAAAATGGGCTGTTTCAGCCCAAACTGATATTAGCTCAAAACCTCCAAAATTGACCCCTTATCCGGACCCGCCAGAGGTAGGGACGAGGCAACTGACCCTATGTCTTTCGTATACGAACTCCCTGGAGCCCTCACCCAACCTGGTTCCCTCTGAGGTCCCGGCATCAGGGCACCACAGGTTCGTCAAGTGGGGTCATGATGCCAAAATCACCAAAATTGGCATCATTCTCACGCGTGGCTCGCCCGGCCAGGGCAAGGCCAATGGCTCACAGGATAGGAGGCAGGACCTAGGACCTATATCTGAGTGTACAACTTGGAATTGAGTCCGGGCTTTTTGTGGGCATAGAGATTTGGGGCCGTCAATTGACCACACGGGGGGGTGAAATTGGGGTCCCAAAAGGGGGTCATTTTGGCTACTCAAAATGAGCCAAAATTGAGGGGTGCTCCCAATGAAGCCGGTCCGGCTGCCCCACGACCGTCTTCGGCACAGACCTCGTAATGGTCAGCGCCGTGTTTAATATTTCTATTTTTTCTGTCTACTTTTTATATATGCTTTTGCATATTTTGTATTTTATCATTGTTTGCGACAGAGCTCGTTGGAGCGCTGGAGCGCTTGGAGACAGAGCGCGCTACAAAGCGCGAGACGCGGTCGCCAGATCAGCGATGTGACCGTCAGCATTGACTACAGAGTTTAGAAAAATCACGGATTTATAGTATAAAAAGCCTATTGAGCGCTGTAGTTATAATTTTTGCGAATGCCCGCATTTATAAAGACGATTCTCGAATGTTGTAGAGTAGATCGTTCACGAAAGGGCCAGGTGCATGCCCTGTTCTTTGTATGTTACGTGTCTGCAGGTATGCGCCAGTGGTGAGGCCCGGCAAGGGTCTATGAATCTTTCGTACAATGGGTATGGATGAACCTCCGACAGAAGGATGCAAAAGACGACATGAAACATGTTTAGCGTGCATGCCACTGACGGGGTTCAGGTGTTGCTTGCAGGATTTTCGGATAAAATCAGCAAGGTTTTTTCCGAAACAGCAGGCGGAGATCAACGGAAATGGTCGCCAAACACCAAGACCAGGAGAACCCAAGGGGCTAGGGCTCTGGCCCTGTTACAGAAAGATTCATAAATGGTTTTGCAGGACGGCCCGACTGACAGATGGATTACGGGCGGACGGACGGACGGACGGGTTCGGAGCGGTAAGGACGACGGACGGACGGAGAGACAGACGGACCGACGGACCGGCGCCCACGGACCGACGGACCGATGCGCCGACGGACCGACCGACCGACCGATCGACCAAGAGACCGGCCGACCGACCGACCGACCTCGTCAGGGAATGGCAGGTCCTGCACCCACCTTGCCCAGGCCACACCGCATGTCAGACGACGACGGTGACTTTCATTCTCCACTGCCCAGCTCAGATTCGCGTGCAACGAGTCCATCATCGCGTACCGAGTGGGAGTCACGCAGCGCTGCAACCACTGAGGAGGCGCGGAGCAACGGCAATCGAAGCCATGTGGAGTACAAGCACCAGTCCGGTGACAGCGCAGCCGAAGGAGATCCCTGGTGGACGGATTTGGATGAAGCAACGCTGCAGGAGCTCTTCGAAACCAGTCCAAGGGAGTCCATGGAGTTTCGCGCGGCGAGTGAAGCAGGATCAACGAGCTCAGAGTCCGTTGAGGATGCAGCAGACGCCATGCAGCGACTATCCATGACGGTGCCGCTGTGGGCACCTATTGTTCAAATGCCTGAGATCCCAGAGGACCAGCGGCATACTCGTGATTCAGCGGGTCACTGCAAAATATGTGGTCCGGATCTGTACCACATGTGCCTGCCCATGTCCCAGCCAACGAAGTGTGCGTTGAGGAAGCGTTGGTAGAAGACAGCCGTCGCCAGCAAAGTCTTCGGAAGCCACACAGACCAAGCACAACGTCCCACGCCACAGGGATTTCGTCAAACCTGGGGAGCGAGTACTCCGACGTGAGGAAGGGGCGTCCACGCGTGCCAGCTGCCGAAGCGACGTAGAAGCGACGTATGAGCGGCCTACACCATCCGTGACCATCCGTGCCAGAGTTGCATGCCGCGAGAGTCGTCAGTGGCAGTTGCACTCGAAGGTACGGTGCGGACAAGAGGAGATGGAGTGGATGTGCGTGAACGGCCGGTTCCAAAACCGTCGGTTCACTTCTCAGAAGGGGGGTGAAGCCGGTCCGGCTGCCCCACGACCGTCTTCGGCACAGACCTCGTAATGGTCAGCGCCGTGTTTAATATTTCTTTTTTTTCTGTCTACTTTTTATATATGCTTTTGCATATTTTGTATTTTATTATTGTTTGCGACAGAGCTCGTTGGAGCGCTGGAGCGCTTGGAGACAGAGCGCGCTACAAAGCGCGAGACGCGGTCGCCAGATCAGCGATGTGACCGTCAGCATTGACTACAGAGTTTAGGAAAATCACGGATTTATAGTATAAAAAGCCTATTGAACGCTGTAGTTATAATTATTGCGAATGCCCGCATTTATAAAGACGATTCTCGAATGTTGTAGAGTAGATCGTTCACGAAAGGGCCAGGTGCATGCCCTGTTCTTTGTATGTTACGTGTCTGCAGGTATGCGCCAGTGGTGTGGCCCAGCAAGGGTCTATGAATCTTTCGTACAATGGGTATGGATGAACCTCCGACAGAAGGATGCAAAAGACGACATGAAACGTGTTGAGCGTGCATGCCACTGACGGGGTTCAGGTGTTGCTTGCAGGATTTTTGGATAAAATCAGCAAGGTTTTTTCCGAAACAGCAGGCGGAGATCAACGGAAATGGTCGCCAAACACCAAGACCAGCAGAACCCAAGGGGCTAGGGCTCTGGCCCTGTTACACCAATAGTATATCTCGACGCTGGCTTGGAGATCGGATCCGCCATTCCATCCGCGATCCACCGGGAATCTAACAAAGACTCCCATGCCCTTGGCTCTCAAAGATCTCTATGCCACTCGGCGTGGTGACAATCCCAATTGGGTCCACAAATGCCAAAATGGCAAAATTGTCCACACTCACTTTGGGCTAGCACCTTAACGAAGGTTGCTCCGCTTCGCCCACGTGGTATGCGAACCATGGGGACCAATGTCCATAACACCCATGTCATATATGGTCCATTGGTCCATGCTTCCGGCGTGCACGAGGGGGCTGAACATGGTGCACGGCGGGCAGAAAATGTGGAAAATTGCTCAAAATGACCAAAAATGCGCACACTCATGGTTGGGGCAAATGAGGCACATGCCCGACTTGGACCGGAGTGTGCCATAGGATTGGTATCAAGTCATATGCGTCCAACATATCTTTTGGGCGTCGCCCAACCCCTCCGGTTTTGGGAATGGCAGGGTCGCCAAGTGAGCCCATGATTTGGGATAGTCCCAAATTGCCAACATGGCGGCCACGGTATGCCAAGCCCAAGAGGAGTTATTCGCCGGGTCCAAGATATGTTGGGCACCGTAGTATGTACCCTCATAACATACCTGGGTCATGATGTCAATTGAGCGCAACGTTGAGATACACGGTCGCCACTTGACATCATGACGGGCAAAAAACAGCAATATTGGCGAAAAAACACCCAAAAGTGCCTTGAAAGGCGCACAAATATATTATAATATCTTCGGCTTGGATTGAGCAATCGACCAATCCTTCTAAACACAATGACTTGACACCAATGACCTTCGATTCCACATATGTGCTCCACTTGGGGCGCTTTGGAAGGTCGCGCGCGCTGTCTCCCAAGTTGGCACATGCAAAAATGGAATATTGCAAAAAACACACTTTGCTCGCAACGCATCGCTTCGGGAGCGCTCCACAAGCGTCCCTTCACGAAGGTTAGGCTTGCGAGTGTTGGTTGGGAGTACAATGAAGGCCCTCATGCGATATGGGGTCCATTGGCGGGTTAGTCTTGGAATGGTGCACCCGCCAAATGGGCACGCGATATGACACCAAATATGGCATATAACGCTACCCACGCCTTCTACACCCAACCTAGTTGCCTAGAATCAGAGTATGCATATATTCTAGAGTACCTTTGGTCCCTTAACGCGCATGCAAGTGCTTTGGTCGAAAATCAACCTCCTTTCGGAAAGCCGAATTTTAGCATGCACGCAAAATATATTGCCAACATATATATGGAGATCATATATGCACTATCCGGGGAAGACAAGTGATATGCCCCGGACGTAGAGGCAAGCAAAGAGGGAGAAAACGCCAACTCAACATACTTCTACACGTACTTGGACGCCAAGTACGTGAAAGAGCGCACTTCTTGGAGAACACTCAAAATGGATAACCCTTTGGGCCTATTGAGTTGGGATCCCTTGGCCTCATCCTATGACTGTGGGGGGCAAAACCTCATACACAGTGCCTATGAGGCACGTTAGTTCGTCCCTGGGCGCTTGAACGCTCGTAACCCTTGTTATATCACTTGGGGGTTCGAAGGGCCTTCGGCTGCCCAGATTTTCTGGGAAAAATCTGGGACGCGATCCGTTATATCAAGGAAAAAATTGCGGATCACTCGAAGACTGTTTCAGTCTTAACTTCAAGAAGAATCGCTTTACAGAATTATCTAATCCCTAGTGACCCCTTTTGCACACCATGGTGCCATGTCCTATGTTCAACCGGTGTTCAACTGACTTCACCTGGGCCC
Source organism: Eutreptiella sp. 'Long Island Sound 2002' (assembly GCA_964036045.1). Taxonomy (NCBI): domain Eukaryota; phylum Euglenozoa; class Euglenophyceae; order Eutreptiales; family Eutreptiaceae; genus Eutreptiella; species Eutreptiella sp. 'Long Island Sound 2002'. The sequence goes on from OZ038379.1 coordinate 19,189,174, forward strand.
TTGAACCACCCCTGAACAGCGGTTGAACACCCCCACCCCGCGTAGTGCAATTTTACCAAAAATTAAACTTTTGACGTATCACCATGCCATTCCAAACCATCCATGACGATGTACCATGCTTTTAACAACATACTAATGCCCAATGCACTATTCCATGCCATACCCCTCACATTGCCACTCCCTTTCTATCATGTCCAAGAGTAGCGTCAACGCCGCCTTGGTGTTCAACCATGCGGTTGAACACCCCACTTGACACATTCCCCTAAGCTTTGACCTTCATTGTGGTCCTTTGGCTTCCATTCTATCGTGGATGGTGTTCAGAGGTTTTTGCAGTGTGCACCTGCCTTATCCAAATCAATTATAACCACAAAACCATGGATTTTCTGCTACTTTCATATGCAGTCCACGGAACAGGCGACGACAGGCGGCGCGACTGCGGCGATTTCACGACAATTGGAAATCGCGGTAGAAATCGGGTATTTCACCGATTTCTAACCGCAAATCGACCAAGACAGTAAAATTATGGTAACTCCACATCGACTTGATGGTTAGAAATCGGATTCCAGATTTCGCGGGTTAGATAACAGGGATATCCCGCTGACAGCCGGTGTCAACGGGTGTGCCGGCTCACAGGCCTCCGGGCCATGGGCCATAGCTTCTGGGTACCGCTTCACCCCCCTCCTTAGAGCAAACCCTGGGGGGGGCTCGATGACACCCAAGCATGGCAGCGGGTACCCAGGACCATCCTCTGAAGAGGGGGGGGGTGTCACATCCTCACTTCAGGCTGATTTGCAGGTTAGGCTGCCCAAGTCCCACAGTAAGACAAGTACGGTGCTGTAGCTGTCAGTAATTGCAAGTATAGTATCAAGTATCAAGTCCCGGGTCCTGGCGGCGATTGTTCGGCATCCAAAGGACCCGTTAACCCATACCAGGCGCACCGGGTGCCGGCTGCGACGGTCACTACCACAGTGGCAGTGGCATACACGGCCAACATAGGCGTCACACGACGACCGAGGTGGTCCCACAGGTCGAAAGCGACCACAAAGATCCATCAGGCTACCCCAGGCTTCCCAAGGCCGCAGGCTGGGGGAGAGTCCCCACGGGTCCTTCCTTGGGCGCACCATGTCCATATCCACGACGCGAGTCCAGAGTGGTACAGCCGAACGAGCTCCTCCTTAAGGGATCGGGCATCAAGGCCGTCTTTTCCCTCGCCCTATTACCACGAAGGCCATACATGAGGGAGTCCTCATGCAGTGTGGGCGGAGGCGTCGACTCCTCAAACCACCAGTTTCCCAGGCAGACTGACCGAGGTCAGGACACCGGAGGTTGCCACCCGACTGCAAGTGCGTCTGCGAGTCGGTAGGCTCACACTGGGACTGACAGTGGCGGACTCCTGGGAGTGTAGTCAGGCAACTGGGCTTCCCGCCTGGCGCCGTCAGGATCTCAGCACATCACAGCCACTAGCGCACACTGTATCACGGGCACTCAAACAGAACAATCTGTACTTAGGTACTGGTCCAGGCTGGACCTCATGTAAGAGCAGGTACATGGCGACTCAAGGCGCCTTTGTAATCCGATTTGCATCCCCTCGGGGGGATAAAGACAGTCCATCCCTCAGTGATGGGCTGACAAACTGAACATACAGATGCACATATCCTGGGGGGCAGAAAAACAAGCAATAAGCGGGGTAATAGGCGTGTAAACACACTCTGGACAGAGCGCCAAACCACGCCCCGGTTAGGAAAAGGCATATGCAGGAGGGTGGACAGGAAAACGCCTGAGTCCAGGCCATATATAGTCTGCAGACACACGTAGACTGGTCTGGATCCTGCAAGTGCCATGGGACCAGACCACACACCAAAAAAATCGCAATGCCGATGACAGCGGCATCCGTTGCGCAACGTCGTATGGGCTTCAAGGCCCCAAGAGCTCAGAAAATGTGAAGGTCAGTCGCCCTGCCTGGTTTCCCAAGGATTCAGCAGGCGGGGAGTGACAGATAGAAGTTGAAGAGAGGGGCCATCCTCCTCTGGATTCAGCAGGGGGGGGTGTATGGCCACTCTGAGGGCAGGTCACCGGAAGATGGAAGAGAGCAAGCAAGTTAGGGACGATCCGTCGACCAAACAAGCGCCCAAAACGCATCAGGAGAGAGCTCAGGGCACTGATCAGGCACCCCTGGCTGCAATCGCCCGGTCGAGTGCTGCCAAGTCCGAGACATGGATGTTGGTCTTGTGCTTGCGGATGTAGTCCATGAAAGGAGTATTAATCCGCGGCACGAACGAGGAGACGGGTTCCCAGGTGTCGTGGGACGGCCCATAGCCTCGCCAACGAACCTTGAACTCCAGGCCTCCGGGTGCTGAGGCGTTCGGACGCTGGGCCAGGATCTTCTCGACTGTATAGTCGTCCCGCTCAGCATAGTCGTCGTCCGAATCGGCCGCATGTGCGGCATAGTTCAGGGACACAGGCTGGCCACGGAGGTCGGGTTCCCGCACACGGAGTTGACTCTCGTGGCGCTCCCGGAACTGTCCGTGACCTACCTTGATGCGGTAAGTGTCCTCATCAATCCTGCGGACCACCTCGCCGGGTGTGAACCAGGTTTTGATGCGGTGGGTGCCCATAGGGCGGGGTCTGATCACCCACACCGGGTCTCCCAGCCTGAACTTCCGCGCTGTCGAGCTCGGGGCGGACTTCTGACGCTCAGCATGCTCCTTCTCGAGCTGCTGGCGGATGTCCCGCGCCGTTTGCTCTTGCCGCGCGAAGAATTCCTTGGCATCCATGGCCATACCATCACCAGACAAGGGAAGTCCCCGACCCAGGGGGTCCCTGCCGAACAGAATCTGGTGAGGGGACAAACCACCCGGAGTGGGGGTGTCATGATGGGCCTTCAGAGCAGGCCACATCTCCTCAAACCAGTTCCGCCGTGGATTGGTGATGTGAATCTTGCGCAGTATCTCCAACAGCTGCCGTCCAGCCACTTCAGCCCGGCCGTTAGACCGGCTGAGATAGGCAACGCTCTTGGCATGACGTATTCCCATGAGGGAACACATGGCCTTGAACCAGCCACCAGTAAACTGGGGCCCTCGGTCACTGCAAATGGTGCGGGGGATGTCAAAGACGGTCAGCCAATGACGAATCATCATGACTGCCACTTCCTTGGCAAGCAAGCCCTTTTTGCGTGCCGGAACGGCTACTACGTAGCCACTGTGGCGATCCACACAAAGAACCACACAGTCAAAGGTCTCCTTGCCAATGTGCACTTCGGGCATGGAGAAGACGTCCATGGCCACGCTCTCCATGGGCTGGTCAGGAACCGGAGTCCATTGGGCTTCCCCCTTGACGTTCCGGTTATCGGGATTGCAGGCCTGACAGACCGAGCAACCCTTCCTGACCTTCTTGATGGCGGTGTAGAGACCGATCTGGTCGATCTCAAACCGGCGCTGCATGTCAAGGGCTTGCTTCTTGACCCCTGGGTGCAGCATGTGGTGGTGCCAAGCTTCGCATAGCTCGAGGACTCGGGACTCTGGTACTAGCAGCTTACCGTTCCGGTAGAGCTTGCCATCTTCCTCAGTCAGCCCCTTTGGCCATCTCTGCCCGTCATCAGGGTCGGTCACAGCCCTATACTCGGCCGCAAAGGCCTCAGACTTAGCGTAGTCGTCGGTCCAGTCGTCCTGGAGGCAAGACTCAGGGAAGAGGTGCTTTTCGGACTCAGCTCCGTCAGGGGCGAGTACTCTGACCGCTCTGCCCATCCTCGTTACGAGGGGGGCGTCCGCAGCCATGACGACGAAGCATTTAACACCCTCCTCCTCCATCAGGCGCTCCATTTCAATGATCATCTTGGCTTCAGCGGTCTCAGCCTCATCGCCATGGGCAGAGATATCCGTCATGCCCTTGCTGGCGGGATAGGCCCACCTGCTGAGACAGTCCGCCACGGTGTTGTCCTAACCAGGAACATACACAACCGTGAGGTCGAACTTGGCCAAGGTCTCATGCCATCTTGCCCGTCGGGAGGCGGGACCAGAGGGGGTGTCCACGTGCTCTTTGTGCCACGACTGCAGACTCTGATGGTCGGTGCAGACGGTGACGGGATGGAGGGCTATGTACCCAGCCCATTTCCTGAGAGCCATGACGATGGCATACGCCTCCTTTTCTCGGGGCGTCCACGTCCGTCTCTGGCCTTCCGCCAGGACTCGGCTCCAGAAGGCCACAGGTACATGCCTCCCATCGTCAAGCACTTGTTCCAACACAGCGCCAACGGCGTAGTCGGAAGCGTCGGTGCGCAGGACGAACCCTCGGTCAGGATCCACGAGGTGCAGACCCACTGCGGATAGCAGCGCCTGCTTCATCCCCTCAAAGGCACGGTCGGACTCAGCTGTCCAGACCAGAGCCTTCTTGAACCCCTTCTTGGTCTCCTCTCGGTTGCCCTTGAGCATGGTCGTCATGGGGGCTGCATACTCGGCATACATCTTGATATACCCCGAGTAGTAGTTGCAGAACCCCAGATACGCCCGTAGCTCAGAGACCGTTTTGGGCTTTTCCCCAGTGCTCAATCGGGGCCACCTTGCCAGGTATGGGCTTTCGCTGCCCGTTCCCGACTACGTGGCCAGCGAAGACCACCTCGCTTACCGCAATGGTGGCCTTGTCACTGCTGCCCGTGAGTTTGTGCCGAACCAGAAGGTCCAGCATTCGAGTGACGTCCCTCTCATGTGCCTCCAGGAGCTCCTCGTAGCTCATACTGGGGTCCCCGGACGCGATGATCACGTCGTCCACGAAGGGGTCCGCACAGTCACGCACCGGCTCAAGCAGGTTCTCCAGCATCCGCTGAAAAGCCGCATTGCCGTTGTTAACGCCCATGGGCATCACCTTCCACTGGAGAGGTCCAAGTGGGGTGCTCATGGCTGTGCAGGCACGGGACTCCTCGCCGAGAGGCATCTGATGATAACCATGTTTCAGGTCAATCACCGTGTAGATCCTCTGCCGGTGTTGTTTTTGCAGCATGTCCTCAATGAGGGGCAGCGTATAGCTGTCGTGCTGCGTTTGGGCGTTCAGGCCGCGGTAGTCGACCACGAGCCGCCACTCACCGGCAACCTTCTTGGGGACGACGAAGCAGCGAGAGGCCCACTCGGAGTGGCACAGCTCAAGCCAGCCTCTCTGGATGAAGTCACGGAGGATCTTCTCCATGGCCTCCCTCCTCTCGCCCCTCAGCGCAAACTCCCGGTGCCGATACACACGGGGGTCCTGCTTCAGTCGTATCTTGGCCTCGCCATACGGTCCACGCACCGGTGGGGGAAACACAGGTTTTCCGCTGAAGAAGGTATCACCATACTTCTGCTTCAGCCTGGCCCTCAATGCCTGGATCTTGGGGCAATCATCGGACACTGCCTTGGCTTTTCCGGGCACCTGGACCACTGAGCTTACTTGAGGGGTAGCGACCCCGCTCGGTTTCGGCTCAGGTGGTCTTCCCAGGTGGCCCAAAGGGCCATCTCTGGTCTTGCCTCGGAATAGGTCGCCGTAGGTGGGTGGGTTTCCGCCGATTGGCTCGTCCTGGCTGGACATGTGGTCCAGCACCCTCTGCACGAAGGTGTTCCCATCATAGGAACCAGAGACGATCGAGTCCACTTCCCACCAGGCTTTGTCCTGGCCCTTGCCCTCACGCTGGCTTCCCCAGTCGTGAAAGGGCTGATCCATATACCCCTGAACCAGATCCAACTCCTCTTCAGTGAGGGGGTCTTCCGATTCTCCGATGTCAACAGGGGAAACCGCAAAGCATTGCCGCCATGGCTCCGCTACGATGCGGTTGACACACACGAAGTCAGTGGTGTCGGCCTGATCAAGGCCCCCATCCACATAGTGGAATTCTGTTGGCCATCTCTGGGGTGGCATGTGCTGTCCCTTAGCGTCCTGATAGACACTCTCTCCAGCCGGTAGGACGACCTTGTTTAAGGTCATGTTGGTCAATGAGACCACCCAATGTCGGGTACTTTCCTCCTCGGTGCATCCCATGGGATCAACCAGCACTGCCTTGGAGCGGTCCTTGCGAATCTTCGCCATCGCCCTTGGAATGTCCCATCGAGGGCAATGGATCCACATTAAGCCCTGATGCGGACCCCAGTGCTTCTTCCACGCGGAGTCCTGGGCGCTCCAGTACTTCTCACAAACCCGAAGATGGGTGGAGGTTCCTGAAGAGAACGCATCCAGGGCCAGATCCGAAGCTCCCAGGTCCGCAACCACTCGGCTCGCCACTTCCGGCATTACGCCGTACTCCTGGTTTGCTGGCCCAGTTGGCTCGGTGCCCAGCACGGCTACTTCGAGCTGATTGCGTTCGGGGTGGATCCATTGGCATTCCACATGGTGCTCAGGTGACGAAAGCCACGAGAGCTGGTCGTCCTGGTACAGGGTCATGGAGGCCTGGGCCGGGAGAACGCCGGAGTCCGTCTCCATCATGAAGTCGTACCCAACGATCATGTCCCAGTCCATCTCGGCCTCGTAGAAGCGACCTTGCAGGAGGATTTCCTTGCCGAGGTCTGGGCGGCTCAGCTCACGATGGTTCACGAACTGCAGCCCGATGGCCGCTTCCTTCGTGCCTCCCACCATGTACTGGCCGTTCGCCACCTTCAGCCTGACAGGTTTCCGACTGTCGGTCAAACACTCTGGCGGAAGTAGGCCAGCCTTGACCAAGCTGACTTGAGCTCCCGTGTCGACCAACACGTCGAAGACCTTCTCCACTTCCCCGCATAAGGCACGGACCTGAAGGTGCAACTGCCGCTCACGCCCCACTCGGCGCACGGCGTGCAAGCTCAGGATCTCCGGCCGTTCCAGAAGCTCAACAAGCGACTGGTGCAGGTCGTGGACAATGGGCTCAGGCTGCCCATCTGCAGCATCCAGCTGCGGTCCGGGTGATCCTCCGATACTCTCGGATAGGTCTTGAAGTACATCAAACACATTCTTGGTCGCGAAGGATGGACGGGTGCAAGGGTTCGTGCCTTCACTTGCCCTCACCCCGCCACAGCGACTGGGTGCCGGACCGGGCCTTCCGCCCGCGGCAGTCCCTTTGTGCTTACCGACTCCCGACTGGGATGGTGTGGCGCTTCCCACGACACCATCCTGCGACCGCCCTAGCTGGGGCCCTTGGCTGCAGGGGCTCCGCTAGGGGGCGTCGGTTCTCCTCCGCATCAACCTCGTTGACACCCTTCTTCCTTCCCCTATTCCTAGGCTTCTTATCCTTGTCCTTGTTCTTGTCGTTCTCGTTGTTCTCCTTGTTCTTGTTGTCCGACCTGGGGACTCAGTTCCTCTTGATCTCCTGGATCTCCTTGGCTAACTCGGTCCCCACCGACATCAGCTTGGAGAGCTCGTCCTTGTCGACCTCCACTTTGGCTTCCCGGATACCCGCGGGTGCACGCTTCTTCGACCCGTGCGCCTTCCTGTAGGCCTCCGTGTCGGCTTGGTGGATGGGGCATGTTCGGTGGTCATGGTTGAAGCCTTTCTTCCCCCCATAACACACGAAACAGCCCTGAGGGTGAGCTCGTATGAACTCCCCAAAGGACAGCGGAGGGTCGCCAATGCGGCGAGGGTCCCTCTTCTCCTTCTTCTTCCAACCCGGCTGCAGGGGCTTCCAGCTTCCCGGTTTGCTCCGCGCGTTCAGGTTGTGGGCCACGAAGGCACAAACGGCCATCTCGACGGGCTCATCGTCGTCGTCATCGTCGACGAGAGCTTCATCGCCATCGGCTCCCGCTGGGTCCATGGCAGCTTCCCCGCCAGGCCCCTCGCCAACGTAGTTGACGTCGCGGTTGCCGGGCCTCAACCCGCGGGTGTGGTGGAGGTTCCGGTACTCCTTGAGTACTTCCTCTCCAACGCACTCCAGGATCCTGTCGCAGCTCATCCGCGCCGGGATGGCCTGCAGACGGATGGTCTGGCCGCTCACGTCACACTCGTCAAGGCGCCACATCGCGGTCTTCTCGCGATCGCCCGAGACGATGATGAGGAGAGCGTTCCGCAGGGAGTGCCGTTTGACATCCCGGGCCACGTTCTTCCTCGTCCAAGCCACCACGTTTGTATGATACTCTTTGGGGAGCATCATCTTGACCGTGTGGTTGGACTTGGCCCTCTTGGCTTCCTCCTTGGTGACCCTCTTGATCCATGCTTCCGGCAGCATGGAGAGCAGGCGAGCCTGCTCGTCACCCTCGTTCCGGTCCTCCACGTTGCGGCGGAAGAGGGTGTATTGCCCTCGGAAGTCTCGCCAGTCCCGTAGGCGGATCTCCTGTCCATCATGCTGAAGCTTGATGGACTTCCACCGCTTGGCAGCCAACTGCGGAGCGTCCACCCGCTCCTGCTCGTTGAGCCACTTCTTGGCTTCCTTGAGGGTCTTGATTTTCCCCTCCTTGGTCGCCACGAAGTATAGCTCTTGGAGCACTTCCAGCAGGCGGTACCTGAACCGTCTGAAGACATATTTCTCCGCATCTGCGGGATCCATGTCCTCAGTGACGGTCACCCCCCAATCGTTCAGCTTCTCCGAGAAGCGGTCGAGGTTGAGGGGGTTGCCATCGTACATGGGGGGCTTGATGTCCTTCAGGTCTTCCCACACGGCGGCATCCGCGGCCTTAGAGACCATGAACGCCGGCCGCGAGGTCGACCGAGGTTCCCATCGGCCTCTCCCACGGACTCCCACGGCTGCCACTTCCATCTCCTCCCCGGTATCCGCGTGGCCACGCCGTGGTTCCTCCATGTACGCTGAACCTAGATGTTCACGCCGTACTCCTTCCATGTACGCCTCCTCATCACGGCGCCGGCGGCTGCGTTCAGCGGCATCCCGTCGTACACCACGCGGCGGGGAAATGTCGAACTCCTCCAGGTCCAGGTCCAGGTCCTCACCTCCGCCAACATCCCACTCCACGTCTCCTCTGGGGACCTCATCCCTGAGTCCACCATAACGTCCACCAGCCATTGGGATTGGCTCCGGGGCTGGTGCGGGGCGTCGGGGGCGTACCGGTGTCCGCGGTGGAGCACGGCGGTTGTGGTACTCCGAACTGAGCCACTCATCATGCCAATCCTCACTGCCACTGCCGGGCGGCACGCGCTCGTTGCGGCGGCCCGCGCTGTGGTGAGAGGGCTCGCTGAGAGAGGGGGCACTAGCGCTGGGGCGACTCCTGGGGGCTCCGCCGGGGGCGTGGGGTCTGCCTGGACCTGGTCAGCGTCCCCAGCCGTCGTCCGACGAGCAAGACTCCAGGGGTGGGTGGTCGCTGCCGACGCTCCCGCGGCCTTCCAGCACGTCCAACCTCTGCTGCAGGGCGCTGATGACCTTGTTCAGCTGCCTGGTCTCGCTCCTGGCGATGTCCAGCTGCCTCTGGGCGGCGGTGGCGACATTGGCGCTCTTGACCATCTCGATCTTGGCGATGTCCAGCTCTCTCTGTGCGCGCGCGGAGACCCTGGCGATGCGAGTCATCTCGCCCTTGCCCGGGTCTACCTCGCGCTCGAGGGACTGGACCCTCCTGCGGAGGTAGACAATCCACCGCCGGGTGGCATCCGGGTCGCCGTCCCCTGGTGGGTCGTCGGGTTCCCCAGGGGGTCCTCCAGGAGGGCCTCCGCCGGGTCCGCCCGGTCCAGGGGGTCCCCCCCCGCCCGGTGGTCCGCCTCCAGGGGGTCCACTTGGTGGGCATCCTCCAGGGGGTCCTGATGGTCCTCCGCCAGGGGGTCCCGGTGGGTCTCCGCCGGGTCGCCTCGGTGGGTCCGAGGATGGGGGCTTCTTCGTGTAGTCGAAGTCCATGTCGTCATCCTCGTCCATGTCGCCCCACCTAGGCGTCTCGGTCTCGGAAGACTCCGAGCTCCGGTAGGGAGGAGGGAGATCCTCATCCTCACCTTCCGGCTCCATGGGGACGTCTCCGCCTCCTCCGCCAGCCACTCCTCGGCGATGTCGGCGGCCTCGTTCATCCCCGTCGCTGGCGGTGAAGGAGGGGTCACTGTCGTTGGGGTGTCCGCCCGCTGGCCTCCGTGGCCTCTCGGGGGTCTTCCCCTTACCCTTCCTCCGTGGGTAGGTGGTGGGGCCACTGCTCCCACTGCTGCCTGTGTCGACCTCGTCCAGCGTCATCTTGGAGGAGGCGTCCCCTTCGAAAAGCTTCCGAAGGGTCTCCAGTCGGGATCCTCCCGGGGGAGTCTCGCGGCGGAGCTTGGCCTCCGCCTCCTCCATCGCGGCGGCTGTGGCTGCGGCAGCTCGCGCTTCGGCTTCCTCCCGGGCAAGAGCCGCCTCGGCTTCCCGGGCCTGTTGCAGCCGAGCCTTCTCCGCTTCCAACGCCGCCAGCTCCGCCTCTGTCTTGGCCCTCTTCTCAGCGACCTTCCGTCGCGCGGCCTCGATGGCGTCCTTCTTGGCGGCGTCCGCCTGGGCCTTAGCCCTCGCTTCGGCGTGGGCCCTTTCCTCCGCCTCCTTCTTTGCCCTCTCTTGGGCCAGCGCCTCTTCCAGCGCCTTCACCTCGGCCTCCTTGCAGGCAATGGCCTCCTGCGTCAGGGGGGCTTCCTCGGCGGCTACCGCCACCTCACCCTTGACCTGGGCAGTCGCTGCCTCATGGGCGGCTGCGGCCGTGAGTCCGGCCGCAATGGCCGCCACGGTCGAGGCGTGGATGGCCATGCCATGCGCCCACTCCGCAGCCTCCTGCTGGGCGATGCCGACGGCGCCCTCCATGGCAGCCTTGTGCTGCGTGGCCCGTTGCCGGGCAACCCGAAGGTTGCAGGGCACCCCACAGGCGCGCTCACAGGCGCGCGCCACGTCCCTTTGGTCGGGAGCGACGCTGCTGCTGGAGCTGGCCTGGTCGGCCGGCATCCTCCCGCGGTGGGCCGACTCCACGTCGCTGCTGGGGCCTGACTTCCTCAGGAGCAGCGGACGGGGCTTGGCCTTGGCCTGCTTGGCGACTTCCAGGAAGTCGCCAAGGGTGGTGTGGCCGGGGTGGTGACCGCCATTGGCCCGTTGGGGGCTGTGGGCTGGGGTTCCGCCCCTGGCGCCTTGGGCGGCTTCGGCGGCCAAGGATTCCTTGTACTCCCGCCACTTCCTGTCCCGCCTCCTGTCCCTGGCGGAACGCTTCTCCTTCCCAGGAGACGCGCTGCTGCTGCTGCCCTGCAGCCTGCGCTCGTTCCCCAGCTCCGGGAACTCCTTCTCGATCATGTCCCACATGGAGACGTTGATCGAGGCGCCCGACGGGTACTCGTTGGGGTTCTTGTCCTCCTCAATCCCGTCGGGGCAAAGCCCTTCGCCGGGCCTGTCTGGGCGGGTCCAGACCCTCCAGCGCTTGCGGCGGAAGCGGTACGCATACCCTTCCACCCGCAGCCAATCCTCCACTGCCCGCAGGCGGTCCTCGCCCATGTCCTCACGGAGCTCGAAGCTCCCGGGCATGCCGCCTTCGCACTGGGGATTGCTGTGGCGGTAGTGCTGCCCCCACAGCAACCCACGCAGTAGGCGCGCCGCATGGGGGTGCGGCTGCGGCCACGTCTTGCCCGCCTCGTCCCAGTTCACCATCGGTGCTCTCGATGGAGTGGTCGTGGGGTGGTTGTTGAGGTGGGTGATGTAGCACTGGACTGGGAGTGCGGCGGATGCTGGTCGGCCGGTGGTTGTGAAGGTGGTTGACGCGACTTGGAGTGCGGCCTTGCTGGTCGGCCGATGGGACTCGCTGATGTGGGAGTCCTGGTCTGTGCACCTCCTTCACGGTCGCGGCGCTTCCGTGGTCGCTCAGGGCGATGCTCTGGGCGGCGTTGCGGACCGCTGCGCTGCGCTGCGAGCTGCGAGCTGCGAGCTGCTGCGCCGCGCTGCTCGGGGTTGGTGGCCCCGAGTGGCACTCGAGGGATGGGTAACCTCGCGGCGGTGAAACGCTTTTGACGCGTTCCCGTGGGGGGCCTGGCCACGGGACGCTGCGGTGGACACGCACAAGTGAGCAGGCAGGCAAAGCACTACGCTCACAGGGGCATCATTGCGCTCGTGTCATGTGACAAAGCGTTTCAGGATCCTTGCCACTCTGAAACAAGGAAACAAAAGTATGTACAGCAACACATCAGGATATGTACACATGGGGTTAAGACTGGACTGAGGTAAGGGCATCACAGGACAACAGACACTCAGTCCCGACTCGTATCCCAATACCAGGTCCGACCCTCTCAGTGGCTGGTGGGGGCGGGGGCTCCAACACAACCCATGCCCTGCTCAGTCCGGACCCTGAAGCCCTGCCAATAGGGGAGGTGTCCCGCCGAGCCACAGGCCAGTTCCTGGGAACCAAGGAACTCCAAGGCCAATCTACAGTCGCTCCCTATGCTCCCTTAACAGCAGGTCCCAACTCCTCTCTGAGCCAGAGATATGGCCCCGCCATTATCCCCTAGGAGTTGGTAGCTGAAAATGGGCTGTTTCAGCCCAAACTGATATTAGCTCAAAAATCTCCAAAATTGACCCCTCGCCCGGACCCGCCAGAGGTAGGGACCAGGCAACTGACCCTATGTCCTTCGCACACGAACTCCCTGGAGCCCTCACCCAACCTGGTTCCCTCTGAGGTCCCGGCATCAGGGCACCACAGGTTCGTCAAGTGGGGTCATGATGCCAAAATCACCAAAATTGGCATCATTCTCACGCGTGGCTCGCCCAACCAGGGCAAGGCCAATGGCTCACAGGATGGGAGGCAGGACCTAGGACCTATATCTGAGTGTACAACTTGGAATTGAGGGCGGGCTTATTGTGGGCAAAGAGATATGGGGCCGCCAATTGACCACACGGGGGGGTGAAATTGGGGTCCCAAAAGGGGGTCATTTTGGCTACTCAAAATGAGCCAAAATTCAGGGGTGCTCCCAATAGTATATCTCCACGCTGGCTTGGAGATCGGATCCGCCATTCCATACGCGATCCACCGGGAGTCCAACAGACACTCCCATGCCCTTGGCTCTCAAAGATCTCCATGCCACTCGGCGTGGTGACAATCCCAATTGGGTCCACAAATGCCAAAATGGCAAAATTGTCCACACTCACTTTGGGCTAGCACCTTCACGAAGGTTGCTCCGCTTCGCCCACGTGGTATGCGAACCATGGGGACCAATGTCCATAACGCCCATGTTGTATATGGTCCATTGGTCCATGCTTCCGGCGTGCACGAGGGGGCTGAACATGGTGCACGGCGGGCAGAAAATGTTGAAAATTGCTCAAAGTGACCGAAAATGCGCACACTCATGGTTGGGGCAAATGAGGCACATGCCCGACTTGGACCGGAGTGTGCCATAGGATTCGTATCAAGTCATATGCGTCCAACATATCTTTTGGGCGTCGCCCAACCCCTCCGGTTTTTGGAATGGCAGGGTCGCCAAGTGAGCCCATGATTTGGGATAGTCCCAAATCGCCAACATGGCGGCCACGGTATGCCAAGCCCAAGAGGAGTTATTCGCCGGGTCCAAGATATGTTGGGCACCGAAGTATGTACCCTCATAACATACCTGGGTCATGATGTCAATTGAGCGCAACGTTGAGATACACGGTCGCCACTTGACATCATGACGGGCAAAAAACAGCAATATTGGCGAAAAAACACCCAAAAGTGCCTTGAAAGGCGCACAAATATATTATAATATCTTCGGCTTGGATTGAGCAATCGACCAATCCTTCTAAACACAATGACTTGACACCAATGACCTTCGATTCCACATATGTGCTCCACTTGGGGCGCTTTGGAAGGTCGCGCGCACTGTCTCCCGAGTGGGCACATGCAAAAATGGAATATTGCAAAAAAAACACCTTGCTCGCAACGCATCGCTTCGGGAGCGCTCCACAAGCGTCCCTTCACGAAGGTTAGGCTTGCGAGTGTTGGTTGGGAGTACAATGAAGGGCCTCATGCGATATGGGGTCCATTGGCGGGTTAGTCTTGGAATGGTGCACCCGCCAAATGGGCACGCGATATGACACCAAATATGGCATATAAACCTACCCACGCCTTCTACACCCAACCTAGTGGCCTAGAATCAAAGTATGCCTATATTCTAGAGTACCTTTGGTCCCTTAACGCGCATGCAAGTGCTTTGGTCGAAAATCAACCTCCTTTCGGAAAGCCGAATTTTAGCATGCACGCAAAATATATTGCCAACATATATATGGAGATCATATATGCACTATCCGGGGAAAACAAGTGATATGCCCCGGACGTAGAGGCAAGCAAAGAGGGAGAAAACGCCAACTCAACATACTTCTACACTTTCTTGGACGCCAAGTACGTGAAAGAGCGCACTTCTTGGAGAACACTCAAAATGGATAACCCTTTGGGCCTATTGAGTTGGGATCCCTTGGCCTCGTCCTATGACTATGGGGGGCAAAACCTCATACACAGTGCCTATGAGGCACGTTAGTTCGTCCCTGGGCGCTTGAACGCTCGTACCCCTTGTTATATCACTTGGGGGTTCGAAGCGCCTTCGGCTGCCCAGATTTTCTGGGAAAAATCTGTGACGCGATCCGTTATATCAAGGAAAAAATTGCGGATCACTCGAAGACTGTTGCAGTCTTAACTTCAAGAAGAATCGCTTTACAGAATTATCTAATGCAGTCCACGGAACAGGCGACGATAGGCGGCGCGACTGCGGCGATTTCACGACAATTGGAAATCGCGGTAGAAATCGGGTATTTCACCGATTCCTAACCGCAAATCGACCAAGACAGTAAAATTATGGTAACTCCACATCGACTTGATGGTTAGAAATCGGATTCCAGATTTCGCGGGTTAGATAACATGGATATCCCGCTGACAGCCGGTGTCAACGGGTGTGCCGGCTCACAGGCCTCCGGGCCATGGGCCATAGGTTCTGGGTACCGCTTCAGGATTTGGCTGCACTGTTCCGAATTTCAGCGATTTCAACGATTTTGGGCATGATTTCAGGAGAATTTGGAAATTGTACTATTTATAATAAACAGGATGGAGGATCTAACATTTTTGGTTGAGATCAGGCCTGCTGTGTGTGCGCGCGCCCTTCTCGTGTTCCTGGTGGTGTGCGCGTGCTCTCTGTTCTTCAATGCGGGCTGATCAGCCGAAAATTCTTCCCAACGGATGCTAACAGTGTTAGATTCTATCCTGTTGCTGAAATTGATGCGAATCCGAAATTAGGGCAACTCCGGTGGATGATAGAAGGCCCGGAATCGAGATCAGGCTAAACCTTGGTGTGGTGCCTCCGCCCACACACGCAGGCCCCGTAAAAAGGGATTGATACGCGCTAACGGGCGCATTTGCTTCGGCATTGTATGGGGGATCACGAGTCCCTTGAAGCTGGAGAAGCCCTAGTGGAAGAGGGGTTGAAGTGGAAGTGGTTGAGGTAGGCGCACCGAGCGGGAAAAAAGTAACTCGGTCCTTGCTCCGCCATGAATGTCTTCTACTTCTTTGTCTTTGTCTTCCTTGCGTGCGAGTCATGATGAATCAACCTTTGGAGATGGTGTGTGCGGAACATGCTGTATGCACGTACAATTGGTGGACATGCTAAAGGTGGAGAATTGCACTCATGCTAACCTTTGATGCTAACCTCTCTTTTGTGTGTTGCCGTCTTACTCTGTTGACATCCCAGATATGTCTTGATGATTTCATTTCATTGGTCGAACACGGTTGGTGATCCAGTACCCTTCCTTTGTCAACGTGCAGTATAGCATGAGGATAGCTCATTTGGTTTGGTAATTGGGTGTAGGGATAATCGCCAATCAATGTCGGAGATTTTCACTTCAGGTGCATGCATGCTCCCATGGGTCATGGCTAGGCGAAATTCTCTGTCCATATGCATGCTACCAGTGGTCATGGCTAGGCCACGCTCTCTGGATTGGGTTCTGCTGAGGTTTCATCTCTCTTCGGCCATGGATTGGTTGGGTTCTCTCTCGTAGGCCTCGATTGGTGGTCTTTCTCTCAAGGTATGGATTGGGGCGGGACCATCTCTCTGCAGGCCTGGATTGGGGCCGGACCATCTTTCTTTCAGGCGGGACTATCTCTCATTGGGATAGGACAATGTCACCATGGATGTGCTCTCATTGGACGCGGAATTTTTCTCCATGTGCACTCACTCTGCGGGCCGGGTCTAGCTCTCTTCATGTCACCCGGGGCATCCTCTTACCCAATCTCTCTCTAAGTAGCATGCATTGAAGTGGTTCGGTGTCACACGAACATGCAGATAGGCAATACTGATTTCAGATGTCCATGTGTGGATTAAGACAACACCTGCCCCCCTATCCACTGCACCCTCAAGAACCGTCCAGAACTAAGCTGAAAAGAAGCGTGTACCGCGCTCGCCGGGAGTAGTGCTGAGTGCACACTTGAAGATGAATGCCGTTTGGATCCTTAATGTGTTGGTGCCACGACCCGCCACCATGGAGAAGCGGTGGGCCAACACAGTAGCTTGGTGGATCTTCAGGACTGTTCAGTGGCGAGAGGCCAAAAGGCACCGGTAAAGGAAAATGTACCACTACCAAGGCCTCGTGCCGAACCCCTCCTCCACCCCCTCACCCCACCCCCCTCCCCAAAAAGGGCGTACCCGTTGTGGGGGGGGGGAGGCAAAGTCAAACTTTTTTTCAACAATTCTTTTCTATTATAAAATCATCCGGATTGACCAAAAAGCATCTGCAATTTGGCCGCTTGGGGTATGGTAACCTGATGACCCCCCAAAACAGGGGGTATACGTCGCTCCTGCCCTCGCTTGATCTACCAACCTCTTCGGGGTGACTTCGATTTTTGAGCTGCCCCAATGGCTCAGCCTGAAAATGGCTAAGTCTCCGGCTGTAGGGCCCCACGGTGGGGGTCGATCCGGAAAATCTGGAGATAGGAGCCGGGACCCCCACCATCAGTTATGGAGTTCTTCCCCCTCCCGTAGCCAAAAATGTTTCCCTCCGGCACCTCTAGCGCCGATGGTCCCGCACGTTGGTGCCAATTTCCCGCGGGGGGGGGGGGGCTGGCGTCAAGGGCCCGGGCCCCGCGGCCCCCCCGTGTCTGCGATTGGCCCGAGCCCGACACCAGCATCAGCGCAGGCCCAGTCCAGGAGCAGATGTTCTCTGCAGTGCCGGTGCAATGGCACTGCGGTTGTTGGGAGGCCTTTTGCAGACCGTCTCGCCGTTTCCTGACAACCATCGCCCCGGAAATGGAATGGAAAGGCCCGGCACCACCAGCCGGTGCAATGGACTGCCACCACCACCCGTGGCGGACCCCAGGAAAGAAATCAGTCCTGAGGCTGTCCTTCATTGCCCTGCTCCGCTGCGTTTTGACCTCAACAAAGGGGGCGTTTTCGCGCAGCGCGGGCACAACGCGCGCACGGCGCCAGACGTTATAATGTTTATCCCGGTAATACACCCCGAAAACCACAAACCTACAAAAGCGCTGCATGCTCAATTCCAAAATTGCAATTGAAAGGTCGCATGTTCTCAACATCATATTTGTCCAAAAACATGCATTGGCACCAATATATTTGGTTTCCATGTGTAAAAGAACATGTGCAAAGGCTGGCTATAATTGGTGGAAAATCGCCAACTATTCGCACGGCGTGCGCACAGCACACGGTGCGCCCCCAAAGTACCAGCCGATGAGCACCACCTGCTCGTTACCGGCTGGCAGCTGGCGGCCGGGAGATGACCGCCAACTTCCAACCCCCGCGCCCCCCTAGTTTTGCTCAAAAGGGGCGGGGAGGAAAAGGGGGGGCTGTGGGGGGAGCCCCCGCTGCACCACCACCCCCCCTCCCCATCCCCAACCCCCGCAGGAGACCCTGAGCCTTGGTTGGCGCCGAGGAAAACTTTTGCCCTAATTTGACCTGCACCGAAGGCGCCGGAAAAAAATTTTCGTCGGCCGAAAAGCCCAGAAAAAATTGCCCAATCACTTAACCGGAGAAGGGGGTCCGAAGGGGTGTTACCCCCCCCCCCCCATCCCCGCCCGACCGCACGAGAGGCTGAGTTGTTAAGCAAAACTCTGCCCCCCCCCCCGCCACAAAAAAAACCACTAATGGTTCAACATTGGGGGGGGGGGTGTGTGAAGAGGGGTTGAAGAGGAAGCACACTGTGGCTGCCCACGGCATCAATGCATATGGCAGTCCTGTGTCGGGCTGGCTATTGTCACTCCTGTTCAACCCCTTTGCCCCTCCCTACGGTACCCAAGAGTGGCACAGCCAGCCTAAAGCCTTCATGGACAGCAGGGCTCGCCCCTGAGTCTGCCAAACCCTGGTACCCTAGGCAGGGGGCAACCATGGAATGCGTGTGGAAACCTGGAGGATGCCGGTCCACATACCATTAGCATTAGCCATTAGTACCCGGGGGGGGGGTTGGGGTGGGACCCCCCCCTACTTGCAACCCTGGTACAGGGTACAGAGAAATAAGGTGCACTAGTGATCGACGGGTGATGGATGTTTCTTAGCTCTGCAAAGGAAGAGGTCTGTCCAATTTGTTGTCGCATGTGTAAGGCCTCAGCAAGTCTGTTTTGCAAAGGAATGCAAAGCACCAGCTCACCGGATTAAACCGTACCTGGGATTCGGCGTACCTATCGGCTCAGCGTACTTTCGGCCGGCCGAGAGTACGGTTTAATCCGTCACCCCCCGCTTGTTTGGGCCGAAAAAATGGCCAGGAGTCCGGCCAGACCTTCAGCCGGCCAAAGGTACGGTTTAATCCGTCACCCACCCTTGTAGTAATACCCCCATATACTAACAACCCCCCCCCCCTTGTATATTGATAACAACACGCCTGCGGTGGCCACAGACCGCCTTTTGTGTGTTCCGTCTTGTGTGTGCACCGCCTTCTGTGTGTACCGCCTTGCCTGTGGCCCCTTCAATAACGTGACTCTTGCGGTGGCCACAGACCGCCTTTTGTGTGTTCCGCCTTGTGTGTGCACCGCCTTCTGTGTGTACCGCCTTGCCTGTGGCCCCTTCAATAACATGACTCTTGCGGTGGCCACAGACCGCCTTTTGTGTGTTCCGCCTTGTGTGTGTACCGCCTTGCCTGTGGCCCCTTCAATAACATGACTCTTGCGGTGGCCACAGACCGCCTTTTGTGTGTTCCGCCTTGTGTGTGCACCGCCTTGCCTGTGGCCCCTTCAATAACATGACTCCTGCGGTGGCCACAGACTGCCTTTTGTGTGCACCGCCTTCTGTGTGTTCCGCCTTGCCTGTGGCCCCTTGAATAACATGACTCCTGCGGTGGCCACAGACCGCCTTTTGTGTGTTCCGCCTTGTGTGTGCACCGCCTTCTGTGTGTACCGCCTTGCCTATGGCCTATGGCCTGTTGTTAGTAATAATAGGGGGGGGGGGGTTGTTAGTATTTGGGGGTAATAGTACAAGGGGGGGTGACGGATTAAACCGTACCTTCGGCCGGCCGAAGGTCCGCCGAGCCGATAAGTATGCCGAGCCGATAGGTCAGCCGAACCCAGGTACGGTTAAATCCGGCGGGCCCATAGCACCCAAAGCGTGCCATTTTGTCGGAAATTGGCCGCTTTCAGATGTCCAGGTGGAGGATATTATATCAAAAAGACCAGAAGCACCCGCTCATAACAGATCGAAATACAAGCACGGAACACAGACAGGCAACACACTCGGATTTGCACTGCAAGATATTGTTCGCTGAGATGGGCAGGTGGGCCCGCTGTTGTGTCCTGGGTTGGTTGGATTTTTCCTAAATGGGTAAGAAACATGACATCAAGCAAATAACAAGATTTGTATTTGCAAATGACCTGGACCACAGCCCAAGCTTCATGTGCGCACATATATAAATATATTTCGAATCCAATAAGTAGCCAAATCTTTGTCGTCGTTCTCCAGCACCAAGTAAAGGCAGCGAAGGCCCAAGGGAGGTTACAGCAGGTGGATGATGCGTGTTCTGCAGACAAGAGTGCTGGTGATTTAAACCCACAATTGGTTGGCTTCCAGCTTGAGTGGTGGGTTGTGGTGCTATTGTTGGTTATTGTACCCCCTGTCTAGCGCCGTTCATTATTGCACTGAGACGCTGTTGGGGGCTGTTACTCCCAAAAAGCATCCTGTGTATCTCCATCAACGAAGGGTCCCAGAACTGCGTGAGCAAGTGCAGAGAGATTCGGGATCCTGCCTTCCCTTCCCCTTCGGACCCCAAAGAACGAGAGACCTCTCCTGCTTTTGTGAGGGGGCTCAGCTATGACTTCATCAAACCATTATCCCAGCCCAAACTTGAGCACGGTGCAACTAGGAACAGAGCACAGCCACTGGATACCACCCACCAGGCAGACTGGTACTCGTAACACGGTGCCCAATGCAGAAAATGCAACGGGCGCCCGCATCGCAATGCGATGGGCACGCACATCTCCCCAAGCCCCAAAACAAAGTGTCTTTTGACAGAGCCCACCAAAGGCTGCATGTTACTAGCTGCTCGCCTCAGTTCGTGGTCAGCATTAGAGAGGGCCACAGACAGCATTGCAACTTTGAGGAGGCCGCTGTGCAGAAGCAGCAAATCAAACCAAACCACGTTTGAACACATTAAACAATTTGATTCGATCGGCCAAGGTGATGTGGGTCAATTTAACAACAGCCAATGCCTACTAGACTTTACAGTTGTTTGGCGGGTGACGAAACACCTTCCTTGCCATCCAACGTCACGAAAACTCTGAGAAATCGTCCACAACCCAATGAAACTCAACTTGCACAGACGCAGCATGGCGGAGCAAGAACCACCCAAAAACAAGTCCATCGACGAAGAACATGTTTTTTTCTTCACGGAGAAATGTCATTGTCCACAACCCAACAACCCAGCAGAACTCTAAAGAAACCATTTTTTTCTTCTCGAAGGAATGTCATCGTCCACAAAGGTAGCACTGCATCGACTGAGAATCTATTTTTTTCTTCTCGTAAAATGTGGAACATAGGAGAGGCAGCAACCCTCAGCGTTGAGGAGCACTTTGTCATCGGCACTAATATTGTCGCGAACTGCTTCAACGACTAGATTTTTGAAATCACTGATGGGACCCGCCTTCACGGCTTTGTCTGCAGCTGCTTTGCTTGGGAACTTATACACAACTGAGTTCTCGTGCACAGCCCTCACGCCGTAGGTGTCCGTCTCCCCAATGACTTTTGAGTAGTACTGCCCAAGGAAAGATGTCAACGCCTGCACACCTTTGCAAAGGGACAAAAAGAGCACATTTGGACCATCGGGGTGGGTCAAATCACCCCACGTCACAACCACCACCACCATTGGGTAATGCATCCTACTTTCAACCGCAAGTCTTTTTTTTGCACTACACTGAGATCCTTGCAGTCGGTGTGAAGCTTCGGGAATACACTCTTTTTGCAAGACATGGCATCCCGTGTTGCATCGAGATCCCATACGGACATCGTTACATGCTACGACCACGAGGGTCGTACAACGGTGGGATTCACACCTAGGGCATCACAACGTGACCCAATCACGGCACCCGTGCACAACCACTTAGTTCGTGGCTTTGATAAACGAACGGATGCTGCACCCTATTGTAGCGTTTCCGGCTCTACTCTACTCTAGCCATCTTTTGTGAATTCACCCGAAATAGGCTAAGCACCGAGGACAAACGGACTTTAAAAATTACAAAACTCACACGCACATGCATAACGATGATGCACAACGATGGGGAGCTTGCAACCATACCATTTAGGGTGCGCGCTAAGGCGACAGTCGGCTCTCTCCCCTGCTTCACCTTAAATGTGGAGCCACCCCAAACGTCGATTTTAGCACACTTCTGACACGCTTTTTTTGCAGCTTGTGGGGAGTCAAAGTGCAAGAAAGTTGTTCCCAACCAATTTGCTACATCACATTTCGCGACGCCTTTGACTTTGTCAGTGATCAATGCGCCGATTATTGCCTTCGGGTCACACTTGACCTTCAACTCACACCCTCCAGACATGTTCCAATTTTCCTTCACAGCGTCGTGGTTCTTCGTTTTCCGCTTATTTTTTTGCAACTTCTTTTGCTCCTCTGACAATTGGGCTTTCAACGGCTCCTTTTTGCGGGTCACAGTTTCCTTCGGTGTCTTTTG
Source organism: Eutreptiella sp. 'Long Island Sound 2002' (assembly GCA_964036045.1). Lineage (NCBI taxonomy): Eukaryota > Euglenozoa > Euglenophyceae > Eutreptiales > Eutreptiaceae > Eutreptiella > Eutreptiella sp. 'Long Island Sound 2002'. Next base: position 19,211,133 of record OZ038379.1, read on the forward strand.
CGCCTTTGCAATGGCCTTGTTTGCTGGAGCCTTCTTTGGCTCCTTTGCAACTGCCTTTTTAGCACCCTTCTTTACCATCTTGCGAGTGACAAACACCTGAAATCGCGCCGATCGTGTGTGTAGTTCAGTGACTAATTGTCAAGCCAGGCATCAATCGTGGTTGACATTCCCCCATCCTACAAGGTCCCGCACGCTACGTCGCACCTCTGGGACAACAAGAGCACGTCGGCAGTAAACGTATGCAACATCAAAAAAAGAATAAATTCTAAATAAAGACACCGTCCAAACCCCAAGCCTTCGAATAGTGACAACACATGGTGGTAGTCAGACTTTCTTTTTGCTTCACAAACCGTGGGTGCATCAACAGATGGCCTTGTTATTTTCCAGACTTCCCATGCCTCAAGGCTGGACTCAAAGTCATAAAGCTTCACGAATTCCTCATTTGTCGTACTCCTCAGGAACCTGCCACGCAGGTGAATAAAGGTGGAAGAGAAGGAAAGCGAGAGCAACAACACAATAGTTAGTTGTGGCTCGAGCGTGTCTGGGAAGGCTGCACCGCAAAATAATGTGGCGCCGCCTGCTCGGGCGGCAGTAAACGATGTCGCGCTGAAATCGATCCACCTGCAGCCTCCAATGATTGTCCATCAAATTCGTGTCGCGTCGCATTTCGCTGCTGGTGTGTTGCACTGTACCAAACTGCGTCGCACGTCGCCAGACATACCCTCACGGTCCTGCTGTCCACTCCAAGGCCTTGCTCTATCAAGGTGTTCATGTACGTCACCATAGCGGTCTCCTCCATTGCCGTCAGTGTTTGTGGTCGGCCCTCTCCGCGCAGAGGCTGATGCTCTTTTGCTTCTTGCAGTTGCTGTCCCCAGCTCCACACTGTTGCTTTCGGCGATGTGTCTCTGCCGTGCTTCAAGCGCAAATGGTTGTACCCAGCCGTCTTCACAAGGCCGCTGTTTTTTCCTCAGAGGACCAGTTCCTCCAGCTCCGCTCCCCTTGGTGTCTCAGCTTCCTTGGGATAGGCAGTCCCACCTCCTCTCTGAGACGCTTTGCTGCTTTCTGCAGCCGGTTCTCTAGTCTGCAGCTCCCAGGCTCTGCAGATTGCCGACGCTGGCCATTCAACAGAAATGGGAGCATCTGCATAAAAGATTGAAAAGCTTAATCACAGTTGCAAAATTTCATAGAAAACAAGAAGAATAATACGATTAAAAGCCCCACAGGCCACGGAATGGAATTCGAAGGCTGTTCACCCCACGTCAATTAACATCCGCTTGATTCCCGGCCCCCGGTAATGTCGGCACAGGGGTACTGGTTTTGCACCTAAAATTTTGGCCCGAAAATGGGTCTGAGATTTTGGTGTCTAGGATTAAAGTGGTCTGAGATTGTTGCCTTCCCTGTATGTCGGAAATCTTGCGGGACTTACTAAACAACCTACACAAAGGCAATTTCGGGGCTTTCCGGGGGGCGATGGCTCGGGCTAAATGGGCTTGGCAACCAATACGTGGGTTGTTATGGGTGCTCAAGTACCAATATTGTTACGCCCAAACCCAAACCCATCCCAGGGGCGACAGAAGGCTTTCGGAAAAGGCGAAATTTCGGAAATCTTGCAACTGAATAGCAACTGAATAGCCTGCACAACGGCAATTTCGGGGCTTTTGTGTGGGCCATGGCTCGGGCTATATGGACTTGGCTGCCACTACAGGGGTCTCCATGAGTGCTCAAGTACCCATATTGTCAATAAATCATCATCCAAACCCCTCCCAGGGGCGATAGAACGCTTTCGGAAAAAGGCAAATTTCGGAAATCTTGCAAATGCCACTAAGCCTACACAACGGCAATTTCGGAGGTGCTTGGTGGGGGCATGGCTTGGGCTATATGGGCCTCGCAGCCACTACCTGGGTCCCCATGAGTGCTCTAGTAGCCGTATTGTCATTAAATCATCACCCAAACCGATCCCAGGGGCGACAAAAGGTTTTCGGAAAAACACATATTTCGGAAATCTTGTTGGTGTCACTAAACCACCTACACAACGGCAATTTCGGGGCTTTTGGGGGGGCCATGGCTTGGGCTATATGGGCTTGGCAGCCACTACGTTGGTTGTCATGGGTGCTCAAGTACCCATATTGTCACTAAATCCTCACCCGAACCCGGCCCAGGGGCGACAGAAGGGTTTCGGAAAAAGGCATATTTCAGAAATCTTGCAAGTGTCACTAAACAGCCTACACCACGGCAATTTTGTGCCTTTTGGGGGGGCCATGGCTTGGGCTATATGGGCTTGGCAGCCACTACGTGGCACCCCATGGGTGCTCTAAGAGCTGTATAGTTACTAAATCATCACACAAACCCATCCCAAGGGCTAGAGAAAGGTTTCGGAAAAACGCGTATTTCGGAAATCTTGCAGCTGTCACTAAATAGCCTACACAACGGCAATTTCGCGGCTTTTGGGGGGACATTGGCTCGGGCTATATGGGCTTGGCAGCCACTACGCGGGTCCCCATGGCTGCTCAAGTACCTGTTTTGTCACCCAAGCCGGTCCCAGGGGCGCCAGAAGGGTTTCGGAAAAACACGAATTTCGGAAATTTTGCAGCTGTGACTAAACAGCCTACACAGCGGCAATTTTGGGGCTTTTGGGGGGGCCACGGCTCGGGCTATATGGGCTTGGCAGCCACTACGTGGATCTCCATGGGTGCTCAACTACCCGTGTTGTCACTAAATCATCACCCAAACTATCCCAGGGGCGACAGAAACGTCTCCGAAAAAGTCGAACTCTATTGCCTTTGTCAAATCCACCTTGCAGAGAATCTACCCCAAGTAATGCACACACAAAATAGGGGTAAAACGACATAAATGCGGCCTAAAACATGCTTTACATAGCTTGGATGGTCTGATCATGGTATCAGAAAAATAAGTTTCGGAAACTTCGATTTTTGAGCCGTCTAGGGTGAAAAGCTGCATGAGCAAGTTGTGCACCAATCCCTTGGGAGCCCCCCCCCCCCCCCCGCCGCCCAATCCCCAAATAGCGTGAAAAACACCTAATTACGGCCTAAAGCATGCTTGACATACCTTGGATGGTCATTTTAGGTGATCACAGTGTCAAAAAAAATAAGTCCCAGAAACTTCGATTTTTGAGCTGTCCAGGGTGAAAAACTGCATGAGCAGGTTGTTAACAATCCCTTAGGAGCCCCCCCCACACCCGTGCGCCCAAAACCCAAATAGGGTGAAAAACACATAAATACGGCGTGAAACATGCTTCACATACCTTGGATGGTCATTTTAGCATATAACAACATCAAAAAAATCAGTTCGATTTTTCAGCTGTCCCGAGTGAAAAACTGCACAAGCAGGCTGTGCACCGGCCCATTCACTCATCTAACCCATTGTTGGTAGAAACAGCCATTTCGCGTCTTTGGCACGGGTTTTGACTGGCCCTCGGCAGGGCTAGAGACTGCAAAAAACATCCTTTCGTATCCTAGTAGGCATATACTGTCACAACATCTCCACTCACACCCCCTCAGAGTGGGTACCATGGGGTCACCAAGGTCGCCAACACCGCCAACATAGCAAAAATGGCTGAAAAGTGCATAAAGTGCACCAGCGCTCGTCCCACTCCGCCCCATACAAACCCTATGGAGTCGGGACGCGGAAACACGTTTTCGGCTCAAAATCGAAAAAAACAAAAAGATTCATGATTTTCGACCCAAAAAAAGGGGGGGTCATTTTGACCCCCCATCCCCCCCACCCCACATCCAGGGTTGTCATTAACAAACATTGCTTGTTATTTTTTTCAGGCAGACTAACGAACGAACGAACGAACGAACGAACGAACTTGTTAAAAAGTTCGCAGAAAGTCCAAAAAGCACTTAAAATACGAACAAATGTGGTCAAAAACCTCTTAATCAAGGCACCAACTGACCCTCTACGGCTCGTTTGTTGAAAGTTCGCTTGTTAAGAAATTTCTTTAAACGGACGAACGCGTTTAAGCGACGGTTTAACAACGTTAATGACAACCCTGCCCACATCCCTCAAAAGCTCCAAAAAGTGGGTTTCAAGTGGGGGGGGGTCTGGGGGGGTTCTGGACCAAAAACTCATTGGGTGATGCATTTATTGGACAACACAATGATTTTACAAAGGGTTAAACTAACAATTCAACCCCTTGGGGAAGGGTACGCGAATAGGCCCAAAAGCGCCCAAAATGGGGGGGTATGTGGCGTTTTTCCCCTAAATACGCCTACCTGACCTTGATCTAACAACCTCTGCGGCATGATTTTGGAAATCTTGCAGGTGTCACTAAACAGCCTTATCCAGCGTGAAATTGGCTAAGTCCTCACTAGCAAGGGCCCATAGGGGGGAGCGACCGGGGGTACCCGGAGTTCGGACCCGGGACCCCCGCCATGGGTTAGGGGGTCCATGTGCAAGAAAAAAGTTGCCCCGGACCTGGGTCCAAATCCACACACAGCACCCAGAATATGCAAAGGAGTTTTGACCCCCCCCCCACCCCACCCCCCCAAAAATGGGTACCCGGGTACGGGGGGCTAAAGGGGCTCAAAAACGAAAAATTCATTGGGGGATCATTTTCTCTCCTAAAATGATGATTTTACAAGGGGTTGGACATCCGGTACCATACCTTGGGGTATCGTACGCGAATGAACCCCAAAAAGGGGGGTATATGGCGTACGCACCTGCGCTTGATCCAACAACCCTATTCGAGGTGGTTTTCGGCGCTTTCAGTGCCGAAGTTCATAATACCTGATTAATGGTCCTGTCAATTGAGCCTTTTCCCAGACCCCCCCCCCCCAGTTTTGGGGGGGCTCTGTTGATCCTCCCCCGCCCATGTTGAAAGCCCTACTGCCCATGTGATATCAAGCCTTTGGGCTGCCCAACGCCCGCTGCAACATATGCACATATTTTTGTCGCACTACTCCGCCAGGCTCCTGCTCCACAGGAGTCTGGCGTGGTGGTGCTCCGAAGGTGCTGAGCTTATTGCCCAATCACCCAATTACCCCTTCGCACACTCAGACACTCAATGAACGAAACAACATCGTGACACACTACAAGCCCCGCGACCCTGTGATCTCCCTCCACAGAGAGGGGGTGGGGGCGGCACCATGATTGACCAAACAGCAGAGCTGCAAAGCCACGTGCCTCTTTTTCAAAATCAACCGATGCTCACGTTGACAGGAAAGCAACAACAATACAAATTGATTTGCCGTCAAGCAAATGTGATTGAAAAAGAAAGCCAATGCTGCATGGTCAGTGTATGGTGTGCGTGGCTGTGTGTGTGGTCTGTGTGGAACGAGTGGTTAGCTTGGTCTGCATAGTGTGTGTGGTGCGAGTGGTCAATATGGTTTTCAGAATCTGCCTGAGAACACTGTGTCAGGGCAGGGCAGGGCAGGCAATCCAGGGGCTACAACTTTCATAAACAGCCTTCCGGAATCAGCCTCCGAAAAGGCATGGCTGTGGGTTTGTTTGGGTTTGGTTAGAGTGTCTTGCTTGTCGACTCTCGGTGTCAAACCCAATACCCCTTGTGCGCCCCCCTCCCCCCCGCTCCACATCCCCACCCGCCACTCAACACACATGCTTCGAGAGGGAAACCAGACCCACAACAAGCACATGCAATGTGGATGAAACAGGGCACGGTGGTGGCGGGACACTGGTCTCTAGAAACACCTCGTCACGCAAAACAATGAAATTGTCATGAGGCTAGGCGCCCTTCTGTAGCAAAGGTGACAAGGGAGGGCAGGGCTCGCACCTCATCCGTGCCATGAGCCACAAGCGATCTTACTCTGCTTAGCCTTGTCCTGCTTAGCCGGGGAGGGAAGGAATATTGCGAAATGCGCAGCACTATTTGCATGCCTACAATGAGGTCAGGGTATTGTTGCGCACTGCACGTACTGCTGCGCAGGGTCCTGTCGCACAGCGCACCGGTGGAACCTTGGCACCGGAGGCAGGCGTACCCACATGCTGACACACACACACACACACACACACACCCCTCTTGTAGGAGATTGCACAACTGACCGGGGGGGGGGGGGGGGCACTGTGAGGTCAGAGTGAGGTCACATGCGGACGCGCGCAATGCAAGGTACGGACCCCATAAATCCACAAAGCACTGGACCGCAGAGATGCACGAACGCTGCAGTCCCAATGTGAGGGGAATGAGTGTCGAGGAGCTTGTCAGTACCCTGAATCAGATGATGTGTAAAAGAGGACAGATCAAATGAGCACAGGCGCCGCTCTGCAACCGAAGGTGCAGGTGCGAACATCGTGGGTCAGAGATGCAACGATCTCGGTAGCGACACGCCCCCACTCCCGCCTTCCGAGTATCAACGTTGCGCCGTGGCCCTGTGCTTTGAAACCGAAAGTGCATGTCATCGCAGTCCCCTCGCCCCCCCCCCCCCCCCCGGCCCCGTCCCGCCGCGCCATCCCAGGGTGGGGCACACGCAGGAAACTGAGGTTGGTCAAGCACGCACGGGGGCATGGGGGAAAGCAGAGCACATGGGATCAGGTCACGCACGAAGCAGCCAAACATACTGACACACCGAGGACACACATGCACGAAATGAACGTGGACGCACAGGCTTTGATTGGGGTGTAGGTAGTCACCTTCCACGGACACCCAACATCCGAATTCCCTTGCCCCCCCCCCCCCCCCCCGCCCAGCGCGGCAAATACGGGGGAAAATCAGGAAAACGACCATCACACAGGACTGTCATACCCAGACACGGCCGACAGACATGCGCGACCTCTGGTACGAAACAGACAAGATACACAAATTTCTTGATGCCCTCATTCCCCATCAGCGCCACCACGAACTATGAAATAGAAACCCTTTCCAACCTTGCGCCTCATCTTGATGCACACGCCTGCCCTACGTACGGAACCACCTACATTGGTTTTGACCCACTTTGAGGTCCACCTTGAAGCACCTCGAAGCGCCTCGAACCACTTTGAGGTGCTTCAAGGTGGCTTCGAGGTGGCTTCGACGTGGCTTTGAGGTCAATTCGAGGTCGGTTTGACGTGCTTCAAGGTGCTTTGAGAGCAAAAATATAGGTGGTCATATCAGGTACGGAGGGTGCCCTCTGAGGGCACAAAAAAGATGGGGGTAAAAAAAAAACGGGCTCACAGTACCACACAGCATCGTAGTGGAGTATGGCTTGTGGGGGAGGTGGAATACACACTCACCCACGAGGAGCAACTTGATTGGCCAATTATTTGCAAAGAGCAAAATTGTGCAAAACACGGTCGCACTAGACTGGCACATAGACTTTCTCGACTCTTTGAAATAATGGAGCCACCCCACGGACCCAATTCCATGCGAGACCATGAAGTAGCAGGAGTAGCTGGAGCCCTCATGGCTCCTTCCGCAGGCTGGAGCCCTGAAAAAGTGGGCTCCAGATAGGGCCTGGTACTCCCACGACCAGTCATCAGGACTCGTGGCGGGGCAAGTGACCACAGACGCGCACACACTTAGGCGAACCAAAGCCCTGAGCCCGTGTCGGGATGGCCTGCACAGGGACGGGGTGCTGTGCTTCAGCGTCTGTGGCGATGGAGGAGCGGGGCCATACCCCGTACCTCACACTGGTCTGTGTGGCGTGGGAGTCATTTTGAACCACGAATGCTGCGAGCCCACCCCCCCCCCCCTCGCCCCCTCACCACACTTCCCCGGTTCTACACACGCTCCCCCTCAGAACTGACGTCGGGCAGTAAACAGATCACACAAAAGACACGGTTGCAGTGCTCGGTACCAAACCAGCGTTTATGGAACACCCCCACCCTTTCCCCCCATGCGGGATGCTGGGGAATGCGGTCTGTCATGGGGAAGGACGACGGCGGCAAAGGCACGGACGATCTGCTGGGCATTGGGGGAGGTGCACATGGATGCCACAATACCACAATGCCGGTTACAAGGGGACTGCAAAACAGGGCGGCTTTGGGTCTTGACCTTGGGAAGGTGCTCCAGGCACCGATGATGAAAGCACGAACCCCCAACCCCAAGCAGAATGGGACAGCCGAAAGTCATGAGAGTGATTGGAGGGAGATGGGGCCAGGGCCGGGTGGCCAGAGCAGCCGGGAAGGGCGGTTGGGTTGGAGGGTTCAGAGCGGTTACTGCCGGCTATACATCCCGTTGGGGTGGGCAGTTGGGGAAATGCCAAGAGCAGTGGGGTCGCAAGCTCGGCCCACGGAAGGCGCGGGAGGGCAGGGGCAACCCCCCCCCCCCCCACCTCCCTGCCGCCCTTCTCATGCATCCCTTCTGGGCACCGTTACCAAGCCAGCGAACAGAGGAAGGCAACCACAGCATGAGCGATGGGAAGAGATGCACCGGATGGCAGGTCACGGGCCACTCGTCGACGAGCAGACCAAATATCCACCGGGTGTGCAGAGAGGGGGGCTCGGATGGGGAGGGGGGGGGGTTCAGTTCAGTTCGGGCAGTTCAGTTCGGGACCCCAACCCCCGGGGCGTGGGCGGGGGGTGCGTGCGTGCGTGTGACAGCTTTACGTGACAAAGAGCGCTTCAACGACCTTCAATATGGTGAATGGACACAAACCCATCTCAGCCCCAAACGAGGGACATCACCCCAAGGCCTTTGTGTGGGTGGAGCCCCCCCTCCCCACTACAGAACAACATCACCCAGGGCCTGTGTAAGCGGACCGCCCTCCCCCAAGACGGACACCATCCCAGGGCCTTTGTAGACCCACATCAGAAAAACTTCACCTGGGAGGGGGGGGGGGATGAGATCGACCGAACGGGGCACAAAATTTGAGGCCACCTTTACAACTTCTTTTTCAGGCTTCTAGCCCCCCCAAAGGAGGATGTCACAGGACAAATGCACAAATGCAAAGAAAGAAGAGATCTTCAGTGACATGTCATAGGCGCCTTTCATGAGAGCAAACAAGATGGCAGATCCTATGTACTATGTGCTGGCTGGCACACGGCAGCAGGACATGCCGCCAGCCCTCCGCCCCCCCCCCCCCACACACACCGGCCTCGTTCCACACAGCAGCACCTGCCACGCAATACGCATTCACGCATTCAGGGAATGCGTGCAGGAAGTGATGTCTACAAAGCGCCGCGCTTGAAGTCGCAAGGGGGAGTCGGACTTGTCTTGGGCCTCACCACCTCAACAGGCTGCTGGGACCTGCCAGCGTCATGTTGAGCAATGGACGGATGACGGTTGGTGCGGCTTGCGGTGGTTGGCTTCTTGGTCACAGTCTTGCCCTTCGGTGCCTGTACACAGACACGGGATGCAAGACTCATAGCTGATCCAGCAGCTGCGCCCAATCGGGGGATGGGGCATGGTACAGATGACACGTGCACACTCACAACGCAACGTGGCAGCACAACAGCACCAAGACCCAACACAACGCCAAAAAGCACGAAACAACAGCATGACAACATAAGACATTCCGTTTGCATGGCACACTCCCCCCGGGGGGGGGGGGGGACTCCTCGGTTCTGGACGCCAACTACCCCCCAAGCTAACTGTTGGCTGGAGGCCCCTTTGGGGGGTGGGGGGGGGGGTTCTGGGAGGAGCGATGGGGGGGCGGTCTGGGGGGCTTTTGCCCTGGGGGGGGGGATCCGGGAGGGTTGGGGGGGGGGGGTCCAGGTGGGGCAATTTGGAGGGTACATGCCCCCAAGGCCAAGCGTTGGTCCGTCACAGGCTCCCCTTACCTCCCCTTGCCCTCCCTCTAACCATACCATCACCCTAAGCCTGACCCTAACCTTTGCAGCGAACTGGGTCAGCCATGCCAGCCATGTTGATTAGGCTGAACAAGATCCCCCAAATTTCGTTCAAGGCTACTTTTGCCACATCATTGCTCTCCATTTTGGACCCCAACAATAACACCATGGCCGGCCCATACCGACACCAGGACGAGACCTAGAAACATGAGCGGCTCAACACTTCACCACAGCGGGGGAATGCGCGCCCGGCGCGCTACTTTTAGACTATGTTCCCCCCGAAGAGCCCCCAAGCACACCCCTTGGAAACGCCCTTAGAATTAGGTGACCCAAACTGCCCTAGCTCAAGAAAGTTGCAAATTGGGGTACACAGTACCACTCTTGCTCCTTTAAGGGCGATCTTGGTCAACACCTTAGCAAGTTGGGAGAATGGGGGGTTAGGATAGCACAACCGCATCGATCTCCAGTAGAAGTGATAGGCGTTACTGAGGTATCGCGAACAGTAGAGCTGCATCATAACATTGATCCCACAAGTGTGGGTGTCAATACATTCAGTACAATAATGCTCCTTACACTCATCACAAACTGCGACGGTGGAGCGTTCTGGCAACACAACACACACACACACACTTCTGCCTCATCCTCTGCCTCATCTTGCGTGCCACAACCGAGCAAACAGCTGCTCAATGCGTGCCCTATACCACCCGTGCACGTCATTGTAACATTGTTGGCGGGCTGTCAAAGTGCCATTCTTTCTTCCAATGAATGGCACAATGACATGAATCCGGCCCTTATAAGCACCATCATGGCCCCCAACTTCGAAATCAAAGAAATCACCTCGGGTACGAGAAGGTCCATACCCATCCCAAATCAAAACATCTGTTGATGTCCCGGGGGCCAAGGGGCAAATTCATATAATGTTGCCCAACATATCAACAGCAACAGTCCACCGGTAGGGCACGGGTCACAAAAGATGCCCGGCGCGCGCCCGGCGCGCTAACGTTCCCCCAGCACCCCCCCCCCCCCCGCTGTGGGAAACAGATGCATGCGCACGACCCTGAAAGAGTTGGGTGTCAAGGGATGAGGAATACACAGCAAATGCATAGAATAAACCTCTTCAGTGATATATCATGGGCGCCTTTCACTGTAGCAAACAGAGGGTACAAGAAGAGGACACACCGTTCACTACTCCTGTGGACCTACAATCAAGTGCTGGTTGGTCGACTGCACCCCGACAGGCACATGCACAGGGGGCCTTGATTAAACAGCGTCAACCATCTGTGCCCCCCCCCCCCGCCCCTGGTGGAGTCCCTAGTCCACCCTCGGCTGTGAAGACAATACAATAGAAAGGGCCTCCAGCAGACCAGTCGCCACAGAAATCAGAACAGGCGCCCTGGTGACGCAGGTGCCACGATGCACAAAAACAGGACCCCGCCATGAGGCGTACCATAGCAGCCGTGTTGACCACTCCAACATGATATCGCATGGGGACTGTGGCAGCCGCCTGGAGATAAACACGATCCCCTAGGGTGAAAGCGAGACGTCCCACTGTGTGGTTGTCAACAAATGGACGGCCACGGGACGGAGTGACCAGACAAGACTGCAAGTTGCATCCAAGCAACACAGAACAACAGAAAAGCGCCCAAGCACAGCAGGGTATCTGAAAGGACGGACAGAAAAATGTTCTTGGTCCAGCGGGACATAGTTGCCCCGGAGCTCTGTAAAAGAGCACCAAGCGTCAAACACCAGGCGCCATCCAATGCATTGGGCTGTGCACGTGAAATGCCAGACGCCTGAGACACAAAAATGGACACTCCCATGCAGAGAACAGTCGAACCCATACATTTCCCATGCCAGACCAGCGGGGGGTCCTTATCCTAGCACGGACACAGGACGCTCAGGCTCCAGAGTGACCCCAGCGTGGTGCAGACCGCATGCATTGTTGTGTGTGGTGTGGGGCCTTTGGCAGCCACTCACGGGACTGCTGTAGGGCCACCACGTCGTCATCAAGCAGGGTCCAGCGTAGGGTGCCATCTTGTGTCGCAGACATTTGTCCCGTGCGCTGGAGCAGAGACACCAGGTTCATGCACATCTGGACGCAGGGCAAATCTGCAGATTGGGCACTGAAAGGCCCGCCCATAGGAATTGCACCAGCGTGGCGCCAGGGGTCACGTGCAGCCTGAACAACGCTGTCTCGTGTGAGGGCAAACTCCACCAGAGCAATTAGCTCTCCCATAGTAATGAAGTAAAAACTGGATTTTTTGGCCTGCCCTGCACGATCAAGGCGTTTGTTTTCCTGATGTACGCTCCAGCCCAACGTGGTAGCACGCCAGCGGCGACGCGCGAGGCCGCCTCGCGCATATGCTCAATAGCAGTGTGGGGGTGTGCGTGATTGAGCTGTTCTTGGCAATCCGCCTTTCCTATGCGGTGTACGGACCAATCGGACACATGACGGGACCCAATGCCCCATATCCTTTAAGCTGAGTACCCCCCCGTATGGAGACGTGTGGCGTGCTGGTCAGAGAGAACAAGCACACGTCAGCACAAGAACCCTCCCCCCCCGTTATCCAAGCCCATCTACCTCGAGGGACCACCTCATTCGGGTGCCCAGTTTGAGCATCACGTTGAAAACATACTGTCAGACGCGTGCAGATCGCGCACATCATGCTGCTCGGCAGCATAGAAATTCCCGACCGATGCCATCATGCCCATCCTCTACTACTGTCGACACCTCCAATCAGCACCGAGACCACAAACCTGCCACAGGACATCCGCCCGGCGCCGCGACGGGCGACCGCTCTTGGGCTTACCTCTGGGACTCGTGCTCCAAACCTCCGCCGACGGGTTGACAGCCGCCGCTTCCGAACTCCATCCCGCCTCCATCATGGCTTCTGCCGGGCCCACGACCGGCTCAGGGGCCGAGGTCAGAGTCAGCAGTGCATCATCGAGGACGTTGATGGGAGGGTCCTGTGCTCGTACCTGAAGTATTGCAGGGACGAGGGTCTGCACGCCCTCCGCCCCGTGTGACCCCGAAGAGACTCCAGTCGGTCGAGAAGTCAGAGCGCATGTCGCCAGTCCCCATGGCCCCGGGTGCGAACCCTACCGCTCGTACTGCACTTGACCGGCGACCGAGAGTAAAGCCACGGCCTCCAAACTCTGGGAGCGACCCCAAGCGCGAGGGGGTCGAACCCGAGGTCCCGCGTGGCAGTGATGCACCGCCCCGAGGGGCTGTGCTGTGGTTTGGGGTGTGAGGGCGGACTGGACGGGAGGAGGTCACAAATGATGGGTGGACAGCGGGGGGAAGGGTCTCGGAGACTCAGGGGGAAACGGGGGGGCGGGGCGGGGGTTCACCTCCGATCGGGCACTCAGCGGAGCCAAGTCGACGGTGACGTTGTGGATGGCGCACAAATCGCGGAGCTGCCCGTTCTCGATCTGGAGGCGGAGCGTCTGGGACTCGGCGGCCCTTAAAGCCCGCAGCATCCGCGAATCCCGGGCGTAAATCTGCAGGTGCGGAGGCGGTGGGATCGAAGCAGAGACGCTGTGGAGAGGGGGGGGGCGGGGGGCTGGGATCTCTCTGATTTTGGTGGACGAAATCAAAGATTGTCCAACGCCACAATGCGTGCGAAATTCCGTATTGCAGGCAGTGGTTCGGGGCCTCGCATGTCTCAAGGGTATTGTCGCGCTTTTGGCCGATGAAAATCTGTCAAGCAGCAGCCACCCCCGCCCCCAAAAGGCGCGTTCCCGAAGGTCCGCGGGTTCGGACCCTCCTCCGAAAGACCGGGCGACCGTGCCCAATCCCCACAGTGCCAAGCCGCTGTGACGTGCCCCCCAAAAAGCGCAATGCCTGGAAATGCAGCGCACCACCGCTGGACAACAGTTGATGATCCGCAACCTCCTGGGCCCTGTGTTACATTTTCCACATTTCCCATTTGTGGTGGTGAGCACCCGCCACCCTCCAAACTCCGTTGTCTTGGCAAAGACTCCGTGTGAATCCATGCCAGTGCTGGGGCGATGGAGACAATTTCTTCCTAAAAATTCAAATCAGTTCGTACACCCGAAACGGCACACTTCCTGAGAGACAGAGACAGAGAGAGCAAGAGAGAGAGAGCGAGAGCGAGAGCGAGAGAGAGAGAGAGAGAGAGAAGCACCCACACACACACACACACACAGAGAGAGAGAGAGAGAGAGAGAGAGAGAGCGAGAGAGACAGAGAGAAAGTCCCCCTCAGCCGCATTGTTACAACTATACCCTCAATCAGTGTATGTCTAACGCCTGTAGCCCAGCAGCCCGTCCCCAAGCATCCCATTTCTTCCGATACTCACCCCCCTACTCCTTAGCCGCACGCACCCCAGCCCCACAATTGGTCAGGCACCAGCTCACCTCCTTCCTACACTACCTCAGGCACAGACATCTCCACACACCTTACCCCCAGACATCTTATTCGCTACTTTTGGGGTTATTTTTCCAGAGGAACTCCAACATTAGAGCCCTCTCCCAAGAATTCCACCAAAAGAAGCTCGGCTTTGCATCAATGTTCCTGACTGTCGCCGGACAACTTGCAAGAAAAAAAATGGCGTCCTGTCAAGATGCGTCAGGTGCTCCCGCACAGAGTAACGGTATAGAGTAATGGTAGAGGGAAAAAGGGATAGAGTGACGGTAACGGTATGGAGTAGTAGTGTGGAGTAACGGTAAAGAGCAATATGGAGTAACGATATGGTGCAGAGTACCGGTATTGAGCAACGGTATGGAGTAACAGTATAGAGTAACGGTGTAGAGTAACGGTGTAGAGTAACGGTGTGGACGAACGGTGTAGAGGAACGGTATACAGCAACGGTGTAGAGAAACAGTGTAGAGGAACGGTGTATGGTAATTGTATGGAGTAACGGGAACAGTGACAGTAACAGTGTGGAGTAGTGGTATAGAAAAACGGTATCGACCCCAACGGTATAGCCTTGCTCACCCACCCCTTCCGCCAACCAGACCAAAACACTGGCCACTCATTCACACGAGGTCCCTGAACTACCTCAAGAAGACCGTTAGATACCCCCCTGGGGTTGCATGCGAGGGGTGGTGGCGTGCACAGGGTGAGTTGGGGATGGGTTGGGGGTGGGTAAAGGGGTAGTGCGGGTGGGATGTCTGGGGTTGCACCTGAAGTCTGGCGACGAGCTCGTGCAGCTTCGCATTCTCCTCAATCAAATGCTGATGCTGCAAAGGGAGAGAGGTGGGCCTGTCGCAGTGGTGGAGAAGGGGGGGAATCCTGTTCCCAGTGGGGCTGATTCAAGGCTGGGGTCAGCTCCTGGCCCCTGCCCCCAAGGTGGATACGGCTTCCCAGGAGGGCCCCGAGGGTACGTTTGCCCGGCACTTGCCCGGCGCGCCCGGCACCCAAATCAATGTCCCGGCCATCCACCCCCATGCTTTACGCCCAAACATTACTCCCTCCTCGAGCCTAGGAATCCTAAGCACAAATGCCACAAGGTTGCGTAGACCGTGTGTAATGCACGGTACTGTGCGCTGGATACATGTTTTGGTGTCTAAAATGGGAACAAACAGACAGAAGCCCCATAGCGAGCCCCCCAAGGGCGTGTCACCGTCATCCCAAGATTGGGGCGGGAGAACTGGGGGGGGGGGGACAGGGGGAAACTTTGCCCAGCGCGCTCGCGTTCCCTCCCCACCCCCACAGCCACCACGGAGGACACCGACCGTGGCTGTGCTTCTCTGGACTCGGTGTGGGGTGTTGCGTCGCAGACTAAGTCAATCTAGTGAGGTGCCGTGGCATAGCAGGGGGGCAGGGGCATTTTTTCCGCCGCTCAGGGGACACAGGGCCGGAGGTTGGGGCGGGAGCGAGCATGCTGGGACCTGCATCGTGTGTCCCAAGTGCTGGGCCAGGGCTCCCGGATGTGTTCTAGAGACCATACTGTGAGCCTGAGGGCCACAGCGCAGGAAGGGCACGTGAGGGCAAACACTGGGGGTGGTGCGATCTTTCTGTTCGCGACCTGGGGCCACGGTGCGTGCGAGGACCAGAGGCCTGAAACTCGATCGCGGCCGGAGGCCCACAGGACAAGATTCGGCCTTCACGCAGTTTGCGAGGAAGACGCCGGAATTTGGTTCGGCCTAGAACAGAGGTCGAACACCCGGACGACCTCCGGGCACCTGCAAACAAGACACAACCGGATCCTGCGGAGCACCGCAGCTCACGGGAGGGGCTCGCCCCCGCCCCAACAAATCCGGCCGCAGCCCGAGCGGCAGCGCTTGAAAATACTCTTTTCGGGTCGGTGCTCCGGTACCACTGATACTTGGTGCAGTCCCTGCCCTCACGAGGGTTACACAGGGTCCGTCCCCATTCCCCCCCGCCGCCTTTCTCCCCCGCGTTCCCTCCCTTTCGGTCCCGAGTTCCCGCATCTCCTTCCCTCCCTCCAGATCGCCCCTCTGTCTACTCCGCACTGTTTTTTGGGGGGGGGCTGATAAGCTGACCCCACTGCATCCTCTGCCGACAGTCGCCGCGAGGCCTGCGCTGTCATGGAGCACGACATGCACACCGAGCCTCCTCCAAAGCTCTGGACAGCAATCTTCTTGGACTCGGCGGCCATCTGAGAAATGTGCTGCTGCTGCTTGGCTGACTGTTCCACCAGCGCGGCATTCTCACTCTGGAGCTGCGCCACCATGTCACGAAGCTGGTGGAGACAGGGGCAAATCGATGGTGATCAGGATCATGGGCATAACCCCATCACTCAGGAAAATACAACTCGCAACAACAAATGGCACAATGCTTTCCTTGAAATGGAACTTCCAAAATCCGACCGCCCAACAGATAAAGGAGGGGTGGGGGGTTGGGTGGGGGGGGCTGGCGTCCACAGACCGGGCCCGACCGCCGCCCCCGTTGCCGTTTGGAATGTTCTATTGTCCTCAGTATTCTGGGATCAGCATGGGGCCGCGAACTGCCGACCGTTCACCACCAACCGCCGCGGACCTGGCGTCGGTGAAACACCAGCTGCACCCAAGTAACTGCCAAACACCGTCCACGTGTCCAATGACAGGCGGCTTTTGGTTTTGCCCATAGAACGCCCTGCACCCTGCCACAGGCGGCTCCTCACACACCTCACGTATGCTGTCTGAACCCTCTGGAGGGGTCGCAGGCCGCACCTCCTGCGGCGCAGCCTCTCGCGGCGCAGCCTCCACCGGCCTAGCCTTCCGTTGCCTTTCTCTGCAGAGCTCATTCTGCACTCCTGCGAGCTCGTCCTGCAGGCTCACAATCTGCTGCCGCAGTTCCGCTGCAAAAGCACAAAAGAGCCCGTCAGGACCCCGTGCCGGGTTGCCGAAGTTGACACATCCGTGGCACTGCACTACACTGCACTGCACTGTACTGCGCTACACTGCACTGCACTGTACTGCACTACACCACACCACACCACACCACACCACACCACACCACACCACACCACACCACACCACACCACACCACACCACACCACACCACACTTACTTCATACAGCACCAAATGACAGCAGAGAGTGGGTGGTGAGTGACAGAGAGTAAGTGAAAACAGAAAAAGTGGGCACACAGTTTGTCGTTACGGGAGCGTATCATGTTCAGATTAAGGCTGTCGAAGGAGCGAGGCGCGCAGGACAACGGTAAAAGACCCATGCCATGCAACGTGCGAAGGTGGGACGTGGTGCGGTAAGAGTTGGGTTCTACATATCTGGCGCAGGTGTCCTTAACCACTCACACGCGCCGGTGCCTTCACGCTGGCCCCTCACGTCTCGGCAAACCGCAGCACGGGAAGCGGGGGAATGCACCTACTTCCAACCGCGTCTGCTCCAGCTGCTGCACAGCGTCTCCCTCCATGCACACCAATGAGATGGCAGTCTTCTTGTCGGCACCTGCACGGGGCGAGCGCGTGCAACAGAGCAAAGCAGCGACGGTGCAGGCCCCGCGGATACCGCGGGCCCCGCGGATACGTTCTGCAGCCCCTCGCGCAGGTACCGCGCAGCGCATGCGTCGTATGCCACACGCTGCAAAGGTTACGCAGTGCGACACACCGGAGGCGCCGCGGTGCAGTGATGGGGCGGTCCATGACGGCCGGACAAGGGGAGACGGGACTTGCCGCGCGTTCGGCATCGAAATCCCGCGCCGCAGGAACCCCGGCTCTCGACGGGGGGCCAGAGACGCAGCGCCTGGAAGGGTAGCATCAGTTGAAGCGGGTAGGCTGCACCGAGGGTTGTCAACAGAGATATATTTGAGGAGAGAAGGGGGGGTTTGGTTTGGTTTGGTTCGCCCTACGGTATGGGAGGCCACTACAGGGCCGCCTCCTCACGCTCCTCGTGTTCAGGGCCCGGGGTCGCTAGACCGGAGGCCGCGGCGCGCAGTCTCCCCAGTCCTCAGGAGGGGGGTGCAGGAGGGGTTTTCGCAGGGTGGGGGGGGGGGGTGAGGGGGTCTGGGAAGGGTCCCCCTCCTCCTGTAGTCTCTGGCCTAAAAGGCCAGGGGAGGTTTCCTCAATAAATGCCGAGGAAATTTTGCGGCTGAATGCCGAAGAAAATTTTTCTCCTGAAAATTGCACTGAA
This sequence comes from Eutreptiella sp. 'Long Island Sound 2002', assembly GCA_964036045.1. Classification (NCBI taxonomy): domain Eukaryota; phylum Euglenozoa; class Euglenophyceae; order Eutreptiales; family Eutreptiaceae; genus Eutreptiella; species Eutreptiella sp. 'Long Island Sound 2002'. The sequence goes on from OZ038379.1 coordinate 19,229,372, forward strand.
ATCCTCTGGGCTGGATCATGCAGTGGAAGAGGAGGAGGGAAGGGGTGTGGGGGGGCACCGTCCTCCGCTGGTTGTCAGTCTAATACCCTCCCCCCCCCTTGTCCTTCCCCACCCCAGGGAAGACGGTCCCCCGCCACCCCCTGGGGGACGGTCACCAAGTGACGCCCCCCCGCCCCCCCCGGGGGGGGGGGGGACTGTGGTACCGCCGTACACGCACACTGTGGGGCACAGAAATTACGGCAGAAGACGAAATAATACAGCATAAAAAACGTTGGTGTGCAGAGCTCGTTACAGTGACAAATGAAAGCAAGTAATGCAACAATATGAAAATCATGCGAGCGCTCAATGGGCTGCCAATGTAATGAAATTTAATCCTTGACTTGCTAGGTGTAGAATTTCTTCGTCCTGCTCCATTTGACCTTGAATTCTTGAACATGCTCACCACTTTCCACAGGAATGCTTTGGACAGCACCCTTGGGCGGTGGCTTGGCCCTTTTGGAGTTCACCAAGTGACGGTCCCCTACCCCCCCCTGGGGAAGGACAAGGGGCGGGGAAGGACAAGGGGGGGGGAGGGTACATCCCTCGTCGTTAGTATCAATGACACGCTGAGCCTTGCGGGAGCAACACCAAAGAGACCCTAAATTGCGAAGAAAAACCGACGGTACTGGGATTTGGTGGACTCCATGGCACGATGCCAGGGACCTTGAAATTGCACCATCGGGGCAGTGCCACAGTCCGCTACACTTCCAGACCCCACCGCACCTTCTCAAGACGGGGCATTAGGTACGAGGGTGTGGGAAGCGTGCTGGCGCAATGGACATTGCACTCCAGAACTGCCCACACTACACACCGCACAGTCTGCACGTTGCAGCGCGCGCTTCGACCATGTTTGCTGCGCACTCGACAAATGTCACACGGCACTCGGCACTCCGCACATTGTGCTATACCCTCTGAACACTGTGCACTCTGCACATTGCAGACCGTGCATGCTTGACTGCGCATCATTTCCATTGCACACCACTCACCCTGCACATCGGACTGTCCACTCTGCACAAGGCGAATTGTGCACGTGCACACGCGAGGTAATTGGGGGGTTTGGGGTGGATCAATGGCGTCACCACTGGAGTCCTGTGGTGTCACGCACCCTGGGGCCTTTGGACAACGATCATTTTTGACCGCCTGTGCAACACCGACCGGGGCTGTCTTTAAGGCGTTTTGGGGCTTTGCAGGGCCAAACAGCAGTGATCGCAGCATCACAACACATTTGCATCGCCCCCAGTGGTCGGCAGTCACGTTTCCCTAAGACCACCACTCCCAGGACCCCCCCCCCCCCACTAGGAAGTGCAAACGGGCTGCTTCAGGGTGTGCACAGGCTACTTCTCAGGCGCAGAGGCAACGCACGGCGTTCAGGACTCTGTAGCTTTTGGGCGTCCTTTGCCCCAGAAAGGCTGCTTTGAGCCCCAAAACCGGCCAGACGTGCCGCAGCCCGTTGTTGAGCCTGGAAGCACACTGTGACGGTGGGGGGGGGGGGGAGGTGGTGTGTGGTTTTAGGTAGTACAGTCCCGATGCCGAGTGTAGCGTCGGCAAGTCCGTAGCCTGGACAAAGGCAAGAGGTACAAAACCACCCGTGCGGGATGCACCGCGCGAATCGCAACCATGTTCCTCCTCGTGGAAGTGATGCGACGTGGATGCGACGTGGATGGGGATCGGGCACAAAGACAGGAAAGGGATCAGGACTAGGCTCGAGGCGAGGCAGAGGAGATTGAGACACACCTGCATCGCCCCGGCTGCTACTCATGTCCCGACCGATGTGTGCGCGCTATGTTTCCATAGGTGAACAATGAATAATCGCCCCTGAGCGGGTGCCAGAATGTGTACTGCAAACTGCAAGACAATGCAGAGCGGGACGTGCCTTTGATGGCTTTATGTTCGTTAAGTGGGTATTCATTGGTGAGGTGCACAATCATCTGATTTCCTAGGTCTCTACTGGTATGTCTTACTGTTGGTGGGCCACTCCTGGGGTGTATGACTGCCTTACCTTGTTGAGCTCAGAAATACCTTAGAGTTTGGACTATGTACAGTTGAGCCAATGGGGGAATCCTTGCACGGCGCGCACTGTGGACACACCATATGCCTGTTTTAGACTGTAGACCTCTGGAAAAGCCCCCAGACCAACCCCTTCCAAACACCCTCAAAACCAGGCCACCCCAACAACCCTAGCTCCACACAGCTGTTCCCTGCATTCCATAACCATAAGACAACATGCAAAACAGAAGACAACAGCTATTGCTTCAAACAACCAGTACAACCCCCGGTTGTGTCGTCCCCCTCCCGTTGTGGAAGCATGCAGAAAGTCAGGAAAACGACGGTCAGACATGGTCCTTGTTCTTCGACAAGCCTGTGCTTGCGTGCAATGCGCGGTACCAAAAGAATGTATGTGGTGAACACTAGCCCATACCTTACCCTAACCACCATTGCCGCAATGGGGCACCAGAACACAATGTGCAGGCTAATTTCAGCATGTCCTGGACGTCCTCACTGCCCATCAGGGGCATCAGAAATTGTGGAATAGAAGGACCAATAATTGTGGCTGGCACTCTTCACTGGTGGACCGAATGTGCGTCATTCGTGCCAGCGATAGCAACATTAACCATAGCTGAAAATCACATCAACAACAAACAGCATTGGGTTGCAGTTGCAAGCAGAATGTTGGTATGAGCAGGAGGAACTACCACAAGCATGATCCAGCCCCCCTTTCCCTCGACAATCGGAGTACAACAGCGTCAATTTACATGTCTGACCACAAAAACTGCCGCCAGGAAAAACGGGGGAAACGGCGGTCAGATGGGGTCCCGTGCTTGGACAAGGCAGTGCTTGCGGGGCATTAAACCGCATCAGTTCAATTGTCTTTCCAACATGCTATGTACACTCGGGATGAAATACAACGAATCCATCCGTCACTATCTAGCCACTGAAGTACAAAGACAACAACCTGCGAGTTGGTGGCTGCTTTATGTATACAAGTACTCATAAGTACTCAAAAGCGGCACTCCTTCGGCCATCCCCTAAAAGGTGTGACAACACCTACTTGTCTCATATCCTACAAAATGTGAAGAGGCAGTGCCTCTGAGTAGACTTGTGAAAAGGGGAACACCGGACCAAAACGGTCGAAGTTCAATTTCCTGAATGAGCTACTCATCAGATTCAATAGGGGGATACAACTCTGTAGAGGACCCCCTTTGTCACTGGTTGAATAGCCTATCCTCTTCAGATATTTCTCACGAACAAGACATTTTGTCGAATTTTCTGTGTTGTCCGAAGCGCCCACTTGCGAAATGGCGAAATCACCCACAAAACAATCACCACCAGAACATAAGCAGCAGGGCACCAACAGCATCAAAGATGAAACATGAAAGCGGGAGACTGCTGTACAAAGAAGTACGAAGAACGGCCCATTGTCACAAAGTGATAGGCCTGGCAGAAGAAGATCGTCGGATTGTGGGGTCAATGTGACAGAATTTCGGGTGAATAGCAATGCACTGACCACTTTAAGGAGAATGTGTTGGGATCTTCCGGAGCCCCCGCACCCCTCCCGAACGGGACCTGCGCTTTTCGAGAAGCCGTGCGCCCCGCCTTCTGGCGAAACCTCTGACAAATGCATACAATGTCTTTTATTGCACATGTGCGCCCTCAATGATGAGCAAATATTTTGGCGCCAGGGACCCCCTCCCCCCTCCCCCCCCTGCGCCGCAACTGCGAGCAGTGGGATGGGCATGCTAATCTCCACCGTCGCCCCAGACGGCATGTGTCGACGTACCCAGGCCGGCGACGGCAGGGTCACGTGGGCGGGGGCGACGCAGCCCCAACTCACTTCGCCTACCCGGTACCAGACCAAAGACACCTCAAACCTCAAACCTTAAGCAAGCACGAGACACAAGAATAAAATGCATCAGAAACCTCTCTAAAATGCACAGCGCCCCCCCCCCCCCCAGAAAATCCCCTGGAAAAGACCGCAGGAAGCCACAAGAAGCCCGCAGACAAAGACCCTTCTGGGGTCAGGGAGGTTTGGGCCAAGCAAGGGAGGGTCTGGGAATGACACACACTGCCCCCCATCACATGTACCAGTCATCATCCTCATCCCACTGATCTGCATCATGACCCCCATAACCCCACTGTGCAGCATGCGCCGTGTGGGCTTGTCTTGCGAGAGGGGCAGCTGGGGCCCGACCATCAGTGTACAGCCACTCCTCACGATTGCGACCCGAGGCCCACCCAGTCCCTCCACACTTGCTCTTCCCCGCTGCCGTGTGCCCCCTCAAGCCCTGCCAGCTCTGTTGGTACGGCGCCCCTGCCCCCCCATGGCCTGGCCTCGCACGTTCGGCAGCACCACGGCCAACATCCACATCCCACGTATGCCACTGGCGCGGCCTTGCGTTTTCCGATGGAGGGGACACAACGACCACATGGCGGCCAGGGGTCTGTGCAGAAGTCTTGGAGCCAGGGGTGCCTGCACCGGCACTGGTGCTGGGGGTTCGCCCTTCCTGCACGGGTGGCCCACCCGGAGTGCACAAGCCTCGGCTGCTTGAGCTCAAAGCGGGGCTTGCCTGGCATACCTTCCGCACACCAGGACCCCCCTCCGCGTCCCCGCCCCGATTCTCGACATGTATGAGGGGGCCGTTCCGTTGCCCGCAACCGTCCGGAGTCTCTGGTACTTGGCCCGAAGGCGTGCCAACTGCGAAGCGCAAGCACTTCGCAGGGGTGGGGCTGCACGAATCGGCCACGGCCGAACACAAACGCTCTCCGCCACCCTCAAACGCTGCATCTGCGGTATGGGGGACGTGGTGGCGAGCGACATCACTGGACGCGCACTGGTCCCGAGACGTTGCGTGAAGGGGCACGGTGGTTTCTGGATTGCTCACGACAATGCGCATCTGGTGGCCGTGCAAGTGCACACTGTGGGCGCAGGGCGACCGCACAAACCCGGCCTCACCGGGCAACTGCACAGCCTCAGATTCACTGCAGAGTGACTTGGTGCCGGCCTTCATGGGAGTTAAACCCAGCCTTTCGAGGCCATTGGCGACGGTGATGAGCATGTGCTGCCCGTGGCACCGGACAACCCGGGGATCCTTGTCGCCATCTGCACAAGCGGTACTCATCCCTGTACTCAAAGCGCTGCTTGGTTGGTGTGCAGTGCTGTTTGCAGCTGGAGACGCAACCTCCGGCTGCAAATGGCCGCACCATTGGCATGCTTGCAGCTGATGACTGGCGTTGAGGTCTTGATGCAGATGTCCTTGGAAGTCAGTGTACAAGGACTGCACTTGGGAGTATAGTTGTGGCAGAACTATTGGGGCAGGGTGTGGCTGTTGCTGCAGCGGCTGCGACTGTGGTAGCAGCTGTGGGTCGAACCCAATGTGTGGTCTGGAGTGCAGCGTCTGATGTTGTGGAGTAGATTGCGATTGACTATGCATCTGATGATGTGGCTGAAATGGCACTGCCTGTGGCTGCACGACAACAATGGATGGCTGTTCCAGCTGATGTGCCTGATTTTGTGAGTGCATTGGCTGTGCCTGCGCCTGTGGCTGAGTCTGGAAAAGATCTTGTGGCTTTTCTGGAAGCTGCTGTGAGAGAGGTCGCATGGGCTGTTGCAGTGGGGCTGGAAAACGCTGGTCCTGTTGTGCTTGCTGTGCCTGTAGCGGCTGTTGTTCCTGCTGTTCCGGTTGCTGTTGCTCTAGCTGCGGTCCCAACAGCTTTGCCGTCATTGTGTGTGTTCCGTTCAGTTGCTTGTGCTGCGGGAGTGGCTGCTGTGGGTCTTGGTGGGGTTGCGAATGTTGCTGACAACTGGTGAGTGGCTGCTGCTCTTGTTGTTGTTGCACTGGTGCTCGTGGAAGATCCAAGTGTTGTGCGGGCTGTTGGGGCTGAACTGGCTGTGGCGGCGTCAGAGTTTGTTGTTGTGAGTGATGATGCTCTGGCAGGTGCTCCGGAAGCTGCAAAGGCTGTTGAACGTGCTCAAACTGGCAAATTGGATGTGCAGAGTGCTGCTGCTGCTGTGGCTCACATGGTGGCTGGGAAGCTGGGTCACGTCCACAAACACCACTGGTAGAAACCATGAGGCGCGGTGTACAGTAACGGTGTTGTGCATCATTGCAGCTGGGCTCAGTTGTGGTACATAGAGGAGGTGGTGCGGAAACCTGGGCTCTCGGATGCCCTTCGATTTCGGCCCAAAAAGATGCTTCGGCAACACTGTCGTTGGTGTCAAACTCATCGAATACAGGCTGAGATGTGCTCAGCATATCAATCATCATCTGCACACCGGGCATTGCAGTAGGGGCAAGTTGTACCAAAAGCCGCAGGCCAGGCGCCTGCGTATCCCATCGTAGTGTACATTCATCATCCATCAGCTCAAGCAGTTTCAGCTTCTGATTTGAACGCGATTCCTGTTCCTCTAAGGCCACCAATAGGCTGGGAGACCGTTGGGCTGAGGGCGTGTGCATCGGTTCTGACAGGCAGTCGCGGAACATGGGGCTGGGGCTCGGGGCTGCGATGGGGGACTCGAAGCCTGTGACCACAGGGGACTCGAGCTCTGTGCCACGGAGCTGTTGAATGCACTCAAATAACGCCTTCCGCTCTTTGAGTGGTGCATGGATCCCCAACTCCTCCCTCAGTTCCCACTGCTTCAGTCCAGCAAGGGTCTCACCGTCCACACCATGTTCACGGAAGTTTTGTTCAAGATGGGCAAAATTGACTGAGTGGAGCCATTGCACTGCTTCATCCACAGACCAGTGCAGGAATCTCATGGGCACACAGCCACAGTCCTCATGTCATGACATACCATTTCAAAAAGGGCCCTCAGAAATGCAACACAGAAATGAGACATCTGTTGATGCCAATGAACAGGTTTGTTCCCACAGTCAATGCATCTGGCACAATGTTTTTTTTCCAAACCGTGTTTTTTCTAAATCTGATCCAACACTCGTTGACATTTCCAAAGCTTTTTGGGGGTTACTGCATGCAGTGCACATGCAGTGCACAAACGTTGCCTAACATAGGAGCCAACCACATGGCACTCACAGCAAGGATGACGGCGATGAGGGCAACCTACAAGAAGATTCATTCCAGCTAGTTTGGGTCTTTTAACACTCTGGGAAATGGGATTGCATCCCACCGGAATGGTCTAATAAAGAGCCCACTGTCCATATGCCGTAAATACCACAAGAACAGGAACCAACCCAAAAACCACCAACCACCTCTGCACAGTAGGGCAAGCAGCAAGAAGACCAGGTGAAATATTATGTGATATCCTCACCTACTCCACCATTGCATGATTGAAGCCATGCACATCATTATATTCTTGTTGGGCTTCGCTGGTGTACTTGGGTTCAAATAGCAAATCAAACAAAGATCCAGCAACCGATCATATGGGCATGCTATTGGTGTAGGTGTAAGGTTGTTCTTGTGGTTTAGCGAGAACCACATGCACAGCTTCATTCTATTGCAGGGAACGGCGTACTCTGAGGACCCTCACCCCCTTCCCGAACCAAGGGATGACGGTCTCCCCAGGGGACGGCTGCCAAGTGACCCCCTGCCCCCAGGGAACTGTACTACCGCCGTACATGTACACTGTGGGGGTAGGGCAGGGTGCTGAGCAAACGAGCGGCAGTGAGAGGCGATGGACAGATGCACAGTAATGCACCACTAGCTTGCCATCACGCTCTGGGGCGATAGAAATCACCACGCTCTGAATAGCCAACGACCTGCCCCAAAGCAAGTGCCCCTTGTAGAGCATGTGTATATTACACTCGTCCCGGGGGTAAACCTGGTTGTGCTATCACGTTCCATTTCAGAGAAGGTACTTCAAAGAGTCCTGCCAAAGTACAAGGGATACAAGTGGCAGTGCCTCACAGCACACTGACCTTCAAGGCAACACACCCGCAACAAAATTTTGGGGTGACCCCCCCCCCCCCCTTGGGGAAAGACAAGGGGCGGGGAAGGACACGGGGCCATGAGGCAACGGAAACTGGGTTCGCATACGCCCCCGTGTCACAGGCGCATGGTCATAACCACATTGTTCAGTGTTTTGCTTGCTGCACTGCAGCGTAGACCAGTTCTGTACCACACCAGGTGGTTGCTGACTGTGCATTGGCTCTGCTCCTCTGAACAGTGAGGTCAGCTCGCACCCACCACCCACCCACAGTGCCGGTTAGACTCTAACCCTTGCCCTGCAGGTCGTGCCCCTGTCTTGCACTCATTCCCTGGCACGTGAGGACGTGTCGTACTCGTGCCTCAGGGGCGCAAAGGCGCCTTTGGTGGCGCAAAGGCGTCTCAACATTTCAGCATGTGCTCCTGCTGTCAGGTATCTCAACAGATCATTGCTGTACTGTGTGTGGCACCTACCTTTTCTGCTCGACACCATGCATGCGCATGCTGCCCACTTTTCCTTGCCCACTGGCTTCCAACTGCCTCACCTGGGCCGCACTCTCGCAGCCCCAGTCATGCTTCGGCCTTTCAACACGTGACGACGTGTCGAGCCTGTGGCTCAGGGGCGCTACGGCGCCCTGTTTTTTCACCACTTGACTGTTCCGTGCTGTCTTGGCGTCCCATACACCCTGGTCAGCTCGAACCCACCACCCTCCCTTTGCGCTGGTTAGCCCCCGTCTCTTGCTCTGTGGGTCTCTCTCCCACTCTCTCCCTCCCAATCTCTCTTGCTCTCTCTTGCTCTCTCTCCTGTGTCCCACTCTCTCTCTCTCTCCGAAAGAGGCAACTCTCCTGCTAGAGTGCGATAGGGGAATTGTATGCTACTGTGCCCCGTTGCACGTACGGCGGGATCAAATAGCTGATTGCCTGTGTGTTGATCCAACTCCCCCACATTCCTCTATATTTCCTCTACCTCATGTTACCCATCTCTCACAGCTTTTTCCATCATGCACGTTGTCACATGTTGTGGCACGAGCCATGTATATCGCGATGCAAAGCTATAAGGACTGTGGGGGTGCAAGCAGCGCATGAGCAAGAACCATAACAATTGGGTGTATACAAGGGCTTCTTCATGCTTGTGCCTTGGGTTTGCGAACTATTTGGGGCACTTTGACTTTCTCTTGTAACATGGGCTTCTTCGGGAGATAGTTTTGTGGCACTTGGAAGGGGGGGGCAATTTGGAGGCTTTTTGGGGGAAAGGATGTTCCAAAAGTAGCGTGCAATGCAAGGACTCCCCGTTTGGAGAAAAATCTTTTTTGACACCTTTTTGACACAGCCACCTCACCCCAACACTACCCAGCCCCCACGATAGGCCCACGACCACACCCCGCAAAGCTCCAGCGGAGGCGTCACCGAGCCCTAGCCACCGTGCTCGCACCCTGTTCCCGCCAAACTTGCCCACTGAACCCCAACCTAGCTCTGGGAGCTCTGCAAGTGGGTCCACTGGGCGGGGCATGGCAGGGACAGAGACCTATTGGGGCTGATTGAATGCCCTAGCCACAACACCCCCGAAAACGCAAAACAGTGACCACGAGGAGACTACATGGCCCCCAGAAACTGGATGGCCTTCCTCGCTGAGGCACTGTGCCCCCAAAACATCGACCCTCACAACCTCCCAGACTGCTAGGACCGCCCCTACATCATCAGCCAGCTGAGGTGGCCCCTCAATAATACCAGAGTCGAGGGTAAAAGAGTGTCGGACACCCAACCTCCCCAGCAACACCCCAAGCCCCTCCCCGCGCCCACACGAAAGGCCCCATACATGAGCCCACGACCTCGCATGGCACTATGCCACTCCCACATACGGCCGTCACATACAACCACACCTCTTTGCGGCACGACGCCTCACACCAATGAAGAAAAAATCACCACCACCCAACAGAGCCCGGACTGAACAGCTCTGTGACCTGCGCCCACACAAGACACCCTGCAACATCCGGCACACCATATCAACGGACCCCACACCACACAAGCGCCACACCGACGACACAACATAGCCCCTGACCCTGACCCCTAACCTCTAACCCGCGGCGGACATTGCCCGTCGCACACGAACACAACAACGGCCCTCAGGCAGGGGCACCACACAGCCCACACAAAAGACCCCGTACGTGAGCCCCATGGTGACCTGCAAATGTTTCCCTATCATCATTTTTCACTAGAAGGGCGCCCAAGGCAATACATGGCGGTCAGACATGACGGAAGGTGGGGCTTGAAAAAGCAGGCATGAAAGGGCACTTCAAGGTTGAATTTTGGCCATTTTTGGCCCCCAAAGGGGTCAGTGGGGTCGCTAGTTGGTTGCAAAAGCAAAAGCTACTACACATTCATCATCTAGGTTGGTTCCATTGCAATTGGCCCACTACACAAACATCCTATACACCCAACCAGCATGTTTGGGCAGTTTTTGACAGATTTTGAAGCCTTGACCTGTTCTTGGCCACCACTCTTGAATTTCTTACTCATACGTTGTAGGACAGTGCTCAGACCCATAAATATCATCCAATAAAATAGGGGCTGAATCCGAAACACTACACCAAAGTTCTGATTTTTTGCCATTTTGCGTGTAATGCCACTTGGCTCTGCCACCACGCTACTTGCTTCCCTAACCGCATCTGGTCTCCCTAAGAAATGGGAGGTATATGCTTCAGCCGATCTCTCTGGGACATCTGTTTCCTGCCAACACGGAGCAAATTCACATTTTTCAGACTTTTCTCAACTTTTGGTCTAATGCACCACAATGTCGTCACCTTGGGGGGGGGGGGGGTATGTGTATGCTTTTCAAAATCTGTGAGAAACGCCGTTTCAGAAATGTATGGGTAGGGCCGCGAATCATTAAACCAAATCTCAGTGCGTGGAGTATGTTCGACAGTTTATGATGGAGGACACCACCCTGCACCATGTCTACAATACACCGTGGGCACTGCCATGCACCGTGCTCGCATGCTCATGGTCAATCCTACGTGACTTAGCTGGGGCAGGTTCAGATCTGAGGTCAGTCTCCCACGACTCCACACTGACGGCCAACTCTTGCTCACTCACATGGTCTGATGAGGGGCCACGGTATGTGCAGTCTGTGCTGCACCGCCCTTCGCTAGCCTCTACACTGTCGCTCACTTCTGAGTCTAACACCTGTAGGCCAAGTGCCTGCCACTCCGAGGACTGCGAGCGCCGCACCTCCCTTACCCACTCACAGGAGTAGGCCCAATGCCTCACCCTCCCTTCCTCTGCCAACTGGTCTGCCTTCTCGTTCCCAACACGACACAGCACAGCACAATTCAACTCAAACCCAAGCAACGCCCTACTATCGGCGTTTCAAGTTACAGCTTTGGGCCAGTCGTCTTGTTTTGCAAGCTCCGTGCCAACTGCGCAACCAGTCTGACATGCACCAGGTTGATCAGTATACGCATCTGCGCTACCAAAAGGCCCGAGTAATGTATACCGTCCAAGCTCAACTCTCCCCGACCCCTGGAGAGCCGGAAGTTATCGATCATGTCCACTCGGCCCTCCATCTCTTTTACCGCTGCCGTTTCCATCTTCCACAGGTTCTCACTGCCTTGGTAATCTCGCAATGCCTGGTCACAGAACCACGCAGGCCGGCATTTTCCGCGGTCCTTGCGCAGCGCAGTCACCCGCTCCCGCCACGGCGACGGCATCATCGTGGCGTTTGGCACCAGGGTCCCGAGCCACACAAGCAGCGCGCTCGGGGGCACGGCGTGCGCCGTAGCGTTGATGCTCGGCAGCGGGCTCTGCTGCCAGTACTGGATCACATCCACATCGGCAGCGGTTGCAGGGAATACGTAAAGGGCGTGCATGCCATGGTTCCAGGCCAGGAGGTCCGGCTGGAAGCGTGCCAGAAAGGCCGCCACCCACCCGTCGTGCGGCTGCCGGCGCATGGGCAGAGGGTCTGGCCACCAGTCCTGAAGGAAGCGGAATTGCACTCCCGCAGAGTCCCACTCATGCCACAAGAGGTACGTGCCTTTGTTGATCATTTTGGAGCGCGCACCGGGGACACGCGGGTTCTTGAACTGCCCATAGAACTCACGGACGAGGGTCATTGACGCGTTGGTGGCGGGCTGCTGCAGCCAGAACCCGGTGCCAAACTTCGAAGCGTGCAGCACCGAGAACACAAGGAAGAGGTACTGCAGGCGGACGGTGGAGTCGCCCAAGAACAGCAGCGTCTTGCCACGGAGTGTGTCCATGGCATACTGCGGGGTGAAGGGGGGGAACGTGCAGCGACAGCCTGGGGCCTGGCACTCAAGCGGCAGGTTACTCAAGGTGCGGACGACCGTTTCGAACAAGGCTGGCATGACAGCCGCACAACATGGCCCCAGGTCAGGGCTGGGGCCGGCGTTGGGCACACAGGTGGTGTCCGGCTGGCACTGGCTCTGGAGCAGCTGCAGCAGAAGCAGCAGGAAGCTTACAAAGCCACCGCCAGACTGCCACATGCCGCCAGGCTGCGGCTGACTGTGCGACAAAAAGCAGAGGGAAATGCGCAGGAGGAAGTAGGGCTCCGGCAGACGTGGAAACTAGGCCTGCATCCGCAGATTACAGCATCAAATCCCTGAGCACCCTTCCTGATTTTTCCTGCAAACATCAGAACCGTCCAAGTCACTCAGAAATATTCACACATGTTCAGCCTCCTGAATACACCCAAGCCATCTAGTTTCTGCACAACATTCCCCCATCAGACCCATGAAGCTGACTACTGGTTGAAAGTGCCCACTACACGCCCACCTGGGAGCTGTGCAGCAACATGATTCGGAGCGGTTGGGCAGAAGCTGGCCTGAGGTCACCTTCTTGCAGCGCAAAGCAAGAAAAGAAGCCAGGTTGTTCGCAACTTGTAGTACCCCCCCCTTGCAATTTCCACCCCTAGTGTGCGACGGTCTCCCGGGGGGGGAAGGGGGGCAGGGGGGGGGGGGTCACCAAGTGACAGTCCCCCCGCCGAATTCTAGTGTAACCTAAAGAAAAGTTTTCCTTGGTGCCTTTGGCGCCTAGTAGTTCCTATGCTTGTTGGGCCAAATGACGGTCTCCCAGGTGGGGGGGGGGGGTTGCAAGGGGCCATGAGGCAACGGAAACTGGGCTCGCATACGCCCCCGTGTCACAGGCGCATGGTCATAACCACATTGTTCAGTGTTTTGCTTGCTGCACTGCAGCGTAGACCAGTTCTGTACCACACCAGGTGGCTGCTGGCTGTGCATTGGCACTGTTCCTCTGGACATCGAGGTCAGCTCGCACCCACCACCCACCCACAGTGCCGGTTAGTCTCTAACCCTGGGGGTGGGGGAAAATTGGCTTGCGCCCACGGGGGGTCACGGATGTCCATTTCCCAACCCCCCCCCCCCCCCCTTCTGGCCCGCCGTGACGGGGCAATGACAACCGGTATACACAGCCCCCCAGTCCCCCCCCTACCCCCAACGGTGGTGGTATTCATGTCCGGTCTATTCCGGTTGCATCCCATAGCACGGGGGGGGGTAGGGCAAGAAGGTGAAACCTGCCTGCCCAGGCACCCAGCCATCAGACAGCACCTGTTTAACTCAGAAAGGATGGTTCGCCAAAAAAGGAGAAAAATTTTTGCAAAGTGGTGCTGTGAGTGGCCCCCTGTGTTGAACTGACTTTTGTTTGTTTCCTTGTCAGGGGCTGGTTGCTTCGGGGAAGGGGTCGAGAGCAGGGGGGGGGGGGTTTAAGGGGTATGTGTGCCTGTGACTGACTGAAAGGGTCCCCCCTGATGGGGGGACCTGTAGAAAACTGTCTTGGGGGGGGCATGCACATGCAAACATGCAAACATGAAGACATAAAAAAGACCAAAAAAGCGAAGGGAAAAACATTGCATGAAGCTGGGTTTGAACCCAGGACCTCTGGGGATGGAGCCTAGGCCTACTACCAACTAAGCTAAGTCAGGATCTGCCTATATTCAAAAATCAGAGAGTGTATAGCATAGTAAAAAAAAAGGCTGACAATGAGGACCATACATAGGTCCTGTCACAGGTGTCCATTTCCCAAACCACCCCCCCCTCCTTCAGGCGACAGCCGTGACCCCCCCCGGGCGCAAGCCAATTTTCCACCTCCCTGGCCCCGCAGGTCGTGAGGTCGTGTCATACTCCATCCTTAGGGGCGCAATGGCGCCTTGGTTGGCGCAAAGGCGTCTCAGTATTTCAGCATGCGCTCCGTCTGTCAGGCAACTCAACAAATCATTGCTGTTATGCGTGTGGCGCATACCACGTCTGCTCCCCACGCTGCATGCGCACGCCGCCCACACATTCATGCCTACTTGCTTTCGTCTTCCTCACATGGGCCGCACTCTCGCCGCCCCAGTCGTGCTTTGGCTGTGCAACACGTGACAACATGTTGTGCCTGTGGCTCAGGGGCGCTACGGCGCCCTGCTTTTTCATTTCTTGACTGTTCCGTGTCTCCGTGGCGTCCCTTTCACCTCGCTCTGCTCGAACCCACCCTGCTCAGCCCGAACCCTGGTCAGCTCGAACCCACCACCTCCCTTTGCGCCGGTTAGCCCCGGTCTCTCGCTCTGTGGGTCTCTCTCCTCTCTGCTGCTCCTCTCTGTTCCTTTCCCACTGTGTCCTACCCTCTCTCTCTCTCTCTCTCTCTCTCTCTCTCTCCCTCTCGCCCAAAAAAGGGGGTTCGGGTCGTTTGGTGTATCTCTATCCCCCCCGGGGTTCGAACCATCCTCTACAGGACAGAAGAGGTGTGGTGTATCCACTGGGCCACGACGATTGGGTATCTGCACCATGCGCTCCAATCTTTCTCTCCTGTGTGGACACGGAAGGACGTGGAAGGACACGGGGGGGGGGGGGGTACTTGAGCTGCTGGCCCTAACGATCTCCGAGGTCCCGTAGCAGCTGCAAACAATAAGGGTGCTTCCTCTGTTGGTGGGTGTGGGTGGGTGTGTGTGCGTGCACGCCCATTGCCAATTGCCTAGGGCGGTCCTTAACGAAGGAAAGGAAAAAAAGTTCCTGTTGTCAGGTTTCCCAAAAATGCCCACGGGCACTCCATGTGTTTCACTATTGGTTCCTAGCCCTGCATGTTTTGACCCATGGGTTCCCATCCCCTCAGAGGTGCAATCACCGAACCATTTGTTCCTACCCCCACATGTGTTCAAAGATAGCATCCGAACCCTACCTGACACCCTGCACAATTCAAAGCGAAGAAGAGCACCATCTTTTTTCATCAAATGAAGTGCCGCAGCGTTCGACCACCCGAATGTTCCATCGCTGGTGGCACAGCTCACAATCCCTACAACTGGTACACTTGTTGGAAGTGCACCCCAACCTGATAAGGTCACCCTTTGCCCCTTTCACGCTGAACCCATGCTTCGTGCAACTGGAGCGGAATATTGGTCCACTCATGCATCCTACCTCTTTCCGTGGCCTTCAACACCGCCTCATCCACATGATACTTGAAGACCAACTGCGCGGCAGGGTTTGCAGAGGTAGAGGAGAGGGATGGAGGGTTATGAACGTCAGAGGAGCTACTAGCAATTTCGCCTGCCTGGTTCAAATCCTCATTGTCACTATCCTCGTCCTCATCCTCCAAACCAACCCCATACACATCCCGAATGTCGGCATCACGAGTTGCCCTCTTGGGGACAACCCACAAATCTTGAATGTTCAACGGAGCCTCTTCCTCTGCAACCTCTTCCCCGACAACTTGCAAATCCTTGAAAGCTGCAAACCCAAGCAAACTACCATCCTCCACCTCAACCACATGCCCTTGCTTCCGCTTTTGTGGACAAAAAGGGGCCTCAACCCAACTCTCCACTTGCACACCACCAACCCACTGAGATTCATCAAAATGTTTTTGCACATCTTCAATGAGAGTGCCACGAAACATGATTCGCCTGCCCTTGATGGCGCTGCTCCCTACCTCAACACCGAACGATGCCTCCCAACCTCCTGGAAGCACACAAGAGGGCGGCATGGCTACGTAACGCCTGCATTCTTGCGGGTCCCCAACAAAGGGGACAAAATCAGAAGTAGCTACCTCACCCCTGCCTTATCGGGTGCCCAAAAGAGGGTGGAATCGCTACGTAACCCCTGCATTCTTGCAGGTCCCCAACAAAGGGGACAAAATCAGAAGTGGTTACCTCACCCCTACCTTCTCGGGGGCCCAAAGAGGGCAAAATTGCTACGTAACCCCTGCATTCTGGGGGATCCCCAAAAAGGGGTTCAAAAAGGGCCCTCACCCGGCTAGTGGAAAAAAGCCCATAAGGGGGGTCCTTAAGGGCGGTTCTTAACAAAAAAAAATCTCGGTCCCGAAGGACCGCCCTGCAATTGCCCCACCACGGAGGTGGTTTACGTGGCCTTCAGTTCTCGCTAGTAGTAGTTCCTTGATTGTTTGACTTTGGTCAGCTTTGTACACTAACCCGGCTCTGGGTCAGGTAGTTTGAGTGGCCCTTGCCACTTGCGCTTTCGTTGATCTCTGACCGATGATACATTGTGCCAATTGCCAATTGCCCCACAATGGGGGTTATTCAATCCTCGCTCAGTTCAGTGCCATAGGCAGTTCTTGGGAGCCCTCTGGACTCGTGTTCCATGCAGATTGAGACTAGTTGGAGAGGTCACTACTGCACAGTTCATCTCGGCGCCCTGTCTACTGTCTAATCTGGCTCCGGGTCAGGTAGCTCCAGCGGTGCATTCCGCATTCATATCCGCCTGTGGCAGATTACTACAGACCTGTCACTGTCCGTATTGTCACCAGAGACGTGCACTGACGCCCGTCGCTTCACCCCTCTTCCTCTTACGTGCTTTTGCATGCCGCCCCTAGGGCCATCATCTGGCGCCCTCTTGGGCTCTACTGGTCAGTGTACCTTGGACTGTGCTGCCCCCTCCTTCGCCAGCTCATCAACGGCTTCATTGTATACTATCTTATTGTGACCACATACATGCGTCACCGTCACCGGCGCGCATCTGCTCCTGATAATAGATAGTACTTCCTCCCATATATCATGGTGCCGCACTAGCTTTTTCCCCTGGGTCATCCACCCCCTTTTTTTGCACAAATCCAGGTTGTCAAAAATGTCTACACACCACTTAGAGTCACTATACATGCACAACATTTGGTCTCCGCGCACCGCGCCCACAGCTGCTCTCACTGCAGACACCTCGGCTCTGTTGTTCGTTTGGGGCCCAACTACTGGTCGGCTGATATTTGGTTACTCGCCATGCGGGAACTACACGCCATACCCTGCTTGCCCCTTTATTTCGGACCCAGGGGTCCCCATCCACCCACGCATGCAGTTTGTCATTGTCTAGCAAGAAGTCAGGGACTGTTTCTACGTCCAACGGGTCCAGCGACAGGTCCATTGTCACCGATCTATGTGCCTACTCGTCCCCCGATGTACAAGCTGGTGACCACGGTCCTTCAATTGAGTCGTCTGAGTTCCCCTCTAGCCAGTGCGTCACTTACCCCCCCCCCCTTTGTCGTTCCCAGCCCCAGGGAAGACGGTCCCCACGGGTGGGCCGTCCCCTCGCTTTTAGACGCGACCCCCCCCCCCCAGTAGGAGTGGGCCGAAGGCCCCTGGGGGGGGGGGGGGGCTTTTTTCGGGGGGGGGCTAGCCGCCGAGGAGGGCTTCTCTAAGGGACTTGCTAGTCGCTGCTAGTTGCCGGGGGCGGAGGGGGGCTAGGGGAGGGGGTTAGCAGAGGTCTAGTTCAGTTTGGCAGAGACGCGGTGGCCTAAGGGGTTACTCTACGACAACGGAGGCCTCCACTCTACCTCCTCACCAATGCAAAGGTGGTTGTAGGCGCCCACACCCCCTGCCTGGGGAGGGCAGTATATATATGCTGTCCCCTCCGACACGGCCCGTCACACCGGGGAGCAGCTGGGTGCCTGGCAGGTTGCCCAGGCCTACGAGGCACCCGATCAGTTTTTTTTTTCCTTCGCTGTACACACAAGGTTGGGGCCCAAAAGAGGGCGGAAATGCTACATCACCCCTGCATTCTCGGGGGTGCCCAAGAAAGGGAACATAATCAGAAGACAAAGTCTACACTAGGGGTCACCATGATGCTCCACGCAACAAAGCGTGGATTCAAAGATTGTCCCGGTTTCCTCAATAGCACCGGAAGGTTGGGGCCCAAAAGAGGGCGGAAATGCTACATCACCCCTGCATTCTCGGGGGTCCCCAGCAAAGGGGACAAAATTTTCGGGCGCCTTCGGCGCCACCCTATGTATGGCTAGTAGCCATTGACCCTTGGTAACTAAGTGGGCCCGGAGGGCCCGGAGAGGGGGGGGGTCGCGTACCGGGACCGAGGAGACGGCCCCCCCGTGACGGTCCCCCACCACCCCCTGGGGGACGGTCACCAAGTGACGGTCCCCCACCCCCCCTGGGGGACCGCACTACCACTATACACGCACATTTGCAGGCACAGAAATTGCAGCATAAAACGAGAGAATTCAGAATAAGATACATTCAAAGGGCTGCCAATGTACGGAGACCTACTCCTTGACCGGCTCGGTGTAAAATTTCTTGGTCCTGCTCCACTTCACCTTGAACTCTTGCACATGCTCTCCACTTTCCACTGGAATGCTTTGGGCAGCACTCTTGGGTGGTGGTTTTGCCTTCTTTGTAGGAGCCACTCACACTACAACACAATGAGCCGCAACGAAAACTTTTGGGTTGACCAAGTGACGGTCCACCCCCCCCCCCTGGGGAACGACAAGGGGTGGGGAACGACAAGAGGGGGGGGGGGGGTCCCCCCCTAGGGGGGAGGGGGAGAAATCGCGTCTCATTGTCTGATTGCGACATACATTGTGTGTGTGTGTGTGTGTGTGATACACACCCCACTTTGCCCCACTTGCATGAGCTCGTCCTAGAAGACCTTTCTGTCCACCGGGTTCGGCGTGTGGACGTTCATCGGTGTCTCCTGCCCGCCAGATGGCAACTTGAGCTTCAGTCGCATCACCCTCTCATTAAGTGGCGGCGTCAATGGCACGGGGCCATGGTCGTCGACTTCGATGTCGTCTTTCAGCAAAATCATAAGTCCCATATGTCTTGGCATGCAACCAGAATACTGTGTAAGTGTATTGCCTCACTCCCAATTCAACATCCGTCACTTGCCAGTCCATCAGCCCATTAACATGCATCTGTTGTACCATCAAGGCATCCAATCGCAGTTGGTTGGCCGCTTTCAGTATCTTGCAATACTTGTGTACTCGGGACCAGAGGTAACTGTGAACAAGCCATTCGCATTAAATATCATTAGACGCACATGTGTGTGTCTTCGCATAAGTACCCTATGTGGATGTGTTCCCCATGGCATTAACCTCATCCTCATGACACAGATCCCTCACACAGGTTTGCCGCGGTAGATGCTTGCCCATAGAAAAGGGGCCACGGCTCTCACGGCCCAAGGAACACTCATCACGTGAGATGGGGAACATGAGGTAGTCCAATGAGCAATTGGACAAATAGGAATGGGCAGATTGTTCAAATTGGATTGGCACACTGTGCAGGGTGGGTGACGGTGGTGGTGGTGGGCATATGCTCGTTCTTAGTGCCTTGCACATATAAAGCACCGCTGCCGAGCTCCAATAGTTCCGAATTCATTGACACGTGAGCTGTTGAGATGAGGGGAGATGACATGCTGCAACGTGAAATTTGTTTCATATGCCTGCATCCATCATGCAGCCCGGCACATCTTTGCCATTGGGTCTGGCCACAATCTGAGCGAGTCTTGTTCTCCTCGTTGGCAACGCAGCACGGCACCCTCATAGATGCGCCTTTCTCCCTTGAATGGCGCAGGCATTTCAATTTGTATATGTACGGGACAAAGTATATCTAATGTGCCCCCCACCCCCACCATGGGCTTTCTGGACTGCTTGGTCAAATTCGAAGGGAGGGGCTTTTGTGCTATCATACTAGGGGGGAATGTTTGCCTAGCGCGCGCCTTTTCTATGGTAACTATCACCGTAGCTGTTTGTCATGAGTGTAAGGAGCACTATTGTACTGAATGTATTGACACACACACTTGTGGGACCCATGTTGTTTGTTAAGTACAATACAAATGACAATTGGAGTTGCTGAATTCACGGATATTGCTTTATTATGCAACGTGCTTTGTAGGGAAGGTGTGCAGTGCAATGTGGTCTACTTTGGGGGCTTCTCCATGAGAGGGTAAATCTGGGGCTGAAGTCGGAGCGCCTCTGGCAACACAACACACACACTTTTGCCTCATCCTCTGCCTCATCTTGCGTGGCGGCCGAGTTGCAACAAGGCGTGGATTGTGAGTCCCTAACCCCAACTCCAGGGGCCACGCAACAAAGCGTGGATTGTGAGTCCCTAACCCCAACTCGAGGGGCCACACAACAAAGCATGGATTGTGAGTCCCTAACCCCAACTCGAGGGGCCACGCAACAAAGCGTGGATTGTGAGTCCCTAACCCCAACTCGAGGGGCCACGCAACAAAGCGTGGATTCAAAGATTGTCACGGTTTCCTCAATAGCACCGGAAGGTTGGGGCCCAAGAGAGGGCGGAAATGCTACGTCACCCCTCGGGGTTCCCCAACAAAGGGGACAAAATCAGAAGTCAAAACCTACACTAGGGGTCCCCATGATGCTCCTAGTATCTCAAAGTATGGGTCTCTAGTACAGGCAGACCCCCAAATAGCTGCACTGCGCTAAGTGTGCCCCCTTAGTGCACCCCCTAAAACGCCACTGGTGGGGCACGGGTCCCACCAGATGCCCGGCGCACGCCCGGCGCACTAACGTTCCCCCTAGCACCAACTAGGACCCCCGGCCTTGGTGGAAACCCCTTGGTGGAGACCCAGGGTTGCCTCACCCCCTGCCACCCTGTCTAACGCTCCATCCCATGCAGAGCAGACTTGTTCAGGGGACAAAAAAAAGCGACCATGTACCCCCCCCCCCCCGTAATCTCCCCCCAATGACTTGACGGTCCCCACCAAACCGTAACACTTCAAAACTGCAGCTGTGCATGCACAACAGCGCTAGTGTGAATCACATTGAACCATGATGTTACCCTCCTGGAGGGTACATCTGTGTGCGTGTCCTTTCCGCAGACTGTGTGAAACTTCTTTTTACGACTCCAAACAACCTTGAACTCCTGGACATGCTCAGTGGGCAATTCAGGTATAGGCTGAGGATTGGGAGACGAGGTAGGCTGCGCAGCTTGGTTTCCAGCCCTTTTGGCAGCTGGTTTGGCTGGCTTGGACTTGGCAGAAGAAAAGTCAGGGTGACGTTCCCACCCCCTGGGGGCTTCAATATGGTCAGGTTGCAGTGTCCGCATTAGGCTCTGGCCGTGCCTGCCCCACAGTTGTCATCGCCTTCTGTCCATTCGGCCGTAGCTTAGAGCCAACACAGTGCGAGTCCCCCGGGGGGAAGGGGGGGGGATTGCAAGGGGGGGGGGGGGTCAGGTAGCACACACTTTCAAGATCAGCCTGAGCAGCCTGCATGGCCCCAAGGGACACTGTCACTGTCCTGAACCCATCCCACACTGGCACTTGCTAAACATGCTGAAACACCAATCACTGACTCCCCATGGGTGCTTGTTCTGTTGACCATATGTACAGAAAATGCCGCGGAAGCGTCTTGCTGCGCGTCCACCAAACACAGATGCCAAACACTGATTGTGTGACCGAACCTGTTGGGAACAATGGCCATGAAGAGGCCTAGGCCAAGCATCCTCCGCTTTTATTTGGGTGCAATTAGTGGCGGCCAAACGGTCGGGCCGCCAAACATGTGATTCCATGCAGCACTCCGGCGTCCACGAGACCTGCCCTATCAGCACCCCCTCACATTCGGCATGGCAATATTCATCAAAGCTGCACAGGTACAGCAGTGTTGGTAGATACAACATACCGCACACCATCCGTCTCTCTATCACCCCTCCTTTTTGTTGTTCATCCGCCAGTCCCAAGTGCGGCCGCTATCGGGGAGCGGAATCATGGCCACACCAGGGTCCGTAATGGTGTTTCTTGCTGGTCTGCCTGGGGTGTTTCACAAAGCCTTCCCCAGATTCCCAGTAGAGGTGTGCAGAGGTATCAACAACCAGTTACAAACCTTGTGCCACTCTACTGGATGAGTTGCAGTTGGGGGACAACTGATGCTGGCTGCACTGCTGCGGAGGGGTGCCGGTATTCTCGTGCACTTCTTGTGCGTTTATTTCTGGTTGTTTTTACTGCCCCCCCCTCCCCCCGGGGGGATACATGCGCGGATGTGTAGAGACGTTGCCGAAGGAATGAGCAGGACAGAAGCACAGCCACCCAAGGGTGGCTTTGGTGGCCAAAGGCGGGCCTCCGACTGCCGGCTGCCGGTCCTAGTGCTTGGCGTCCAGGTGCAGAAGCAGCATTAAGTGACCAAGCATGGTAATCTGCTGGACCTCTGTGACCTCGTTCACTTGATTGATACCCCCGCCCCCCAGCCTTTATGACAGCCCCCCCCCCCCCCATTGATGCAATGACCCGTGATGTTTCATCCTTTTCTTTTTCCAGGCCTGCACAGGCCCTGGGGTGCTGTAATTTCAGGCACTCGGGAAGAGCATGCCGGTATCTACATCAGCGGTGATGCCTGCAACCGTCCTTGGAAATGGCAGGTCCATTGCCGCCGAATGAGGGGTCGCAGGTTTCCCTGGTATCTGATGCACGGTAGTGCAGCTGCAGCTGCCACGCCGTAGCGGTGCGTGCAGGAAACATGCGTTGCCACGGTAGCCTGCAGGTAATGTTTGTGCCAGTAATGATTCATTGTTTGACCATACGGTGGTTGGTACACTGTGTTTGAAGGCAACAGAAGCGCCGTCTGATCAGGGGGTGCTCATTGAACAGAACCGCGGGTTAACAACTGGCGGCGGAAGCAAAAACGCCGGGGCGTCGTCGCGCGGGGGGGGGGGGGGGGGGTACGGACACGGTCACTTAGGGCGGTTGTCTGGATCGCCAGAACTCAATGCAACAAAATTTGTGGCAGGAACGGACCAACCGTAACTCTGGAACAAGCAGTACCCTGCCCTGCCAGGCCCCTGCACAACCGGCGCAGGCGGCCCAATGCAAGGTGGAAAGGCAAGTCTGTTGGGACAAATGGACACCCGCAGCACAAGGAATGGGCGATACCTCAATGCCCGAAACCTGGGCCTGGCAGAACAGGGTCCTGCGCGGGCGACAGGCACAGTGCGGCAGACGGATGTCGAGTGGAATGGATTGGCTCAGACTTACATGCGCCTTGGAAGTGCATGCAGCATGGCCCAGAGAGAGAGAGAGAGAGAGAGAGAGAGAGAGAGAGAGAGAGAGAGACATAGAGAGTGCATATTTAGGAGCGTAGCCCTTGGGCTTGAAAGGCACTTATTCCCACCGCTGCTTCCCCGAGGGTCGTGTGGCAAGGTGCTTCGGCGCCGACAAAACAAGAGGCTCCACGGCTGACTCAGGTCATGTTTGCTCAGAGGTGCATGGAGCGTGGCCCAGAAATATATGACAGGTATGATATGGTACAAACATTGCCAGCTCCGCATGCCATGGCCTGGGTTCAGGGGGGTTACCGGGTGGTCCTTGATGTTCTCCCAACACTGCAGGACGTCGGCACATTTGGGCCATGGGGGCTGCTGCGGTGTGACATGCTACGGCCCGGGCTGCTCCCATTTGTGGTGGTGGTGGGGTCTTGGCCGCAGGGGGTGGGGGTGAAGCCCCCTCCGTCCCCCTTAAAAATAAAAAGACGAGAGACCAAAAATGACATGGCTCTGAGGCCCAGGGAGGTTTGGTTTCTCTTCTCCCGAACAAACCGAAACGGGTGCACCCGGACCCGATGATGTGGCATCACGGTTTTTGGCTGGGGTCGCCTTGGCGGAGTTTCGGCCCTTTCCATGTGCAAAAAGAATGATTCATCTAATCGCAGTGGCTGCGTGTTGAGGGTGCCTCAACGCACCGCGCGCCTGCACTGAGCCCGCTGTCAAGAATTGGATTATTGCACCACTTTTTCGGGTAACAATGCCACACAAGCACCACAGAAAACGGTGACAAGGATCAACATAAAACACGGTAAAGACAGAATGGGTGTTGTCAACCAAATGTCTTCAGTCATATGCAGAAATTGTTCGTGTTCATACAGTGAATGGCGATATATATGGACACCTATGCTTCATCCTCGCAAGGATCATCGGAGCATGAGGTGCCATTCTCATCACCTGAGTCATCACTGGACTGATGGCGACACACTCCGGGAAGGACGAGAGGCTCACAACAGTGGCAGGCACACGTTCCCCTGTGGTGCCTCTCAGATAAAAGACACTACTGCCGGGCCCCAAAGGTCAGCATTCATTGCCATTTGTCCTGTTGAAAGAAAAGGAGGTGAAACCGGAAATTTCGAATCTACAAGGTGCCTTGCTGCCCAACTTGGGACCCCAACATGCTAGATCCCACCCAAACACAACAATTGGGCACCAAAATGCGATGCTCAGGCCCCTATGACCGCTTTGGGGCAACATTCCATGGTACCACCATTCTACGCCAACCGGGCTAAAGTCGCACCGCGCGCCCGCACTGCGCGCGAGGCACCCTCGTTGTACAAGCAACAACGGCGGTGGTAGATGCTCCCGAAGTGGTACCACGAGACGCAGAAAGAAGTGGGCTTCGAGCTGTGCTGCCCTTCCTACCGATGCCCGTTGCAGGCAGTTTGCAGCTATGCACGATGGACAACCAGGGCACGCTTGTCCAAAAACTGCCATGCAAAGTGATGTGGGCTTGAGCCAGGCGATCGCACAGGGAGCATTGACACGTGGCGAGGATGGCGAAGGGCCCGCCGTAAAGAAAGCATGTTGCACCCTGGGCCCTCCCCGGCGAAGAGCCAACGACCCTGGGTCCTGCTCATTGCATCCCGCCGTGTGCGGCTGAGTGTCTGCTTGCTCCAGGAGCGCACCTCAACGGCACAGGCTGTGGTGACTGGACATGTGATGCTCAAGGAACATGCCAACCGCACTGCCTGGTCAGTCGCGTGTTCCGATGCTGGTCAATGTGAAACCGCTCTGTACACGTGTGCTCAACTTGAATACTCCAGACCAGTGGATCTGCTGCAGTGGGGCCCCGGACGCCTGTAGGGGAGGGGGGCGAGGGGCTACATGCACCCCAGAGATGCCCCGGAAAGGAGATCCCATTCCCAAAAGACTGCCCTGGCGGCTGACTTCCGCTGATGCAGCGACACAAGAGGACGCCAAACTGTCCACAAGAGGCAAGGCGGTCAAAACATGACTTTAGTGGTTCCCACCGACTGACAACCAGCTCGCCCCCCCCCCGTACCTGGGGGTAGGGGGAACTCAGTAGCCTGCACCGGAGGCGGAATGCTGCTCATCTGAGCACGCCTTGGTGTGGGAACCCGCCTTCGACCCTCAGCGTGCGATGTGTGCCGGTAGCAGGCCATCCCGCCCCAAAGGGGATTGGAGATGGCATCCCTTCAAACCCTTAAGGCCCAGGGGCGCATTTTGAAGAGGGTGCACGCAATGCTACCGACGTCGGTGAGGCCGCTCCGGCCACTGGCATTGGAAACTGACGACTCACCCTCAAAAGGGACCCCAGCACCACAACCGGCCTTGGGGGTTGCGGTCCTGTGGCGGTCCTCAACAGCGTGCCGCGTCATCTAACGCATGGCGTGGCATACAAAGAAGACCGACATGCCCTGCTCATGCTCTGCGGTTGGCGGCATCACAAACGTTGGTCAAACGGAGCAACAGTTGCGGAAACAGCAGCTCGTGCGGCCTGAACGAACCGCTGTCTGTGCGCATCGCCGTTGCACAACACAGCAGCGGAACTTCAGCCCCTGGAACGGCTGCGCCAGGACTTTTGACATTCACCTCTGCACAGCTACAGGGGCTACATGCGTAGCAGGCTCAAGGGACAGGACGTGGTACTGTCCAAAAAACACATGATCACTGCTCATGATCCACCTCAACAGAAAATCAAGAGAGCAAAAGAGCCGTCAATTCCACACTTCCAAAAAAAGCGATGCCAGCAACACCTCTTGCCGGTCGGACAGGGGGGCTGCAACACCGGGGCTGGCAGCACAAAGCTGGCAGGTTACAGCTGTGCTTACATGTACAGTTCAGAGAAAGACCCCACTGCCAAAAATCGAGCGGGATCAGAGCCTCCGCCAGGCCTCCCGTGTTGAGCAGAGCCATGCACTTCAGGTGCTGACAGGGGCCGATTCACTCGGAGGCACGTGACGAAGCATCGGCGCATTGTCTCTGCCTCCATGCAGACGTGAAAGGGGTTGTGCCCCGTTTGCTGCCTGTAATGGGCTGTACAGGAGTGGTGCACCACAGGGCAAAGCGCATGGGGAAGGGGACGAGAAACAGGGTTGTACTTGAGTTCAGCAGGTTGCTGAGGATTCAGGCGTGGGACGCAGTAACGTCATCCATAGCTGTAATCTGAGCTGCGGCGGAGGGCTTGCTGAGCGCGTGCCCGGCGCGGTCCATCTTGCCAAGCGTCCTACACTGCAGCCTCCAGATCTGTACGGAGATCCCTGGGGTGATCCCCTGACAGCGACAGTGACAACGACAACCGCACCAGCAACAGCACCACCACCACCACCACCACCACCACAACTGCCACCAGCACCACCATATTGGACAATTTTCGTTCGGCATTACTGAATGTTCAGCCAGGGCACGCCGCCTGCACTGCGGTGCGTGCCCCTCCCTCAATGCGCCCAACACTCTCCCCTGCGCATTGCGATGGAGGGGGACCCTTCCATGTTTCAATTTTCCTTTGAATTGAAGACAAATGCATTGACATGCGGTGCCACATGCAAAGAACGCCACCGGAGCCAAAGGGGTGCCTCAACGAGCCTTGTTGTGGGGGCTGAAACATTGAGATCAAGTTTGGTTGAATGGCAGCTGTCAACGTCGAGCCCCATGGCACTCGTCCGATGGCGAACCACATTAAGCGGCAACCAGGGAAGAAACATCGCCAGGGAGACTGTGTGTGCCTCGACGGAATTGTTCAGACATATCATGGGCGTCTGGGGTCGGGGAAAGCATGGGAGGCCTTGACCAGGGCCGGAGTTATGGCCATTGTTGACGCAAATTGTGACATGCCCATATCCAAAGGGGGGAAACGGTGTCCCTCGACACTTCGGCTCCAAAAGCCCCGATTGTCGGGTTTGCCTTTTTTTGTGATCCGACGGGCGGGGGGCGGGGAGGGCCACGACCTGACCAATCACGGTGGAGTCGTCTGCGGCAGCGGCGGGCACAAAAATCCTCGGCATCAACAGGCGCCAAAGAGACGGGTCAGACTGGATGGGGACAGGGTGTCGTTTTTGCTGTGGGTCTGTTTGTTTGCGTGCAGTCTTCTATGTTGGCGTTGTTGTGTGCCAAGTAAATTCTCTGTGATTAATCGGAAATGCTGAGCGGACTCGTGGCTCACCGGGTACACAAGCATCGCATGCAGCGGTGTGCGGACGTACACGAGTGACCGTGCACGGTTTCTTGTGTCAGCCGCCCACAGCCGGCAGGCCCATGCGTACGCAGCTATGCACGTAGGTGTTCGGCTCTCACCACAGGTCTGAGACTGAGAGCGAACGCTCCTCGGCGTAACACGGGACCCGGCAATGCGGAGGATGGCACTCGTTGTATCGATATGTCTGAGGCAGCGACAGGGTCTTGTGAGTTTTTTGGGTAAGTTTGCATCGCATTCTCTCAACATCGCTTCCAGTTGGTGCTGTTTCAGACCTCCGAGCAGGGGCTCAGAGGTGGCGTCAGAGGACGGCGGGAAAAGTTCCTTGTCTCTCCCTGTTGGGCACGGGCGAAGCTGGAGAGCCTCGGATCAGGGTAGAGCATATGTGAGCAGTGGCCCTGTTTGGTGGTTGTGTAATGGTCGGAGGCCTGCGCCTGGAATGGGAGGGAGGCGGTGGGGAGTCTCAAACCGCAATAGAAAGTGGTAACTGGACGTTGGCAAAGTGGTTGGGGGCAAAGCCGAGCGGTTGCAAAAAAATGTGGAGGGCACTTGGGGGCGGTCGGGAGCGGGTGCAGCGGGATGGACAGGGACTCCCGGAGGGCGTGCGTGCGCGCGCCCCGACCCGCTCCATCGGTTACAATTGCACTGACAACAGGCGGGAACTAGGCCGAGGGCTGACCAGGCCCCTCGAGAGGATTGAGGCGGAAGGAAAAGCGGACCCTTGTTTGCCGGGCCTGCGGGTGTGAGCCACCCCCTCCCTGGGTCAGCAGGAGGAAGTCACGTGGCTCAGCTGTCATAGCAAGGGACGCTTAAACCAGGCTCCCCCGGTTCGAAACCCACGCGGGCAATACGCAGGAGCGCGACGGTGTCGGTTCGCTGCGAAGGCCAAAGAGTAATATCACGCTGGAGTCCGGGGATCGCCCGGGCAGCCCCACCTCACCTGACCCACAGCAAGAGCCAGCCACCACCCCTCGGCAACCGGGTAGGAACCTCTCAGAAATTCTCAGGTCTCGTCACTCAGAGCCTTTCTGCCCCTCCCCCTTTGCCCCTTCTGAGCATAGGCGAGAACTCTGCAAGCTTGCACTGCATGTCTGGAGGCCAAACGAAGGCCATCAGTCATCACTCCCAGCCGGACGAGGCCGGTGCCGCGGGCAGAAGGCAAGCCATCTGCGGCAATACATACGTGGGCACGGTGTGCGCCGCCTGCACGCCCCCGGCAACAACGCCCGCCGGCGCCTCGGCCTCGGCTTTCGCCGCCTCCTGGGCCTCCCACAGGTCGGCCTCCCCGGATACGCCCGTCAGCACCAACAGCGTGTCCATCCCGTACGAACCCCCGAACGCAATGTCCGTGTCCAAGCGGTCGCCGACCATTAGACTGCGTGACGGATCAATGCCGTGGGCCTTCTGCAGCAAAGATGCCAAAATGGGGGAGGGCTTACCGCAGACGATTGGGGCCTTGGCTCCGGGGGCTCCAGCCACTAATGCGTCCACCTGCACGAAAGAAGGGCGTGAGGACTTGCACACCGCCCACTGCATGCGGTCGTAAGAATTGTGGGCAGGAACTGACCCAGGGGTTTCACGGGACTCTTCAAAAGGGGCAGAGGCCAAAGAAAAAGAGGACTGAGGAGGGATGCTGGCGAGGTGTCTCAACACCTGCTAGAAAGGGGTCACTGGCCGCTGGAAAAGCGGGTGGGGGGGCGAATCCTAGCAAGGAACCACTTTTGTGACCCATCTCGGCGCGCTGATTGCAAAAATGCAATTTCCATTTTTCTTGGTTTTTGGTCCGCATGTCGGTCCCATGCAGACCGTCTGCCCCCGTACTGGCCTGACAGAAGAGCCCCACAGAAGAGCCGGGGGGAGGGGGGGGGGGGGGGGGCTTGAAAAGGGCGCTCATACGACCCCTCCCCCCCCTTGAAGCAATTTTCCGCCCGCCCGGGGTGCGGCCGGGAGCGGTTGCAGTGGGATGGAGCAGCACTCTCGAACCCTGGTGCGTGTGTGTGCTCTGTACAATTTATGCAGGGGACCCATGTGTAGCGATAGGGCTGGGGTGTCGCGAATAACCCTGCAGGTCGTGTCGAGACTCCCCCGCAGCTTCTTCGGCGGAGGCAGATCCCCAAACAAGACGAAGAGGTCAAGTGACTTCTGTGGTCGCTTCCGTTCCCCTGAAAGCAGAGAACTCGTGGTATGACCCGTGCATCATCCATCAGCGTGCCCTGGGGCAGGGGGCAGGGGCTTGCGGGCCTCAGTGGCGTGGGGAGCAGGAGGCATTAGGGGCATGCATGTGGTGTGCACGTCTGCATGCACCCGCCACGAAGGGAGCAGGCCGTTTGTGTGATAAATTGCGCGGCGATCTTACGGAGGCCCCTGCCACAGTAGTGTCGCACCCCACGGTGCATGAGGGCGCACCAAGCGCACACTGTGAGTTGGTGTGCCAAGCACTGTGTGGACAGTGGCTCCCAGTCCTGGTAACCCTACCTGGGGTGCCCCCCTGCCACAGCACAGCTGCAGAACGTTTCAGCCTCTTAAAGAGTGGGCGCCGTCCAAACCCTTCATGCAATCACTGGGCAACCAATCACAACCAGATCCAGATCTACCAGAGTCCGTACATATTGCCCTTTACTTGTCCCCCACGATCATCAGACATTCATCTCAAGCCTCCATTTTGGAGCCACATCTTTCGTTTTCCTCAAGGCGCAATGATTAAACAGGATTGGGGAATGGGCCGTCCATTTCATTGGGGCACCCCCTCAATTGACCCCATTTGGGCCGACAGCCCCGCACACCTGTCGTGGTGCACCAACCAGGAGTCCATTCCGCAATGAGAAAGAAAAAGACTGCATTGTGTGTGACCATGGGCTGTGTGTGGCCATGGATCCGCTACGCTTTTCTGACATGTCCCCCAATTATACTGCCCAGGCCCCTGATGTCCCGAGTGGCCTGTGAGGGGGGTTGGGGGCAGTACGTCAGGAATAGGCACGGGTTGGGAGGGGTAATAGGCCGGTAGGGAAGGCAAGAGAGGGTAGGTAATGGATTGAGGAGGTCAGGCTGCCTTCACAGTCTACCAGCGGCACACACACGCATGCATCTTGGGCACCACGGGTTGTATGGTCCAAATGCCCTCTTGTGTGGCTGGGGTGACCTGCTTCACAGTGGCGGTCGTCCGTTGCGTGTGTCAACCCCCCGCGGCGGGCAGAGGTGGGGGTGGGGGGGGGGGGGGGGGAAGACCTGACCAATCTCCGTGGAGTCGTCTGTGGCAGCGGCAGGCACAAAAATCCTCGGCATCAACAGGCGCCAAAGAGACAAGTTAGACTTGATGTGGGCTGTGTACCACAAGGTCCGGGCATGGGGTATTACACGTCGCACAGGGCCTGGGGGGAAACCCGGGGCGGGTGACCTTGTTGTGGTGTGAGGGCCAGTATGGCTCTGGCGGAAAAGAGGGTTCCGGTGGCCAGGGGGAGCTCTGGCTGCTTAAAGTTGCCCAGCAGACGGCGCTCAGGGGGGGGGGGGGGGGGCTGATCGCCTTAAGTTGCCCGACGATGCCAGCCCGACTGCGTGTGGACCACTGGGACCTGTGACACTGCCCAGCCGGGATTCCGTGTCCAGGGGCTGCCTGTTTTCTGCTGTCGCTGCCAGCCCAACTGCCCGTGGGCTGGTGAGGCCTGTGGTGCTGCCCAGCCGGGCTTGCAAGCGCAGGGGTTACCTGTACGTGCCTCCTCCTCTCCTCCACCACCCCCTCCCCTCTTCTCTGCACCCGGTTGCCCTGTTGCCCTGCTGCATCCATACTGTGTTGCCCCTCGTTGAGTCGCCCCTAGGGGAGTCGCCTTGGGGAGTAGCTGGGGTGCTGCAGAGCAAGAGAGGCACCCAAACAGGGTGCATGTACATTAGTAGATCCCTCCTTCCCTCCCTCCCTCCCCCTCACCCCCACATCCCTCCTATATGCCCATCGGCACCCACGGGGCTGGGTGCTTCGAATACCCTGACGTTCTACGGCAGTCCACGGGGGCCTGGGTTGCCCAAAATTGCCCACCATAAGCTGACGGGTCACGAGCTCTATCCCACAAGAGCCTAAATTCTGTGGGTCAGCTAAGCCCGAATTCAAGAGCGCTGCTGAAAGGGACTACGAGAGATCGGAGCTTTTGGCCCTTGCCCCAGGGAGTTGCCCCCCAAATTCTCGCACCATCCATCCATCCATCCATCCATCCATCCACACCCCGCCCCCCATCTGTCAGATCACAAAAAAATGTGAACCCGACAATCCTCTGGAGGCTTTGCTGGGTGCTCCCCACCACACATGATGATTTGGGACATTGTAACACGGGGCCAGGGGGACCACCAAGTAGTACACATCAGCGGGGCGCTGCGGATTCCCCGGTGTCGGTTTTGCAAGTGGAGTGCGCTCCCTGTACTACAGCTCAGGTGGTTTCCGATGGTCCTGTGCTCGGGCTGAGGACTGATTCACCCTGGAGCCCGAGTGCAGAGCCTTGGGTGCCCTCCGCAGACGGAGGTGACGGGGGGCTCAGGGGTACGCCATGCACCAAGGCCCACACGTCTCATTGGTGGGTGTCTTGTGATTTTCGAACTAAGGCCACGTTCTTGCACTGCGTGCGCACTGCGTGCATATTGCGCACAAAGAGGCTGGGATACTCACCCAAGAATACCTATCACCTGTCTAGTAGCACGGCGAAGCAGCAAAGCCCACATGAGAACAACGAAACTGCCTTCAACTTGCCCACTCTGAACATGTCCTTCTTCCATAAAGTCCAATTGGGACAAACCCAAAATCCATGCTTCTTGACCCCACTTCAATGCTTTGTTCACTGGCAAGGGAAAGCCCACATGCCCACTTTGAACATGCCCTTCTTCCACAAAGTCCAACTTGTACAACCCCGGATCCATGATTCTTGACCCCACTTCAATGCTTTGTTCAGCAGCAAGGGAAAGCCCACTTGGCTGGGCAACAAAGCGTGGATTGGATAATTGGCCCGGTCTCCTCAATAGCACCGGAAGGTTGAAGGCCCAAAATAACGCTCCCATAAAGATGCCCAGCGCACACCCTGTGTGCTAATGCCCATGCGGCGGAGGAAAGAGGGGAAAATGGTTGAAAATGGGCAAAAATGGTTGACAATTCAAATATGCCACATCCTAAATGCTTAGGAAGCTAAAAAAAACCCTGGTACGGAACCAAAAACTTGTGAAAAGGGGCCGAAACTACGGTTCGAGTATTTGCCGACATCCAAAACTTCGCATTGCGTGCGCACTGCGTGCATGGCATTCCCTAAAGACAGCCATGCCTGACCCACACAAGTTTGCATTGGGTTGGCTGACCTGCCAATCACCGTCAACGAAGCACCGGCACACCCCCATCAACCACTGCCTCAACGGCACTCTTTTGAACAGAATCAACCCGCTCACAAAATGCCCAATTCTCCCTTATCGGGTGACTCAACTCCCCCCCTCCATGGCCTCCGGCGAGACTTAGTTACCAAAGGTCACCAGGCTGGGCCTGGCTTGGGTCTGATTTGACCAATGGCGCCGAAGGCGCTGGAAGGAGGATTTTGCCATCTGCTGGCGCCCCATTAGATAAGCCCCCCTTCCCTCCCTTCCTAGGGGGCCTTTGGCTATTTTCAGTTTGGTGTGAGTTGCCTCATAGACTGAGGACCCCCCCCCACCCCCGCCCCCCCCTCCGGTGACACCCAAGAAGCCAGCCCTCCATAAGATGTACTCCAACACTTTGTGGCGTGAACTCGCTCTTCACATGGCAGGGGTCTTGGACCCCCGGCCTCTGTCAGCGCTGGTGGGGGAGTGGACGCCGAAGGGGCATCAGCTGCAATTGGGAGCAGTGGGACGGACATTCCAGTCCCACCAAACGAGTTACCCCACCGCCCAATACTCCCCCAGCGGTAATGTTGACCACCAAAGGAAGGTCACACAGCACTTACGATGCTGGAAACCGGTTTGAGGATACAGTAATCCAGCGGCACTTGTTGAACGCGTTCCCGGTGGGGTTGGATGTTGCAGTTGCACGTGGCAGATGATGGTGGTTGCTGGCAGTTGACAGCACTTAGTGTCATGGCAACCGCAAGAGACAGGCTGGGGCAAGAACCTGAGTGCCGTTGACGGGCATCATCCACGGCCCCACACGGTCCACATTGTCCCGATTGGTCACAACGAACAGAGCACCCTGCTGCAGATACAAAGAGCCCATCACCAGTTTGTAGAAGGACCAGCCGAAGTCGTGCCCCACCACCACGGCCTGCACTGTGGGATCCGCAGGAATGCGTGCCACCTCCTCGTCCGTGATTGTCTTGCCACAGTCATTGGGGCCGCCGCTGCAGGTAATGCCCTGCTCCTCCAGCTCAGTCACAAGGCCCTCACTCCCGATGACGTAGACCTTACGGATCTCAGGGTGTTCGTGAGCAAGGTATGCCGCAGCAGCCCAGCCGGAGGTCAGGATTTGCTCCGGTCGCACATCTGTGAATCCTGAGTGCAGACACCGGGGAGTGGGGGTAGGAGGGGGGGGGGGGGGGGGCAGCCTTGGCATACATGCGAAGTAAGTATGCCCAAGCTTTGGAGAGAAATATGTATACATTATTTGTCTACGTTTGGTGAGAGTGGGGCTGCTGTCCCTCTGCTTGAACGTGCTTCTTTACACCCATGACGTCTACTCCATGGGGAAAATGTCAAGCAAGCATTGAAAAAGGTCACACAAGCGCTTGTGTGACACCTAAAGATAAATGGAAAAAAAAATCTCTTTTGTTGGAGTGTCAGCGCAAGCGCACCCTGTTCGATTTGTTTTTATGCTAGTGCGAGCACTCAAGACAAAATCACAATCACAAACCAATCTGACCACCATTGCTTGGAGAGGTGAGTTTGCCTCAGTCCCATGGACGTTTTGGGCAGTCCAAGCACGTGCAAGGCAACGGAGTCGTGGTGTCAGTGGATGATAAGAAGGTTAGGGCCAAGAGGAAGGTGTATGAGGAGGAAGGAGGTTTGAAAAGCAGAAGAAATTTGGAACAAGAGGAAGGATGAGAAAGAAACAATCGATGGGAAGTGAATATATCGCATCCACAAACACAGGGTGCATAAGATTAATTGGTTCGTTCAATGAGTAGAGAGGGAGGGGGCACGGGAGCCAAACCAAATCAATGGAGGCTCACATACCTAGCTCATACAAATGAAGCAAGAAAGAGGATGAGGAGGGAACAATGGCTAGCTATTGGATATACTACACCCAAAACCATAGTGTACAACACATCGGTGGCTAGAGGATCACGGAAAGAAAAATAAATCAACAGAGGCCCATAGACCTCAGGCAAATGCGGATTGCACCTAGGGGGTACCGTTCAAAACGACTTGAACGTGCCTCACAAAGCTCAATGGCAGGCAAGAACTTGCCCAAATCTGCATTTGCTTTGGTTTGGAGCATTTGTTGCAACAAGCCCAAGCATTGATGGCCGCAAATCCATCGAAAAAGTGGAATCCCTAGAGTTTTGCTACCGTTTTTCGCAAAGGCCCTCCACAAGAGCTCACACCTACAAATTAGTGCCCTTGGCATCCCACAAGTACACTTGAAGAGGGGCTTCTTCTACAACCGCCCCAAAAGAAACCAGTGCATCCCCATGAAGTATGACCTATTCGTCAA
Source organism: Eutreptiella sp. 'Long Island Sound 2002' (assembly GCA_964036045.1). Taxonomy (NCBI): domain Eukaryota; phylum Euglenozoa; class Euglenophyceae; order Eutreptiales; family Eutreptiaceae; genus Eutreptiella; species Eutreptiella sp. 'Long Island Sound 2002'. The sequence goes on from OZ038379.1 coordinate 19,264,373, forward strand.
GAAGAATAAACAGTTCCATCAATGGATCTTTAGGGGTAGCATCACAATCTATACACGGCTAGAGCCATGCACACCATGCCAAGGCCTTGTTCCATGCCCTTCCCTCATCCATGCACCAAGCAACGTGCTGGTATGCCACGGATGTGGGGGTCATTTATGCAGGCCACTATCCCATCATCTTGAAAGGGGGGTCGGACTTGCTAGGGCACCTTGCGGGTGGTTGGCCACTTGGTGGTGGTTCCTCGTGGGCGATTAGTCCTGTTTTGCACTCCCCTTATACGCCAGCAATGTCACCTTTGTGCCCTAACCTGCCGGGGTGCGTTGCGGGTAGTTGGCCGCCTTGCTGCGCTAGGTGGTGATCGGCCAAGTTTTGTGCTCCCCTTGTGTGTTGGTGCCATCACACCTATGCCACCCCCTCTCTGACCCCTTTGCTTGCTCCCTCACGATAGCCAACCTGACCGTAAGAATCAGAGCAGGGTGGATTGCGAACTTCAAATGATTTGGCGGGGGTTGTGGATGTCCCTGAACAACATACCTGAGCAAACATGCAATATGCACTAGGGAACCAACCCCTAGGCCAAGGAATCAAAACAGGTTGCATGACGCCCGCTGTCTTGGGGTCCGCAAAGCGGGGAGGACTCAAAACGATATGACGACGGGGAGGACTCAAAACGATATGACGAGATGACCCCTGCCAGCTAGGGGTTCTACAACGGGGAGGAATGAAAAAACAATTCCTGGCCCCTGCCATCTTGGGGTACCAAGAGGGGGAGAAATCAAATGCAATACGTAACTCCTTCCAGGTCCATAGAGCTAGGATGAATGGTTTTACTGTTTTCAAGTACACTCACGCTGACTTTCAACAAAAAAGTACTCCCCTTATACACCAAAGAAAGATATACATTTTTTTCCTAGTTTCCTCCTTTTCCAACACTCAACTCCCACTCCACTGCCTTCACTTTCAGCCACTCACGGACAGTGAAGATTTGGAGGGTGCTCTCCACCATCGAAATTGAAAGGACCAGGGGGTTATGGGCAACGAAGCCGCACAAATCAGTGGTGCGCAACATTCTGAGGCAAGGGGGGTGGGTCACCGATGAGGACATAAAAGAAAACCGGTCCATACACCCGGTTCAACTGCAAGCATATTGTAAAATCAAGTTACATTCTGTTCACCGGGCAGACTGCCAGTGTAGACCGAACCCTCCAAACACCAACCAACCCCTGTTTCACAAAATTTTTCTCCCAATAGCTTCAGCAACCGGTTCAGAGGCACACAGCTGTGGCACATTGTTGCAATGCCGTGCGGTGGGAAAACAATGGGGGTCTGAGGCCCAAGGATTCGTGTGCAACAGCCAAGAAAGTTTTCTGGTGCAATTTTGGTTTTCCCTGGGGATTTTTCTGTCGGACACCCTGGAGGAGGGGGACTATGATTGTCAAGCATCACTGGGGGTGGGGCCATGAGCAATTCAGTGAATCACTAAAGCTTGGCCAAAGTGTTGGATTGGATGCATTCCCAAGCAAGTTGAGCCACTGGGGTGGTGGGTGCAGGGGGTACATATGCCTCTTTCTTAGCACGGGCATTGAACTGTGGTTCACGTGTGACGAGTTTCAGTGCATGTGGAACGAGGTGGGAGCATCCTGATGGCAATCCCCCGGCCATTCCGTAGGCAACGGCACCCGAAGGTGTTGAGGATGCTTCGTGCTTCATGGAAAATGGCAGCGTGAACAAGAGAACCCTTTGGCCAGGGGGAACTGCGCACCGTGGGGGGGAGGGGTGCTGAGGGTTACTTAGACCACTTACCCATCCCTTTTGCCATCTCATCACTACCCTGCCTCGCAAGCTGGACCTAACTTCGCGAACTTGGCCTGGTACTGCATGCGACTCTTGCTGGCGTTGTTGGTGATGAACAGCAGCTGCTTGCCAGCGTTGTGCAGGTACTTGAGGGTCTCAACACTGCCGGGAATGGGCTGCGAGCCTGTCCACAAGACCCCGTCGCAGTCAAAGATGAAGGACTCGTAGCGGTCCAGAGTGGGGGCAACGCGCAATGGACTTCCGGAGGATGTTGTGGAAAAGGGGGATAGTGTGGGTGGAGGAGAAAGTGGAGGGGGTGAGTGGCAGGAGCTCTGCATCTGCAGGCTTGGCATATTGAGACCTGAGCACAGTGGGCACAACGTGCTGAGGGGTCCCGACCTGCTCTGTAATTGAGCACAGCTGTGTGGTGTGTGTATGGTCAGACTACACGGGGCTGAAGGTGAAGCTGACATCCCCGACCCTGCCAGCCCCCAGAGTCCTCAACTCTGGGGGGACCCCCCTCTAAAAGCCCCCCGCCCTCTTCAGAGATTCCAGATGCGAAAACGGTTTCCCGGCGCATGAGGCGTACACAATCTCCATGAGTTGTATTCAATTTGTCATGAATCCTACACAGCTTTCATGAGTCCGGCACAATTCCCAGGGGTGCTGCACCATGCTCCCATGAGTCCCATCCATCTTCATGGGGCAGTGCCTTGTACCTGGAGAATACACCAAGGCGAAGTGTGCATGGGAACCTTGCAGTGTGTGCGGATTGTGGAGGAGAGCACTACTGTATGCCCAAAAACTTTCATGAACCCCTTATGCCCTATTATGGACCCCCACCCCAAAGTCTCTTGTTCAATGGTTTGGACAAAGGAAACATCATGCAGGAAACCGTCTTACCCAAATGCTTGCTTAGCTCAATGTGCTGTGTTCGCCGAATGTCACGGTGATGTCTATAGGCACAGAACTTCAGTGTTAGAACAAAGTGCCGGTGTGTAGGCTAGACATCCATTGCAAATCTAACTCTCCTCCTCTCAGTATCTGGCATGGCCCTCTCATGGCCGTATGGCAGCCAATATCATCAATCACACCAAATTGTACCAAAAGGGACGGCATGTGACAATGACCACGACTATCACGTTCCACGATTGTGTACTAGCCCTAAAAGCAACATTGAGGATGCAGGTCCTTGTTTTTTTGGCTCTATCGAGGTAAAACTAAAAAATTTATTTGCCTAATTTTGGTTTTGGCAAGCATCATTGGTTGGTCACCTTTTTTTTGTGTGTCCAGCACACCAACTTCAAAGTGAGCTCTCGAGCGACAGCCCGGATCAAAGAGTAGAGCATATAGCACAAACGTGGGTCCCACATTTCACACCCAGTGGATCTCCTCTCTGCAATACCTGCTTGACCTACCCTCTGTATATGAACTCATTGAGCGCCTTGCGGCAAGAAACCAAGAATCTCGCATGTAAATTGAGAAATTGAGGTGTTGCAGCATATCGGTGGCAGGTCTGTACACATACAGCATGAATACAAAACCCAAAAGGTTGGCAATAATGGGGGGGGGGGGGGCTGTGTGCTATTTGTGTGCTGTGCACAAATTTGCGCCCTGACGACAAACAAATATTATACGGGATGAGCATAGACCACCTCAATTGCACTATAATGCTTCTCCCACAGCCACCAGGAATGTGTTGCTGCTATGAGAGTGTGTTTCTTGGGTGTTTTTACAGTCATCTGGCCCAATACTCCCTCCAATCTTCGACAAATATGCACCTGGGTACACATCACGCATGTCAACTTATAAGAACTTGGGGGTGCAGCATTACTAGGATCGGATGAAAATGGTGTGAGCATAGAAGCTCCTTCACTGTGTCACACTTGCACAAGAATGCACCTACTGTTTATAGCACAGAAAGTGTTGTTTGACGATTTGGTGGAGGTACTGTGTGGGGGGGGGGGGGGGGATAAGACATTACCCCCCTCCCTCGATATCCACCCCCCAACAAGAGTGAGGGGATTCACCTTGGAGACCACTGAAAAAAAACCATGAAATCAGCTCCGGGCATCCTCAGTACATGTTCGGTCCACTGTGCTGCGCTCCTGGTCTTACCCCTCGTCACCGGGGGTGTAAAGGCCATGACCGTTGGTGTTGTGCACATTATTGCCTCCGCCCCTCGGTCTCTGCCCATCCCAAATTGTGGGACCGGCTTGGCATAGTAATCCGTCACTTAGTGCTTCGCTGCACTCTTGGCCCCTCCTTTGGCTGGGCATCGCTTCTTCATGGGGTCACTGTCCCCGGCAGGTCCTCTATTCGATGGCTTCTGTTGAGCTTGCTTCCTTTTCTGCTTGGCCAGTCTGGCCCACTGTTTTCACGCACACCGCACCTCCCTGTAGGCTCGCAACCTCATGAGGTGTCCCCATAATGCCCAGGGCCGCATGAGGAGGGGGCATCCTTCCATCCCCATGACTCTCCCAGCGCCCATGGATGTCAGCAACCGGCAGTGGTGCATCATCTTGGCCAAAATGATGGACTCATGTTCCGGGGCCTTTCCCAGTAGGGTGACCACCTGCCGCAGGGTGCATCCTTTCTCCTGCAAAGACATTTCTCTTGTGAACTTGGCTTGCAGCGCTGGAGGCAAAGGCTGGCCCGCGTGGGCTTCAAAATCGAGGGCCAACTCCATGAAACATACCCCCCGGTGCGCCCCCGGCGCCGTTCTGCTATGGGGGGTGGGGGGGGGGGGGGGGGGGGCAAGCTACAACCAGCTGAGCTCTGTCAGCCACTGCAGCATGACTGGCAAGAGATCTGCCCCCATTTACATTTCCTTGGCTGTCGTTCTATTATTGGGGCCCCTGAAGGTCAGCCCGGCATCCAGGGCAATTGCAATTGGTGCGAAGGGTATGTGTCTTGGCGTTCGTTCCTGAACATGATGCGGAACTTCAATCCTGTTGAATCGTCCAGCAAATCATACCACCGCTAGGAACATACCGTGCAGGCATTGCATGAAAAACTCCAAGGGGTACTGCTCCTCCATTGCACCCATGTCCCTTAGCTTGTCCTTGTAGTCTTTTGGCGGGTGTATGAAAAAGTCTCGCGGAACCGCGTTTAGTTCTCTGCACCTCTTCTGCCACCCATCCTAGCCCGTTCGGCTGTGTGTATGTGCCGAAGGTGCTCTTACCAGATTACTAGACATGCCCACAGGGAAAAGCAGACGGGTGGGCCCTCCATCGAACCCTGAGCTAAGCCATAAACGCTGCGGCAGGGACTGGTGGCAGTGCAGGGCCGTCCCAGTGCAGTCCTCTTTGCCCCCCAGGCAGCGTTAGGTTGAGGATGGCCCTGGGCACCGCTTGTCTCTCCACCTAATGGTGGAGCTGTAGCTCTTAGAGGCCCCAAGCCACGGTGCCCCAGGGGCCTGCCTGGGCCTTGAGCAGCGGGGCATGTGCCCACATGTGGGCCACACCCACATCAACTCATCCTAGACCTGATGGAGCAGTTCGGCTCCAAGGTGTGGCACCCTGTGGCAGCACATGGTCGCACTGCAAGAGGCAGGGGGCAGTGGTGTCCTTTACAACACTGCCACACTACAAGGGGCAGTGGGCTGTGAAATCCCTTCTGTCCACTGCTGCACTGCTGGGGGAGGGGGGGGGGCTTGCCTCAACACAGTTTGTTGCTGGTCACCTGCGATTATGGGTGTCATTACTGTACCTGAGTATTTCATGCACTCCATTTGATCATTCAACAAAACACCACGACACCTCTGCATGACAGAAATGCGACACATGCACCAGAGCTCCAACCTGATAAATAGACAAAAAGAATGCACAAACTCGACTCCACATATCTCATCTATATCTATGCAACAATATGTTTTCTGTGTCTGCAATGCTGCATTCCATAAAACACAAAATTCACTGCCAAACAAACACAATATAGGTGGATGTTGTGCGATGACCCCACAACCACTTATCTGCCACAGCAGCTGCTGAAGCATGCAATGCCGTGTCCCCATCAGCCACAAGCTCTTGTGCAGGTGGGCATCTGAGGAAAGCATCACAAGGTTCAGCGTACTATCTCCAACCATGCAAACAACACTAGCAATTCGTTGTCTGCACTTCAAAATCCGGCTCGAAGAAGCAAACCAACAAAAAGCTAAACTGCGTTTCATGGGAGGAGTACACACAGCATACTGCACTGGCCGAAAATGTGCGGGAAACCGGCAGATCTTTGATGGGGGAAACGGGGAGGAGGACATGCGGGAGGCAGAAAGGCGAAGCCTAGCTTGCCGGGGCGCTCACGGTGTAAGCTCCGTCAAAGCGAACAACCGCAGCGAGACTTCCGCAGGAAACACAGTCGCAGACAATGCACTTAGGACATCTGCCTTTTGGGCCAGGCATCACACGGTTGTGCCCTCTTGATCCTGGAAATAGCGGTGGTTCCTGCATGCAGGTCCCGCCCGCATTGTGCCACACCGTGGGCGGACAAAGCAGGGGGCAGGTAGAGCTGACGCATGTTTGTCGAGTCTCGACGGCGAGCAGACATCCACAAACATATATACTGGGCCATGGAGGTGTTATGTGTGATGTGAGCGATTGCTCAGGAGAACGGGGGCAGGAGCACTTGCAACAATGGTCCTTTGTTGATCAGACGTTTGGTCCGTATGGCCTTTGGCGGACACATCTTCAACAAGGTACACCCGTCTACACTGTCCAAAATGAGATTGGTCATGAGGGAAGAGCAAAAAAAGATCAAGGGTCATGCCAATCATAAGTGATGAGGCATCACAAAACACGGGACCATTGCATGGGATGGTTGGAACCAGGCCCGAAAACTGATGAAACATTAATGACAAGACCTATTTGTGGGCCTTAGGGCACTCACAGGGTGCTGCATGCGCCACGTCATGCAATCAAGCGCGAGGGCATGCACAATAGATCATCATGAATCGGTCACATCTTTGTCTGCTTGGCTAAAGCTTGTGATTGCAATGTCGTCAGGGAAAGCGGAAAAGGTACAATGACTTGGTATGACAACATCACAAACCAAACAGCAACTGATGCTGAACTGCCCTCAAATGCCATCAGATGTGTCTCCTCAGCAGCCTCACGTGCCATGGACATGTAATGATACTTGCCGCAGCATCAAACAGCTTCCATGCACCGACCTGGTCTCCACACACTCATGCACCTGCACACACTCCACACAGACGCAACCATTGCACGCCATTATTTCGCGGGGCTATGCAATGGCTGCAGCCGTTCTTTGCAGTTTCTGTGAGAGTTTTGACCTGTCACCCCCGTTCTGCAGGGAAACCAAAAGGGTACCATCATTCATGCAGTCGAGTATGCCTACTTCCTCTATCCTCAGGCTTGGGTTGCGACATCCTGTCTGTTGGTTGAGAAGGGCATAACGTTCATGACAGCTTGCTTCGGTTTGACCGGTGTGGCCAGGTGAGCACCAAGGTGTCAATGGCCGGAGGCTGCATCTTTCCTTCTTCAAAACAAGAAAGCCTCACCTTCCCTTTCCAGTGGGTTTCACGTTCCCTGTGCAGCTGGAAGAACATGTAAATCTGGGTGCACAAACCCTTCCCTCAAAAAGATGTTGATTCCACATAAACGCAACAGGTGCCTAAGGGTGCCAAACTGGAAGGAAAGCACTCTCAATCTGCACCTTTATGGCAAAAAAGAAATGTGAAACGGAAAGCACTTGAGACCCAATTAAAATTTACACGTGCACTCAATCATTTGAATGCCAGAATCTGATCGGCATCCCTCCCACTTCCCAGCAGGAAATATGTATCCATATATAGGTTTCAAAAGGACAAGATGTGCCTAAAGCACCGGAAAAGCAATCTGTTGTCCGCGTCGTTGGCCATGGGGAGGCTCCTGCGTGCTGCTCTGCAACGTGTGGGCACACTGCCTTCCAGGATCTGTCATTGCGCCTTACGGCGAACACGCATGACAGACCTGAGATGAACAGCATGGAAGCACACAAAACTTACAGCGATAGGCCAACATGAAAAAATGCAGCTTGCAAATGTCGCATACGTGTCTTGTGGACCTAAACGGAATTGGCACGGAATCGAACTATATCTCTTGATGCCATGTTGGTCTCAGCAGAGGTCAAAAAGCAGGGGAAGCAGTTGAGAAAAAAAAGTGTCCCCACTGTGCGTTCAGCCCACGCCCCGTTTCCTCAATGCACGTGCATTGCTGGGGTTTCCATGGTAACAACGGTTGAGCCTGTGGATATTAGTGGTAGCGTTGGTTGTAGTTGGCAGGTGATGCTTCCGGACTATTGTAGTGTGGGACTTGGGGGGAGTATGGCATGGCTGGAGGAGGCATTGTCGAGACACTCACGACGGGGTACAACAGGTCTGAGGTGTACGCCTGCTCTCTTCCATGCCTTGTTTCTGCAGACGTCCGTTTGATGAAGTCAGCGAGCTCTTGCCTCTGAACTCGTCGGTCATCCGAAATGTCGATGATCTGGAAGATCTGGTCGAATGCAGCATCACTAATGACCAAATTGGGGTTGGCTTCTTGGACATAGGTCTGGAGGAACACGCGGCACTGCTCACGGCTCATGTTCTGTTGACCTGGTTCGCAGACATCATTCCAGATCTCGTCGACCAGCAGATCAATGCCACGATCCAAGCCCCCGCCCATATAGTTGGCTTTCAGCGCGAGTGCCCCCCGGATTTCGTCAAACGAAGCCTTGGCCTCGTCGTAGGTCTCATCGGAGCCAATCAAAAAGTCCGGAGGGTATCTGGAAGAAATGTGAGGCAATGGCAGCAAGGGCATGGATCCGCATTCATGTCATGGACAGTGATGTGCGTAAGCAGAGGGTGTGTGTGTCCCCAAGCATACTCCTCTATGGGATGCGGATGTATACTTCAAGCCCTGGTCCTCAGGAGGCATAAGACGAATGCATAACCCATCAGAAGAAAGTGTCTTCACTGACATTGCCATAGGCGCCTTTCACTGCGACAAGAGAGTACCCCGAAGGAAACAAGATGTGAAGGCTACCCCTTGCTGCTCCCTGTGCACCTGGTGGTGCTGCAGTGCAGACCACTGGTACTACTGATGAGTACAGAACAGTTTTTGGGACAGATATCTCACAAAATGAGCATGTGCGGACCCCCGCCCCCCGTCGGTCAAGCATGTATTGTTCGAAAATCCACCATGGACCACCTCGGAGGCGAATGCTCATTTGTTAGCCTATGTTCCGCTCATGTGTAAGGCGCATGGTGAGTTGTGCACCTTGCGCACATTGCATTGTGAAGAGCTATGCTTGCTACTGCCTAGCTGCCGCCTCCCAACAGGCATACCTCCGCCGTCCAGTCTGAAAGGGGCCACAACTTGAATCAACGGGAACTAACAACTCAAAGAAAAAGGAGTTGGTTTTGAAAGACATACACTGCAGCCAGCCCTTTGCTGAGGAGGCCATCGGACAGCAGTTGACCGACCACTGTTGAGCCTGCCAAACTCTCCTCACGGCAAAAGGGTGTAACAGCTCACTGAAAGATGAGGCACTGCTGGGGGTGAGGAATACGCCGAACAGGCACCAAACGTGTTGCTACCAAATGGTCCCAAATAGCTAGAGGGAGGTCACCTCCACACAGAGCACCGTACCTGTTCACCACTTCCCAGAAGTGGTCATCGTCCCTGAACAGCGCATGCACTGGGTGCCAAGGCTGTAGACTTGCAATGAATCCTCCACTGAGACCTCCAGCAACGGCAATTCCCAGGGTAGTCAGCAGAGCATAGGCTTGCGCTGCACACTGGTCACCGAGACTGCCTCCAGCTGCAACCTTCGGGAAATAGTCACTTGGGAACCCCTGGCTATTGGACATTGCGATGGCAATAATACTGACGATAGCCCCCAGGATGCCCGGCATGCCATGAAGAGAGTTGACCCCACAAGTGTCTTGCAGATTGATTGTTCTGGACAAAAAAGGCCCAATTCTTTGGAACGAGAAAGCGGAGAATGCTCCTGCGCATAACCCAACGGTCATGGTGGCCCATGGGTCAGTGATGATGTCCGAGGCCGATCCAATGGCCACTCCTCCTGCAAGGGTGGCGTTGACCATGATCTCCATCTCCAGCTTGCCGAATAGCCATCGAGCAACACAGGCTGCTCCGACGCAACTGCCCCCAATAGAAAGCACAGTGTTGACGACGACACGGTGCTGAGGGGCACCAACAGCCAGCGCGCCGTTGAATGATGGCCAATACATCCACAAGAAGATACTTCCCAGGAGGGCCGTCACCTCGGAGATGTATCCGTCTTGCAAGTTTTTGCTCTCAGCTGTGCGCTTGGGTTGGAAGAACCAAGTGGCAGCAACACCGTAATAGGCTCCAAAGGCATGAACGAACATGCTGCCTCCCATGTCGGTTGCCTTGTACTTTTGTACTCCGATGGATTCATTCAAACCCCATAGGAACATCTCCCAGAAGACTAAGAAGAATAGCTGCTGCAAGTTGCACTTGCCAAGGATGGCCCCAAACGTGATCATGGCAGCACCAGCCCCAAAATCCCCAATGATCAGATTCTCAATGGTGAGGGGTATCTTGTGCCACGTGGTCCCGCCGATCACCTGAGGGACAATCAAAGGGTTTGGCAGCCGTTGTGTAACATGGGCGACCCTTCCGATACACAGAGCACGCACCAACGCCAAGCAAGCGCCCACACTGCCGCCCCCAGCCCCATGGTCAAGTGCCCCCCCTGTGCACAACGGTTCCCCCACACCTCGGGGGAACATGACCAAAGTGACGGTTCCCTCATCCCCCAGGGACTGGACAAGGGAGGCGGAGGGGTGAGCTGACATCCCCCACAACGACTGGTACCTGATGCCAAAATCCGTTGCTCAAAATGCCCCACTGCAAAGCCCAAACTGAGATGATCCAGTTGAAGGCCAGTGCCGACCACATGGAGGTCTTGATAAAAGTCATCAAAAAGCCGAAACCAATGAAGATCATCACGTGAACATCTTGGAAGAAGGGATACAGATTTTGGACAACATCCTTGGCGTCGGCTTCACTGACGGATGTGCTGGGCTGGATCTCATCAGAGAATCGTGTGAAGAACCCGAAAAACAAAATGGCGACGGCCTGGGCCACCACAAATGCAAGTTCCCCGTAGCCATAGTGCCGAGGAGGAGATGGTTTGATCAGTTCGACTGGCTTTTGAAGTTCGGTCTCCGAGAAGTTTGTATCAGCATCCTGAGTTCGCCGAGCCAAATTCTCACGGGGTGCTCTCCTTTCGTCAATGGGCACGAAGACGTCGTGGACAAGACCCCGCTGGTCAACGGACCGATGTTCCCCATGCTCACGCGGTGGTGGGTAGTTTGCTGCCATGTATATGTCTGCTAGAAAGAACAAATTCACGAGTGTTGATGCACAAACAAGCTCAACCGAGCATCAACTCTCTGTCGTCCGCAAAACACAAAAGCAGTAAGCTACATAACTGTCACACAACGATTTACATGACTCACGCATGCAGTTGGGGGGAGGGGGGGAATGCACCGCACACCTATTTCACCTGGAGATGGGCCCATTTGCCCCATGCATGAAATAACCTCCACAAGAAGCTACAAACCGCAAAACAGCAATACATGGTGCTGCAGCCTTGGCAGCTTGGACTAAAAATGTGCTCATCCTACTCCACCACCCAAAAGGTCAGCTCCACAGTATTCGTGCAACCAGCCCGTCGTGACGATGTTGCCCCTTGTGTTGTGTGCATACAACGGGGGTGGTAGCTTTCAGCCTGACCCTAACCTTAACCCTAACCCTAACCCCCCCCCCCCCCCCCTCACCCCTGGCTGGACACCCCCATGACCCCCGGCCAGACCCCCCCCCCACGACCCCCGGCAGGAACCCCCCCCGAAGGAACTCTGGGCTATGGTGCGTGAGCACAAGACGCGATCAGCACAAAGCGCAGAAAGAAATGTGGCTCGTCAGTGGCCTATAAGACCATAGGTACCTTTCTGTCGACAAGGACGCAAAGATGCCAGTGGACGGACCACTGAAAAAGCGAACTGCAGTGAGGACGCGGCGGTACGTACAAGACCATCGCTATGCAGGCCTCACCGGATCAATCAGTCAACCTGTCACTGAGTTCACATACAACAGGAAACGCCAGAGACCCCTCCCCCCGGGGCCGAGGCCCCAAACGGATTGATGTCGACGGATCCAGCAATGGGGTAAGGTAAGAGAGGATGGGAAAATCATGGCACCAGTCGGCGCAAAACTGGCTGCACGGCCCAGCATGTGGCATGTGCCACGAGGCATATGCCTGGTCAGACCAAACTGTCTGCCCCCCCCCCCCCCCCCCCCCCCCCCCCCCGACCCCCGGGTAGAACCCCCCCCCCCCCCCCCCCCCCCCCCCCCCCCCCCCGACCCCCCGAGTTTTGAAAGATAGTGTTGGGGGGTGGGTCGCATCAGGACTGGTTGTAGTCACCCCCCCCCCCCCCCCCCGTGGTGAGGGCTTGTTTTGCTAGTTTGATGCTCCTCGTTGTGGGGACCCCACGAATGCAAGGCTTATGGAGCCACTTTGGTTGATCCATGGTGTTGGAGTGACAGGAGGGTAGGGGGCATTGGGCCATCATTTTTTCTTTTTGTGGGAACGCGAAGAATGTGTGGATTACTGGCGAATTTATTCATCCCCGGTGTCGGGATCGTGAGAGGGCAAGGGGTATGTCGGCAATCAAGCAATCATCCATAGTTTGTGATAGTCCATCATGCATCTTGCATAATTCTTCCTTTGTAATGGCCAGGGTTTTACTAGTTCAAATGTGCTTGCACAACCCAAGATGTGGCAATGGTCACAGCTATGCAGCCCAATAGCCACATGGGCCAGTACTAAGACTTGATGCCAAAACCTAGGTCATTCTACATGCCCATGTCAGCCCGACACACGATAAAAGAAAAAGGAAAAGACTAATGCCTACCCTAGAATAGCACAACGGTCAATGGCACGCACCAGGCGTGAGGATGCGTCCTGCCAAACGTGCTTGGCCAGGAGCTGGGAGTGCCTCAGGATAGTGCAAAGGGCCGATGTTCCATGTCCTCCCTAAGGCACTTCAACCTCCACGCCTAGCACCAACGGCAAGGGCCATATTTTCCAACCAGGTGATCATCATGTCCCTCACCTAGTCCTCTTCCACCCCCCCGAAAAGTCGTCCTACTCCCCCTCCGCCCCATTCTCCACTTGCCCCCCCCCCCCCTCCCCCCCACCCCGTGCTACTCCGTCTTCGACTGCTCCGTGTTTGATCGTAGCATTCATCTGGCGTCCTCTTTTGAGGTCTTGGAGAGATGCGTGGTGACCTCCACGTATAGTCCATTGGACAAGGAGGTCTCAAGCCCCCCGCACTGTTGCCGATTCCTACCTCGTAGGCGAATCACGGTCCGAGACGGCATGGTGTTGGCGTTGACAAGGTTAAGTCTTTACATTTGCACGCCACAAAAGCAAATTGTGACCAAATAGTTGTCATCCGAGTTTTGTCATGATGGGAGGCCGCGTCATCTACTTGAACGTTGCATGAGTATTAGTACCACTGCTTCGCCACCTCACCTGGGGTGTGTGCCTAGTTGGCATAATTCGGTGAATGCTTTTCGACTCGAATGGTTGTATCACAAGAAAGAGTTGTTGGTGACAATCATGTGTATGGACATTAAAAATCATTGGTTTGCGTGTTGTGCAAAGATGGCCTAAAGTTTTTGGGCCAAATGTCATGGACATCACAATTTCACTAATAATACTCCACCACGTTTGATTTTATTTGGGTGAAATGAGTTGTGGTGTAAAGAGGTGCGATCCCTGCAATGTGTTGGTACTTAGAATGCATTTTAATACACCACAGGCATGACATGAGCCCTGGAATTGCTGTAGTCCTCAAGACAATGCGAAGATATCTTTTTGTTCACGCATTCATTAGTCTAGTGTACTCGCAATGTCGTTGTTGTGGTTGGTTGCGGGGGTGGGGGCTTTGGTTTGGAATGCCTTTCTTGCATTGGCAGCTGCACACATTTCCTCAAGATATTCATCACACATCCTCAAGCGTACTTCGGATTTATGAAATTGAAGAATGTTAAAAGTGTGATTGGCATTACTGTAAACCATAATACCACTACCGTTAGCGAGGTTCCAATCATGGGACACCCATTAAGATCAAACCACGACTCTTCTTTCACAATCTTGTCTTGATGTTGGTATGATGAGTCTTGGTGAACCCTTTGTGAACCGTTTTTTTTTACTTTGGGTCGCATTTGACGAATTTTGGACGCATTTTTTTTTTGCATGGTGCCTTGCTATTGTGCCCGCTTGCTGTGCTTTCTTTTGCTATAAACTAGAGGAAAATTAAGTACTTTGGAATTGTGTTCACATTCACACCCCGGTGCACAAAAGCCATATAGTTTCACATGAATTTGGCGAACGCGACTTTCTCACGAATTTTGCATTAATCTTACATTCATGCCACATGTCTTTTCCCCACAACTCACACATTGTTTCCCTTGTGTAACAGAGCTTTATTGGCGTCATGTCCCAACACTTGTCTCGGCTCGGTATGTGCCAGACTTCGCTGCCAACGCCCACTGCCGCGGAATCTAGGAGAGTCTCCCCCTTGATGTAATGTTCTTCTCTTTGGCCAAAAATATCAACATAATGTCTTGGGCCTCAATAAACGGGGGCATGGCATAGAAAGCCATTTGGTCAAAGTCCACCGGGGGAAAGAATGAATTTCTTCTAAAACTTCTTCCTCGCGTATTATGGAAGAGTAGGGACATTTCTTATGTATGTTGCGCATCTCCGTCTTGTCCTTCTGGGCAAGCTGCCACCCACAAGCTAAAGCCGCCAATCGGGTGCTGCGATGCAGCGCAATAGTACTGTGACAATGGCAGTGCAACTAAATGACAATTGTACCCCCATCACCCCTTGATTGGTAACGGGATGGGGGTCGGCATAAGTGACTTGTGGCCCAGATGCTGCAAACCGGCATGAAGGAGTGCAAGGCCGAGCGAGAGAGCGCCATGGGGGTGGCGACCACGCATCGTGAGTGCTCCGACCAATGCCCGGGTGTGCCTTGGCTGAACACCCGGCGCGAGAATATGGATGGCGCGACAAGCGGGTCTTTCAAGGGTCCGAGCGGTGCACAATGTATCGTGGCCACCCAACATTTGGTATCAATACCTTATTCTCCTCCGAAAACGAGGACAACACCACCCCCTATTTGCACCCTTTTGGCACGCAAACAAACATTTTGGCGCATGGGGCGCGAGACTTTAACCTAATTTATTGATAACCTTGTCCATTTGATCACCTTTTCCAAGCCCCCTTCCCCCTGCAATATTTGAGGAGCTGTATTGTTGCCTTTCATCCCAAGGTGGTTGTATGTTTTTCTCACTCGAAGAACTCCAAACGTTGAAACTTACAAAATTCATCCAATACCTCTTTTCCCACATCGTGTTTCGGTTTTCAGTCCCTATATGCAGCGGCTGTCTTTTAACAAGTGCTTGCATTTTGCTGTGCTGCCCATGATCATCAAAGCGGTGAGTATTCCTCCATATGTTGTTGGCCAGCCGCAAAACACCTCCAATAGTTCCACACTGCGTCTCACTATCACCACTGCCACCGCCACCACCAACAAAGTTTCCACAAGACCTATCCTGGTTGCTGCCGCTACAATTGCTTCTACTATCGGCACCACCAATGCCACCGTGAACACTAGCCAATGAGTTGCTAATACAGGGGCATGGCGGAAAGGAATGAGGCCACATGACCTGTTTTGGAGCCACCGAAGAGTAGTGTCCACGGTTCAGGGACCCGCTACCATCTTCATTTAGGCTGGAGCGGTGGCAAAGTGTGATGGCTGGACCATATGCATGGGAAGAGCCCTCAGGGGGTGAATATAGTAGCACCCCACTCACTGCATCAAAAAGAACACAGATGGGGCGGCCCAGCATGTGCGCCAAAAGCCTTAGCTCAACATCTCCTCTATACTTGCCAAGAGGGTCAATGTTATCTTGCACATATTGGACCAGATCCAGTGCATCGTGGCCGTATGTTGCAAAGACAACGCCACCAAACAAACACAAGTTTTCGATTGCAAACGATGTAAGGTCCTCTCGGAGCTCCTTGGTACCCCTCCCCCCCGTACTGGTTCTCCAACCCATAGTGTTTCCACCTTGTGCCCACACTTGCATCTTGACTATGTGTTCAAGTGTCAGCTTGTCACAGTAGGCCGCCTCTGACCAATAACGATGCTGCTACACAATTCATATCTACTTCTGTGGACTAACTTGTAGTGGTTCTGTGGTGTGAGGGAACACAATTTGAGTGAGAGGAGCACCCCTCATCAGACTTCGAGCTTTACAACACAGGATATTGAAAGCCTCTAAGTATACATTATAGATCATCACCATTGCAACATGCAATGAATTTTCGCCAAGACTGCAAGAAATGTCGCCTTTCTAATCCCAAGAACAAACACACAAATACCGGGACTTTCAAAATCCAGAGAATGCATCAATCTTGCCTAATCCCCCACTTCTTGCATCCTCCCCGGCTCTATCGCTTGATGGTCCCCACTACCCACAACTACCCTGGAGGACACAAGCCAAATGAGTCTCTAAAACCAGTTCATCCATGTGATCTGTACATCGCATGATATGGATGCATTGATAATGAGATTTCCGGTTGGCCCATATTAGAGAATATTATCCAAGCCCCCTTTGGCGTGCAAGATTGAAGAGCTGTATTGTTGCCCCTCCTCCCAAGGTGATTGTATTTTTTTTCTTCCGAAGAAGTCCAAGCGTTGAAACTTACAAAATTCATCCAATACCTCTCTTCCCACGTTGTGTTTCGGTTTGGAATCCCTGTATGCAGTCGCTGTCTTCTAACAAGTCCTTGCATTTTGCTGTGCTTGAACATATGCAACGGGAAGGTAGGTTGGTTGTTGTAATCCACGAATCAAATCTTTGCCCAAAGCTGATGCAGCAAGGCGCTGATGTTCTTGGGCATCTTTGATGAGGGTAGTCACAGTAGGTCCACTCACGATTTGAGGTGAGAGCTTTGATGCTTTGACAAACTCAGTGCCATTGTGGTTGACAAGATCCAGGTAGGTTGCTTGGGCGTTCATTAAGAACAGTCTGTGCAACAAGGAAGTGGTCACAACAGGTAAAGATGCTTGCAACATGGATGTACGCTTGCAATAGTAGCAATGCCGCTTTTAATCACTAAGACCCGCACTCATTTCCATTAGGTGGAAAACAAAAGCAATCATTAACAAGAGTAATGGATGGGGATGTCAAAAGCAATCAAAGAGTTGAATGGGTGGCAACGGCATCACATCATCCCAACTGTTGTATTGAGCTGGGATAAGCATAGCAACTATTGTATTCGCTTGGGACCAGTGTACCAACTGTTGTATTGGGTTGGGATGATTGTACCAACTGTTGTATGGGGTTGCTGAAGTTGTGCTCCAAATTTTGAACAGATCGCGTGATGCAAGTTTGGACTGTTGTTTAAGACAACGTGGGACGCCTAGGTTTAGTGGTAGTGGCACCGTTCCCTCACCTCAAGCAGGCACTCAATTCTTCAGACATAGGAATTCGGGGTCGGCGAGGGTCCCTGCCCGGGACTGATCGCCCATGTAAGTCGACACTAGAAAGGACCAATGTGCTCGGGGTCGGGGCGGGTGAGTGGGGGTAAGGGCTTGCAGAGGGGAGTATGCAGGTTAGGTTGGTTGAGTGGGTGGGTCAAAAACTGAGTGAGCTCTGAAGACAACGGGGGTCACACGCCTGTACTAAACTATTGTTTATTGCACAAACAAAGGTTTAGTGGTAGTGGCGCCGTTCCCTGGCCTCAGGCAGGCACTCAATTCTTTGGACATAGGCATTCGGGGTCGGCGAGGGTCCCAGCCCCTTCCATGCAATGTCCACCCCTCCTCAACCCCCCCGTACCCAGCCACCCCATGGCCACCCGATCAGCGTTTGGTCTTATGTAGGCCGCCGGAAAAGTGGCCCAAGCTTCCGCCCGCATGGATATACGGTTGGGCAATTCGTGTATTCTCGATGGCGCGTCCACCGGATCACTGTTTGAGGGCGCCCAGCTCAGGAAAACCTGTATCCTAGTTCTCCTCACGCGGTGGGCAAGTATTTGCAGGAGTCGTGCACGGCAGAGGATTCCAACAGCCCATGTCATACGAATTGCTGACCAAATGGCTGCTAAGTTGTCAGCAGCGAATTAGACGGCCTTCAGCCCCATGTGCGACGCTAGTTTGACCCCTTGATGAGGGCCCACATTTCTGCCGCTTGCTGACTGTCACTACCACCACCAACAAAGTTTCCACAAGACCTATCCCGGTTGCTGCTACCACAATTGCTTCCACCATCAGCACCACCACTGCCACCGTGAACACTAGCCAAGGAGTTGCTAGTACACGGGCATGGCGGAAAGGAAGGAGGCCGCATGACCTGTCCTGGAGCCACCGAAGAGTAGTGTCCACGGTTCACGGACCATCTTCATTTAGGCTGGAGCAGTGGCAAAGTGTGATGGCCGGACCATGTGCATGGGAATATTCGCCTCATGGGGTGAATATAGTAGCACCCCACTGACTGCATCAAAAAGAACGTTGATGGGGCGGCCCAGCATGTGCACCAAGAGCCTTAGCTCAACATCTCCTCCATACTTGCCAAGAGGGTCAATGTTGTGTTTCACATATTGGACCAGATCCGGTGCATCGTGACCTTCTGTTGCAAAGACAACGCCCCCAAACAAATGCAAGTTGTCGATCGCAAACGACGCCAAGTCCTCTCGGAGCTCCTTGGCACCCTCCTTGTACTGTTCCTCCAACCCATAGTAAGTCCACCTTGTGCCCACACTTGCATCTTGACTATGTGTTCAACTGTCAACTTGTCATAGTGGACCGGCAGTGAACGACAACAATGCTGCTACACAATTCATATCTACTTCTATAGACTCACCTGTAGTGTGGTGTGAGGGAACACAATTTGAGTGAGAGGAGCACCCCTCATCAGACTTCGAGCTTTACAATGCTGGATATAGAAAGCCTCTAAGTATACATTATAGATCATCACCATTGCAACCTGCAATGAATTTTCGCCAAGACTGCAAGAAATGTCGCCTTTCTAATCCCAAGAACAAACACACAAATACCGGGACTTTCGAAATCCAGAGAATGCATCAATCTTGCCTAATCCCCCACTTCTTGCATCCTCCTCGGGCGCTATCGCTTGATGGTCCCCACTACTCACAACTACCCTGGAGGACACAAGCCAAATGAGTCTCTAAAACCAATTCATCCATGTGATCTGTACAACACATGATATGGATGCATTGATAATGAGATTTCCGGTTGGCCCATATTAGAGAATATTTTCCAAGCCCCCTTTCGCGTGCAAGATTGAAGAGCTGTATTGTTGCCCCTCCTCCCAAGGTGATTGTATTTTTTTTTCTTCCGAAGAAGTCCAAGAGTTGAAACTTACAAAATTCATCCAATACCTCTCTTCCCACGTTGTGTTTCGGTTTGGAATCCCTGTATGCAGTCGCTGTCTTTTAACAAGTGCTTGCATTTTGCTGTGCGGCGCATGATCATCGAAGCGGTGAGTAATCCTCCACATGTCGTTAGCCAGCCGCATAACACCTCCAATACTACCACACCGGGTCTTGCCAACACCACTGTCACTACCACCAGCAACAGAGCTTCCACAACAACTATCCCGGTTGCTGATGCCACAATTGCATCTACCATCAGCACCACCACTGCCACCGTGAACACTAGCCAAGGAGTTGCTAGTACACGGGCATGGCGGAAAGGAAGCGGGGCACATGACCTGTCCTGGAGCCACCGAAGAGTAGTGTCCACAGTTCACGGACCCGCTACCATCTTCATTTAGGCTAGAGCAGTGGCAAAGTGTGATGGCTGCAGCATGTGCATGGGAAGAGCCCTCAAGGGTTGAATATAGTAGCACCCCACTCACTGCATAAGAAAGAACGGTGATGGGGCGGCCCAGCATGTGCGCCAAGAGCCTTAGCTCAACATCTCCTCCATACTTGCCAAGAGGGTCAATGTTGTGTTTCACATATTGGACCAGATCCGGTGCATCGTGGCCTTCTGTTGCAAAGACAACGCCTCAAAACAAACACAAGTTATCGATCGCAAGCAACGCCACATCCTCTCGGAGCTCCTTGGCACCCTCCTTGTACTGTTCCTCCAACCCATAGTATGTCCACCTTGTGCCCACACTTGCATCTTGACTATGTGTTCACCTGTCAACTTGTCATAGTGGACCGGCAGTGAACGACAACAATGCTGCTACACAATTCATATCTACTTCTATAGACTCATCTGTAGTGTGGTGTGAGGGAACACAATTTGAGTGAGAGGAGCACCCCTCATCACTTCGAGCTTTACAATGCTGGATGTAGGAAGCCTCTAAGTATACATTATAGATCATCACCATTGCAACATGCTATGAATTTTCGCCAAGACTGCAAGAAATGTCGCCTTTCTAATCCCAAGAACAAACACACAAATACCGGGACTTTCGAAATCCAGAGAATGCATCAATCTTGCCTAATCCCCCACTTCTTGCATCCTCCCCGGCTCTATCGCTTGATGGTCCCCACTACTCACAAGTACCCGGAAGACACAAGCCAAATGAGTCTCTAAAACCAATTCATCCATGTGATCTGTACATCACATGATATGGATGCATTGATAATGAGATTTCCGGTTGGCCCATATTAGAGAATATTTTCCAAGCCCCCTTTCGCCTGCAAGATTGAAGAGCTGTATTGTTGCCCCTCCTCCCAAGGTGATTGTATTCTTTTTCTTCCGAAGAAGTCCAAGCGTTGAAACTTACAAAATTCATCCAATACCTCTTTTCCCACGTTGTGTTTCGGTTTGGAATCCCTGTATGCAGTGGCTGTCTTTTAACAAGTGCTTGCATTTTGCTGTGCGGCGCATGATCATCGAAGCGGTGAGTAATCCTCCACATGTCGTTAGCCAGCCGCAAAACACCTCCAATACTACCACACCGGGTCTCGCCAACACCATCGTCAGTACCACCGGCAACAGAGCTTCCACAACAACTATCCCGGTTGCTGCTGCCACAATTGCATCTACCATCAGCACCACCACTGCCACCGTGAACACTAGCCAAGGAGGTGCTAGTACACGGGCATGGCGGAAAGGAAGCGGGGCACATGACCTGTCCTGGAGCCACCGAAGAGTAGTGTCCACAGTTCACGGACCCGCTACCATCTTCATTTTAGCAGTGGCAAAGTGTGATGGCTGCACCATGTGCATGGGAAGAGCCCTCAGGGGTTGAATATAGTAGCAACCCACTGACTGCATCAGAAAGAACGGTGATGGGGCGGCCTAGCATGTGCGCCAAGAGCCTTAGCTCAACATCTCCTCCATACTTGCCAAGAGGGTCAATTTTGTGTTTCACATATTGGACCAGATCCGGTGGCCTCCTGTTGCAAAGACAACGCCCCCAAACAAACACAAGTTGTCGATCGCAAACGACGCCAAGTCCTCTCGGAGCTGCTTGGCACCCTCCTTGTACTGTTCCTCCAACCCATAGTGTGTCCACCTTGTGCCCACACTTGCATCTTGACTATGTGTTCAACGGTCAACTTGTCATAGTGGACCGGCAGTGAACGACAACAATGCTGCTACACAATTCATATCTACTTCTATAGACTCACCTGTAGTGTGGTGTGAGGGAACACAATTTGAGTGAGAGGAGCACCCCTCATCAGACTTCGAGCTTTACAATGCTGGATATAGAAAGCCTCTAAGTATACATTATAGATCATCACCATTGCAACATGCAATGCATTTTCGCCAAGACAGCAAGAAAGTCATTGTGCACCACACGTTTGTTTTCTACGAGGGCAAAGATACTGAATGAATACGCCACATGCTAATTTCCTCTTGCCTTGGGTATTGTCACTTTTTCTCTCTTTATGTCCTATTGTTGTCCATGGCAGCATTTGGGTTGTAAAACACGCTGGATGCTTCGATTGTACCTGCGGCATTTCGGTAGGACCAAGCATTCAAATTGAATACTTGCAGGGTCGACCTTAACTATGATATGTAGGCCTGTAATTGACATACGGAGGTTCAGCTTCGAGAAATTTGCCATCATCATAAGAGCTTCTCATTTATGTTCCACACCTTCAGGATTTTGGATGGGGTCTCTTCTTTGTTCTTCTTCCTCTTCCTCTTCATGCTTTTGGTTGATGACGAAAGAGTGGATGACGTGTGCACATTAGTTATGCCCCCCGTTGTGGATGGTTGTTCTTTACCATCAACGTGAGGACGGGAGCAAGGCTTTGTTTAAAGCCCCGGGGTGGGGGGAAGGGGGGCTGACTACTGTGCGGGGGTAGACCGTAGCGAGCTACAGGCCATATGCTGCAGCAGCAAAGCAGCAACCCCGCCTAAAGTGCTCAATTAGCAGTTCAAATGCTGTTGCATGATATCCCAGTAGGACAGCTGCTCCAATTAGAGCGCGGCCACAACATCGGCCACGGCGGTTGTGGTGTAGCACCTCCGTAGCAACCCTGTTGATAACGGGTAGGGGGCCGGTCGCAGTGAGCTACCGTTGACTTGCAGCAAGGGCAAAACGTCTATTGCGCCAACGGCAAAGCAACTGAAATGTTACTGCATGACAGCTGCAGCCGGAAAGGACCCCTCCAAGTTCTCAAGCCGGGCTCCACCCGAGGTAGAGGGTGGGGTGCCGGTTCCCACCAAGGCAACCCCCGGTGCCTTGCTAGTCCTGCAGCGCCCGTAGTGCATTGCCCCTAGTTGCGTCACGGTTATGGCAGTAGCCTAGGGGAGTAGCTTGGGTGCTGAACGACAAGCAAGGTGCACGAACAGGGTGTGTGTACGATTCTCTGAGAATCAGTTGCCCTACCCACAATGTCTTTTCTCCTGTGTTTGTTTTGTTGTTGGCCTGATCTTCCTGTGCTCATGTTCCTCCTTCGCCTCTGCACAGGCATTGTGGGCATCCTAGAGACCAAAGTAACGGAACAGCAGCAGGAGCATCACATTACCCAGCAACAGCCAAATGGCATCAGCAACAACACACAGCACAGCATCATTGGTGCAGCACAATTGCTGCACTAACGGGGCATCACGTTGCTGCATGGTAGCATAAGATCAGTAACACAGGGGGCACCATTGCTGCACATGAGCATGAGATGAGCAGCCAAGATGCTGCCACTGCTGCACTCACAGCAAACAAACAATGGATGGAGCATCATGTTGCTGCACTGCAGCATGAGATCAGCAACAAAGACAACGCTATTGATGCAGTCACAGCAGGGAACTACGAGTTGAGCATCAAGTTGTTGCACAGCTTGGCAGGGGCAATGGGGCTTCAGTTGGCTGTGGCTGGCCCCTTCCCTGTGGCACAAACTTGTGACCAAGCCGCTTTTGGGGCGTTTAGCAGGGAGCTTGCTGCCAGGGTGTGCAGGGCGGTGGTGGTGACAAGGGCAAGGCACTATGTGCAATGCTGCTAAGATGAATCTCATGGATCTCATGAGCCTAATGAGGGAGTACCCTATTCGGTGCACGTGTGGTGCATGTATTGTTATTGCACAGACCTACACACCCGGTTTACAGAGCAGTCCATGTATGTCAGGGTTGTAAGCACAGACCTACACACCCAGTTTACAGAGCAGTGCATGTATGTCAGGGTTGTAAGCACAGACCTACACACCCAATTTACAGAGCAGTGCATGTATGTCAGGGTTGTAAGCACAGACCTACACACCCAGTTTACAGAGCAGTGCATGTATGTCTGGGTTGTAAGCACAGACCTACACACCCAGTTTACAGAGCATTGCATGTATGTCAGGGTTGTAAAAGGTATTACCGTTGCACATACCGTACTGTGTGCCCTACAATATAAACCGTGTCCCTTTCGTGGCTTCCTGCAAGCATCACTGCGAGGCTCGTGAAGCCTGCAAGAATTAACAGTAGCGATCCCGAAGCATCCAAGAAATACTGGTAAACATCAAAAAGTTTCCAAGAACAAACAGCAGGCACCCAGGAGCCTCCAAGTATTTACAACAAGCACCCACAAACCCCTAAAAAGTAACAGCAAGCAGCCCAAAAGCCTCCAAGGTGCGATAGTGTTGGAAGTACCGAGGAGACTATTTCCCCATAGTTTGTTCCAAAACTGTACCTGGTGCTTGCACAGTGCAGGTACTACCTTAATGGACCGCAACCCTGCACCTGTGGGGTGGCCTCACAGACCTGTTCAGATTGATGATGCAAGTGCAACACACTGCAATAACCGGTGCAGTTGCGCATCTGCCTCACTGCCGTCCTCCCCTTTGTCTTCCCTGGTCTACCATGCAGGATTTCTGTACCGCACTTGACCTTCATGGACTGATGCCTCTACATGTCCATGGCAGGGGCAACGACTTCCTCAGAGCCGATCCTTGAGGCCTCTCCAAGGACAAAGTGCGATGGTGATGATGTTGAGGCTCTCATCCAAGAGGTGTTCCGTCCCGGGGAGTTGCCTCCTGCCTCATACGTTGTGGAACTGCGTTCTTTTTGGGAGGACAAGAAGCATGATGCAGTCGACTGGGGGAAACTGACGAAGGGTGTGGCGGACTTGTTGCATGATGTCATGCAAGCCCCATGGGCCACTGCATTACCTTCTGACGGTCGCCGCCGTATCAAGACGGTGGCCAACGAGACTCTGCATTGTCTTGAAACCGGGCCAGTGGTCTCGAATGCCTCCGGTGAAGCCCAGCCAATTCCAAACCAGAGCTCGGCCAAATCCGAAAGTGATACTCTGGACGACATCATCCGCGAGCAATTCAGCGATGATGAACTGCCCCCTTTTGCGTTTCTCAAAGCACTCCGGTCATGTTTGCCGCGGCCGCAGGACTGGGAGAGAGCCGTGGGGGATCTGGTGGCGGTCTTGCACGAGCTGGTACAGTCACAGGAGCCCGTGGCACTGACTGCGGAGGGACGCGCGCACGTCTGGAAACGCACGCACGAGTTCCTCCGCGCTTTGGATCACGGACCCGCGGTTGGTGGGCCCCACGCGGTCCCAAATGGCGTGGCGTCAGAGGCCTCGACGGAGCGGACGCCGCCGAAGCCGCAGCCGATGGGGCCGCCGAAGCCGAAGGCGCCCCCCAAGCCCAAGTCGAAGGCCCACTCGCACCTGCTCCCCCAACCGAAGCCGAGAGCCAAATCTCCCTCAAACTCCCACCTCAATCCAAAGCCGAAGGCGCAGCCCAAACCGAAAGCGGAGCCCAAGCCGAAGTCGCCGAACCCTCCGACCCGCAAACCCTCCAACCCGCACCTCAATGCGATTCCGAAGGCGCAGGCAAAGCCCAGGTCCCCGCATCCCAAAAGGGGGGCGCATTCCAAGCCGAAGCCGCAGCCGGCGCCGCCGCCTGTCCAAAGCGCCTCCGGGTTCCGTGGCTTCCATGCGGAGCGCTTCCGCTTCGACCGCGCCCCGGAGGTCCGGCCGCTGGACACGTGGTTGCGGGACTTGCCGTCCCTCGATCCTCGGGAACGCTTTCCCTCGGGCCCCATCGATGACATGCTGCACCACATCGAAGAGTTCATTGCCCGCATGGCGGCAGAAACGGAGTCAGGTATCCAAAGGCCGTGGCCGTCTGCCAGTAATGTGATGGCGTGCGCCGCACTACGGGGGTTGCCATGGTCCGTGCGTCGTGGGACATGGCTGTTGCAGTGACCAGGGCTCGATCTGTAGACACAACCCCCTCCCCCCCCCCGCACTCCCCCCACCCTCTTTTGCTCCCCCTTTTTGAGGGTCGGGGGCCCAGTGGCGAACAACGCCCACGAGAACAGGGCGTTGCGGGAGCAGGCTATTTGCACGGGGGTAAGCCACACCAGGTACGGCGGTGCCAGATCTTATAACGTATGTTCCCCGGCCTTTTGGCCGAGATGAAATGTAGTATCTGTGCGTATCAGCGCACCTTCTGATCTATCTGGCACTGCCGGACGAGAAATTGAGTTATTTCTTGTTGAGGTCGTGGATTCCCTCAGTTTGTTGAGCCCCACGACACGAGTCCCCGCTATCGCACCACCCGCACGTGGCGCTCCTTCTTTAGGAACATTCTGCGAGGTCCATCCCGGACAAATTACCGAACAGTTTCTCAATGTGCCCTCGGGGGCATGGGGGGCGTTTACGGGGTTGGGTGGACCCCCCCCCCCCCCGTGCCAATGGGGAACAACAATTTTGCCAATGGGACAACACGTGCGTAGACCAACAGCATGCGCTGTCCAAAATTTTCCCGCTCTGCAGTACCGCGATGCGAGATGCGTTATGTAGCCACTTGGATTCTTCCCGATGGCCGGGACCCTGAAAGGGCACCCCAGCCCCCCCCCCCCCCCCCCCCCGCCTTCAGTGATTGGGCAAAATTCCTCCGCGCCTTGGGGGCCCTTTTCCGCCGTGTAGTCGACAGTGTGCATGGCAGTGCCGCACGTTTACGTCCGCTTTGGGGCATATGCCATGGCATGTCATGACTGAGGCTGCGGCCTTTTTTCCCTTTACAGATTTTCAAAAAAGCCCCCCCCCCCCCATTTGTGCAACACCGCATGGCAGCTGGTGGTTCCTGGATGACCGGTTCTGGGTTGGCCAATACCTTTCCCTGCAAAATTTCAAGAACCCCCCCCCCCAAACCCCCTCCCAGACCCCCTCCCCCTTACCCCCCCCCCCCCCCCCCCCCCGCATGGAGCTCTGCTTGGCCCTGCGCTTGGCCCCGGTCACCCCCGGAGCCCGCGGCATTTATGTGGAGGAGATCGACACTCCGTCACTGTTGTGCCTGCATTGTTTCCAAAATTGTGTGTCTGTGTGGGGGGGGGGGGGGTGCGTGGCCTACATGGCAATTTGCACGTTGTTCGTGTTCCACTCGTTGTGTTCGACCTCAAGAAACATGCAGCGCCTGGTGCCAGCGAGCCCTCTGTGACCGCAGGGTGGGTGCCGCTCGGGGATTTCTCGGCGTGTGTCTGTGTGTGGCATGCACGTGTGTCTGTGTGTACGGCCCTGTGGCAGTCCGGGAGAAGTAGCCCATGGCACACACTTTTCAAGAGGCCCATTGATACGCCAGCGTTCCCTTTGCATGGGAGTCACTGCGTCCGTTGCTGTCTGGACAGACGCCAGAGCCCGAGTGTCGGCCCGTGTCGAGGCCGCGTATCGCAAGACGCACCAGCCCGTCCCGGCCCAGCTCCAGCGCGACGTCACGGCCATGCCCCTCGCGCGGATCCCGCCAGCCGATGCGCTGGCCCTCCTGGCGTACAGCTACGAGCTGTACGAGGACTACCAGAGCCCGGACCCGCAGCAAAGCCGCCCCTTCCAGCTCTACAAGGAGTTCAACGCGCTGTGCCGCACGTACGGGCACTGCGAGGCCCCCGGGGCGGAGCTGGAGGCCGAGTGGGGGCTGTTCCTCCCGTTCGCCGTCCACCCGGACCACGCGATCGCCGCGCTGCCCTCGGTCGCCGCGGTCCTGTACCGCGGGATGAGCCGCGGGAGCGAGGCCCACGGGTATCCGCTGGGCACGCGGGGCGCGTGGGGGGGCTGCCTCAGCTGCAGCAGCGACCGCCAGCAGGGCATCCAGTTCGTGAACAAGGACCGCCAGCTGCAGTCGCAGGAGGGCAGCTTCTTCATGATCCTCTCGGACCACGCCCGCCCCATCGTGCACGTGTCCCAGTTTCCGGAGGAGATGGAGCACCTGCACCCCCTGGGGCTGGAGCTGGAGGTCTGCAACGTCCTGCCGGCCTCCATCCTCCAGATGCTGTCCATCAAGATCGCCATCATCACCTTCAAGAGGGTCGGGGCCCAGCTCTCGTACGCCCTGTGGCTGCGGGCCTTCGAGGAGCTGGGGTTCGTGTACGACGAGTTCCTGCGGGCGTACGTCCCCCCGCTGGTCAAGCAGCACCCCTACGCCCACGCCGCCTTCCCCATTCAAGACCAGGTCCTGGAGTTCGTGTCCGCCCCGGACCGGCAAGTGCTGTTGATTACGGCAAAGCCCGGTGTGTGGGGGCGTGGGAGTGCGGTCCACATGCTGCCGCCTGTTCTCGCCCTGTGCGGCCCGCCAGGGGCGGTCCGTGCCCCCCCCCCCCCCCCCCCCCCCGAAAAAAACCACAGAGTATGTACGCCTGCCTCGGTAGAGCCCCAAGAGCCTAATACCCGGGCCAGTCAGTAGGATGCAGCGGAGCCAAAGGGACAGGGAACAGCCCGGGAGATGGACTTCGAACACAAAGCACAGTGATGGCGCTGGCGGTCGGCGGACTGCCGCCCGAATGACTGTAGGCGATGAAGGCGGGGGGGAGCAGGGGCCGGCGGGCGCCGAATGCGGACATTGTTGCAACCGGACCTCATTGCAGCGCCCACACAGTCCCGTCCGATGATCCAGCACCCGGAGCGGGAGGGAGGGCGCGGGGATTGCCCAGGCGGGTCACTGCCTCACCGCCGTCTCCCTGCGCTCCCGCCTGTCGCAGGGATGGGCAAGACTGCGTGCGGCCTGTGGCTGTCCCGCCGCGTGCAGTACCAGGGCCGCATCTGGCTCTTCATCTCCCTCCCATCCGTCGCGGACCCATTCGCCCCCCACGGCCTCGTGCACCACATCCGGGGCATGCTGGGGTTCGAGGCCGGTGACCCGGGGTTCCGAGAGTTCTAGCGGCAGCCCGCCGTCGGGATCCTGGACAGCCTGGACGAGGTGCCCCCCTGGGACGTGGCCGCGAGCTGGTCCGAGCTGAACGGCCTCCAGGACTGGCCGGTGAAGCTGATCGTCACGTGCCGTGAGGACCACGAGAAGGCCTACGGGAGGTGCATGGGGGAGGGGGTCGGGCGCTTGTACCTGCAGGGCTTTGGGGAGGAGCAGATCCAGACGTACGTGCAGAAGCGGATGCTGCCGTCGGCGCCCGCGGGCCCCCCCGATGCGCCCGCGGCGCGGGGCCGGCCGCCCGGCCCGGGCGCCGCGGGAGCCTCCGTGGGAGGTCCGGCGGCCGCCGGCACGGAGCACTTGGTCGAGGGGGTGATGACGCACGTGTCCAAGTCCCGCATCCGCGCGGCCTACGCGACGCCCTTCAAACTCAATATGGGGGTGGACCTGCTGAAGGGCGGGGCGCTGGCGCACATCAGTCGGGAGAGCCATCTGTACGAGGGGTGGCTGCGGCAGAAGCTGCAGTCCACGCCCCCGGGCGGTGCGGAGGACCTGGACCAGGACCTGCGCTGCGTGGAGCAGGTGGCGTGGGACCTGCACGCCGCGGGCACCACCCTGGGGACGGTCGGGGACCGGGGCCGGCACTTGTGGTTCCAGCGGTGCCCCCTCCGGATCCACAACTACGCCCCCAACGCCCAGTTCAGCTTCCAGCACAAGTCCCTCCAGGAGTACCTGGTGGCCTCTCGCCTGTACCGCGAGCTGTCGACGCAAGACGCCCAGCACTTGCTCGGCGCCGTCCCCCTGGCCTCCGATCTGCCGGTGTTGCGCTTCTTTGGCGACCTGTGTGCGGCGGCGCGGGAGCGTGGCTGCCAAGTGGACCACGTGTATCAGCAGCTGACGCGGCACGTCGCGGCCTCCGCAGGGCATCCGGAACGCGGCTTATGCGCCACCAACAGCATCAGCTTGTTGAATGCGGCCGGGGTGTCCCTGACAGGCATGGACCTGCAGCGGGTTTGCATCCCAGGCGCCAACCTGCAGGTGTGTGGAGGGCCCGGTTGCAGTGGTATGAGCTGGCCTCACAGCCCCCAACACTGAAGTCCAAGGGGGGAGGCAGCCGAAGTCTGCAATGAGCATCATCCCCAAAGTGGTCATTTCTGCTGGTTGTTCCTGTGGGCCCGGGGGGGGCGTAGGTCAAGGACAGCGAAGACCGTCCCGGAGAACCTGATGGTTAGCTCTCCGTATCAACAGGGGGTGCGGCATTCAGGGGAGGAACGGCCAGTGTTAGCGTCAGTGTCAGTGTCAGTGTCAGTGTTGCACAACAACATCAAGTTGGGGAGGATGCCATACAAGGGGCCAAAATGGCTTGCAATGGGCTCAAAATGGGCTCATTCCACTTGTTTAGGCACCCCAAATGATCTAGGATCATTGTTAGAAAAAGACATTTTTGACCCATTTTTCACCCATTTTTAGTCGCAAAACAGCCCATTTTCAAGGCATTTTGGGATTTTAGGAGGGCCAAAAGGGGCTACCACGAGCTCAAAACGCTGCTTTCGACAGGGCTAGAGTCGTGTGCGCCGAGTGCACGGCTCCCCCGGCCACCACCCGCCAGGCTCATCTCGCAGCTACGCTGAATCGTGTGAGTGGAGGATTGGAAGCGGTGGGCCCCTGGTGCTGATCCTGATTTGCCACAACAGTCCCAAAGGACAGGATCCAACCAGTTCTGGTGAATTTCTTGTGGTGCCAGTCGAGCAGCCAGCGAAGGGCTGGGGCGCAGCTCCTTATCCTTCTCCAGCCAGACTTCAGATACCCCAACCTACGCCCGGATACCAACACCCGCGGCGCGAGCCGTGGTCCGGAGGCGGAGGGAAGGGGGGGATGGTTTCGGGTTCAGGGGACATTTCCAGAGTTAATTCTGAGCATTTTGAATACCCACAAGTCGGGGCCGGGGGGGGGGGGGATCCTGTTCACGCATTCACGCGTGGACAGATAACAGGGCATTCCAGCAGACGCACACATGCACCTGACAACACATCCGGCGAGCAGTGTAAGACATAGGGCAGTACAGGGGGCGTTTTAAGGGGAACCCGGAGCCCCCCCCCACCCCCCACCCCCAAACCCACGCCCAAGGGGAGCAGCAGTTGTGTCGCCCACACAGTGGGGCTGACGACAACATTACCGCTCTTTGGGTGTGTTGGGAGGGGCATTATGTATGCAAGAATTGCCTTTTTTTTCTTCCACTTGTGATGGGTGGTGAAGCTTGTACCCCTGCCAATGTGTACTCGATCTGCTCAGAGTTTTACGGGGAACTGATGACCAGAGCTGAACGACCGCCCCCGTGCTCAGAGCGCACGGGTGCTCGCCTGTGCCTTGTTTACCCCTACGGCCCTACACAACAGGGGGTGGGCTGCCTATTGACTACCCTCCCTCCCACAGTGCGCCGCCAACCCACCTCGTCCCCCCTCCCTTCGTACACAGGGGGCCCAGCTGCATCACGCTGACCTCCGCGGGGCAAACCTGCGGGGCGCGACCGTCAAGGGCGCCGACCTGGACTCCTGCAATCTCGAAGGAGCCGATCTCACGGACGTCACGGTGGGGGAGCTGCTGTTCCGGCTGCCGGCCGACACCACCCCCGAGGCCCTCGTGTTCGCTCCGGACGGCAGCGCCATCGTGGGCTCCGCCGCCAAAGCCATCCGCCTCTGGAGCACCGCCACGGGTCACGTGGTCAAGGAGCTGCCGGGGCATTCGGAGGAGATCACGGCCCTGGCCGTCTCGCCCGACGGGGCCTGCGTGGCCTCTGGGGCGTGGGGGCAGGGGGTGCTGCACCTGGTGAGCACCGCCACCGGGACGGTACTGCACACCCTGACCCAGCACTCCAAGGCCGTCTCGGCGCTTACCTTCTCCCCCGATGGCGCGACCCTCGCCTCGGCGGCGCAGGACATGACCGTGTGCATCTGGGCCACTGCCACCGGCCGACTGCTGCGGACCTTCGCACATGGGGCCTCCGACCGCGCGCGCTCCGTGACGTCCCTCGCCTTCTCCTCCGACGGCTGCACCGTCACATCCCTCTCGGAGGACCTGCAGCTGCGGGTCTGGGATGTGTCCACGGGCCGGTCCGTGCACAGCGTGGCCATCCCCACGGACATCACGTTCGCCCCGGTGCTGTCCCCGGACGGAGGCATCGTGGCATTCCCGGCGGAGGAGTGGCAGGGGGAGTCGGGCGTCGGAAGGGACTCGGGCACGGTGCAGCTGTGCAGTGCGGCGACAGGTACCCCGGGGCGTCGCGGTGCAGTAGTGCGTGAGTGTGAGCAGCAGCAACCGCAATGCAGAAGTGCAAGGGTCAACAGAACGGGGAACCGGGAGCATGCCTGGGCTTGGGCGGGGCGGGGGGGGGCTCCCACCCTTGTCATAGCAGAAGGTTCAAGGGCAAGAGGCCAATAGGCGCCGCCACAGGCTAACAGAGCCAACCACCAAGGCCTTGTGCCACGCGCCAGCGTCGGCAAGGCTCCACGTGCAGTCATTCCCATGACAATGAAGTTGGAGGGTGCTCACCGCCACAAACGCTGTGGGAAATGTAACACAGGGCCCAGGGGCACCAGATCACCAAGTGTTACCCGTCCGTGGTGTGCTGCAGAGGGGGGGGGGGGACGCCGAGGAGCAGCAGCAGTACTTGGGAGCAGCGGAACAACTGCCACATTCTCACGCAGTCAAAATGGTTTCGCCCGGCTGTTGGGGTGAGCCAAGCGGGCACCCCACCTCTCGCAGTTTTTTAACCCCCCCTCTGCACCCCCAACCCAACGGGTGGGTACCCAACCCACCCATCCATGAGGAGGACTTTTGGAATGCCATGGATTCGGGTTACATGCCGGGCGCCAGCGGCATCCATCTGCTGACGCGGGGCCCTGGACAAGCATCCGTCTCAAAATATTCCACACAGTAGTCCAGTTATCTCTGGGCACTGCAGGTGACATCAGCGGCCCATTGCCTCCATGGCGTCTGCCCTCTTGCTGCGAGATTCGCAGTGCGCTTAAGGTGCTTAACTGTGGTGCCAGCAGCCCCCAGATGTTGCTCAGTGATCGCCGCGAGATTGCACGCGGCGATTGCTGGCCAATCCTGGTCGGTTACCGTCTGAACAACGCGGTGAACAACAATTCCTGGGGTGCCCCCGCATCCGCTTTATATTTTCCCCATGTAATTGTTGTCCGTTTTAGGGGGAGTGCCAGCCGGTTTTGTGGTCTGCATCCGGCTTTGACACAATACAACCACAATCGTATTTTCACACAGCGAATGGGTGGCGGACCTGCCCAGGCAACGACACAGAGGCGCACAGTACTCATTTTTCATGTGCTTGTCCAGCCACGCATTATTTGTTGCTTTGACGCAGTGCCTTGGGAAGGACACTCCGGGGTACCAAATTCAATTCCTTGATGATGGCGCAGTGAGGCGTTATAGATACGTTGGAAAGACCATCTCTCTCTGTCTCTGCTGTTCTCAAAGTTTTGTGCAGGTTTCCTGCGATTTTCTGCAAGATTACGCACAGTTTCATCCGAGTTTCCTACAATTTTCCTCCAGGGTTTTCCAGTTTTTTCCCGAGTTTTCTCTATGATCTCTCCTTGCAATTTTTCTACTTTGTATTTTTTAGCCAGACGGTATTGAGACCGCTTTTCCTGCGGCGCGCAGTTTGGGGAACACCCCTCCTCCTTAACCACAGTAGAAGGGGGAGACTCCCGTCCATGCTTTTGCACGTTGAGCCGGGGCGGCAGTCTACACATTTGATGGAGCGATGGCGACAAAAGATCAACATGCACTGTTCGTTAGTTTTCAGGTTTGGTTCCTCAATAGTCTGCAATACACCAAGTTTCTGTAGCCCTGGCGCGCCTGGGGCGCTCATTTGCCAACCCCAGTTGGTCAAGCATGAGCGACAGCGGTTGATGCTTGACCGCGGTTGCCGCCTTCTGTCGGGGCCAAAGAGAGAGCTGTCGGTGCGGCGCGCAATCCCTTCCACACGGCCGTGTAGCGCCTCCCTGCACCGCTTCCCACAGGAGAAGTGCTGCGGCACCTGGGCCCCGGGCACCTGTACATGCCGCGGACCGTGGCCTTCTCCCCCGACGGCCACACCGTGGCCTCCGCCTGCGAAGAGGGCAAGGTGCGCATCTGGAGCACGTACACGGGGGAGCTGCTGAACTCCTTCTACCCGTACGATGGGCTGTACGTGCAGAGCCTGGCCTTCTCGCCGGACGGCGGGACGGTGGCTTGCGGCGCAACGAACGCGGAGACGAACGAGCCGGTCGTGAGCGTGTGGGCCACACACCCCGGGGCCGTGCTGCGGTCCCGGCGCTGGCACACCGATCCGGTCGCCGCGGTGGCGTTCGCCCCCGACGGCCGCGTCGGCGCGTCCGGGTCCATCTACGGGACCGTGTGCCTGTGGAGCCCCTTCACGGGGGAGGTCCTGCAGACCATCGTCGTCAGCAAGTACGACGCGTTTGACTCGTGGCGGATGCGGCCCACGAGCCTCGTCTTCTCGCCCGACGGCGGTGTCATCGCGGTGGCCTCCTTTGGGGAGGAGCCCGTGCAGCTCTACAGCGCGGCCACCGGCGCCCTCGTGCGGAGCCTCACGGCCAACATCATCACCGACGCGTTCGCCTTCTTCCCGGACGGCGGGACGGTCGTGGGGGTGTCCAGCGACTTCAAGGCGTGCCTCTGGGCCACCGCCACCGGCGAAGTCCTCCGGACACTGGAGTTCGACGCGGGGGCGGCGGGGGGGAGGGCCTCCTGCGGCGCGGCCGTCGCCCCCGACGGCGGCGCCGTGGCGTTCGTCGCGGGGGCGGTGTGCCTGGGGAGCACCGCCACGGGGCAGATCGTCCGGACGCTGGACGTCGGCGGCGGCGTCACGAACCTGGCCTTCTCCCGCGATGCCCAGACCCTCGCGTGCGGAATGGAGTGCGGGCAGGTGCGGCTGTGGAGCGCCGCTACGGGGGCACTGTTGCGGACGTTGGACGGCTTTGTGGAGGAGGCGCCGCTGGTCTTCTCGCCGGACGGCCGCTCCATCGCGGCGGCCTCCGAAACGACGGTGCGGCTGTGGAGCTGCTCGACGGCGGAGGTGCTGAAGGAGATGGAGGGGCATCGCTACAGTGTTCTGGCGGTCGCCTTCGCCCCCGACGGGGCCACCCTGGCGTCTGGGTCCGATGACACGGAGGTGCGGCTGTGGAGCACCTCCACGGGCTGGACGGCCCGCGTGCTGCGGGAGATGAGCGGCCGGAAGCTGCAGATCTCGGCGGTGGGGACCAAGGTCTCGGGGTCCACCGCAATGTCGGGGACCCTGCGGAACATTCTGACGCATTACGGGGCGCCGGGGGCTGAGGATGGGGGCTGAGTGTGCGTGCAGCCTCACAGGCCTGTGCCATCGGGTGATGCCATCTCTCCGCATTCGCGCGGAAGCAGATCCCGCGGTACGGGGGATTCCACGAGGGGAATGTGTGTTATCGCTACATACATGTTTCCCCCATGTTCATCAACCCATGTACGTCGTCCATTCGTGCCCCAAGGCATTGCACCGTGTTGCAAACAGCACAGACCATATTTGCTGGCCGGCCATATTGTATGAGACCAGCCACACTGGCCTTTCCGTGTCGTGTCACACTCATGGTATTCTGCAAAAACGTCTTTGACCCCCCTTTGCATGGCCACCGTCAACCAAGTGATACATGGATCAATGCAATAAAGATGCAAAGCCATGTGCTTGTATTTTTGAATGTTTGGCCAGCAAACTGCTTGTGCTTATGGAGTCAAGTGCTTGTGCAGTTGTGCGTATGGAAGACGTGATTTGACAATGTTTACGACGTGCAAGCCGAGAAAAAAACGAGGGAATGCCTATCGATTTTTTTGGCAGGTTTACATGACACTTCGTCTGGTTGTCTTGGCAACTGCAGTTTGGAAAGAGAATCTTTGAACACTATTTCGAAAAATCTTTTTACCCATCAGCTGAATGCCCGGACTGACTGTGGATTTCCATCACAAGAAGCAGC
This sequence comes from Eutreptiella sp. 'Long Island Sound 2002', assembly GCA_964036045.1. Classification (NCBI taxonomy): domain Eukaryota; phylum Euglenozoa; class Euglenophyceae; order Eutreptiales; family Eutreptiaceae; genus Eutreptiella; species Eutreptiella sp. 'Long Island Sound 2002'. Next base: position 19,299,875 of record OZ038379.1, read on the forward strand.
CAGCTGCAGCTGGCATTGATAGCCACATCTGTGACCCGGGTCATTTTGAGGTGGATGCCCGAAATGGCCAAGAGCATACCATCCAAATCCTGCAAGAGAACGTGGTTACGCTGTTGATGTCAAAACCGTCTTTCACAATTGGAGGGGGAAATGTTTGGTGCGCCTCAATGAAAATGTGAAACGGCGCAGTAGCAAACTGACAGTGCCACCCCGATGGACAACACCAATTGACTAGGAACAAAGAATCCTTTGACAGCTGGTAGCAGTCGCTGCTTATTGAGGTATCGGTCACTGGCCACTGCAGCCGCCTAGATCCAGCCGAAATTTTGGTGGGTGAAACCTATGAATATGAAGTACAATCACACAAAGTTTGAGCAAGAAACTCAACAGTGTCGGCCGGGAGCACGCGCTGCAAGTGGCCGACCCAGGTTTCAATATCCGTCAAAAATGCCAAAAACTGCCATGTTTGGCCAGTTTTGGGTGTCTAGTGGCAGTCAGCTGCCGGCCCAGAGGCCAGTCATTGAGTACAGTCCTCAGGAACAGATGATTTGTTCCCGCCTCGGTGCGGACCCCAGTTAGGCAGGGGTTGCATAGCTTTGGAAGGCCTCACAAATCAAGAATTTCTTGAAACACTGGTTTGATTGTGCCATCATAGTGGGCCTACTTTTGGAATGAAGTGCACTTGGTGATGTAATGCAGGCCGGGTTGGGGATACAAGGTTTTGCCATTTTGACGATGGGCAATTGGTGAGCTAATAGTGGAAGCGGGGGGTAAAAGCCTGCACATGGTGTCCAGTGGGCCCAACCATGGTTTTCAACAACTCACACAAACGTCAAAACTTTGTTATTTGAGCACCACCTGTCCCCAAACACCCCACCCCACACCCCACACCCCGCAACTTCGGGCTTGTGTGGTGTTGCCACTTGCATTGCAATTGTGGAGCAATTCTTCGCCTCTTCACCATCACTTGTTGAATTTTGTCCATTTGGGCAATGGGCAAAAATGGCCCTTTGTATAGGCATAGGCGGTTGTGTTGGGTGCCTGTGTTGTCCCTTTGCTTGGAGAGTGTGTCAAGGATGCCCACACTGTCTTTATCCTACGGAGCACCCCATTGTATTGTCTACCAACCATGGAATCCGATCCCATGGACATGTTTCCAGCTGCATGATCTCCGGAAGATCTCCACCATGCATCTTTTCTTCGCATCTTGGAACCCCATGGCGCAACTTGGTGCCCGGATCTACGGAAGATCTCCACCATGCATCTTGTCTTCGCATCTTGGTACCGCTATGGCGCAACCTGCTGCCCAGGTACGGTGCGGACTTCCGCGAATGCGTGGTATGACACCAGTACCGTGCCCTCGATGGAGTGTGCTAGCTGCGGCGACAACTCACCATGCCCCCACGTTAGCCGCACACACCGACGCGCTAGTCCACCACTATGCTAGCATGGTATACCAAACCCAAGCCACGGCCAGTCAAGCCCAACCCTACTGACTTTCCTCTCGGGGACCAGGTACGGTTTGTCCACAAGGCACATAAACGGCGGCAACCCGGTAAACAAGATCAAGAGTCCCTATGCCTCAATCAGCGAGCGTCACATATCCTTCGGCAACAACAAACCTCTCGCCTCCAAGGTACATGTCACCTCGACCATTGTGCCTTTAATGCCTCGTTGCAACGTGAGACGCATTTGGCAGCACATTTATTGGTTGAGCCCTAGACCCAACGTTGCCGCCATGACTTGATGCATACTGCGCTCACCTCACGTGTTGATCTTTGCAATAGCTTGCCATCCCATCGGCCCAGTTGTGGGCCCATTCTGATTTTGTCCCCCACTTTGAAGCGTTCGGGATCCCCTATACAGCAAGGGTAATGTAGCCAATCCGCCCACATGTGGGCCACTCTGATTTTGTCACCCGCTCGGAAGCGTTGCGCACCCCCTAGACGGCAAGGATGATGTAGTCAATCCGCCCATTTGTGGCCCACTTCTGATTTTGTCCCCCACTCTGAAGCGTTGGGGACCTTCCCGATGGCAGGGGTGATGTAGCCAATCCGCCCACATGTGGGCCACCTTTGATTTTGTCTAGTGGTGTGAAGCGTTGGGAACTCCCCAGACGGCAGGGGTGATGTAGCCAATCTGCCCATTTGTGGCCCACTTCTGATTTTGTCCCCCGCTCTAAAGCGTTGGGGACCCCCCCAATGGCAAGGGTGATTTAGCGAATCCGCTCACATGTGCGCCACTTCTGGTTTCCCCCCCACTCGGAAGCACCGGGGACCACCCAAACGGTAGGGGTGATGTAGCCAATCCGCCCACATGTGTGCCAAGTTTGATTTTTTCCACGGCTCTGAAGTGTTGGGCACTTCTGATTTTGTTCCCGACCCTGAAACTTTGGGGACCCCCCCCCCCCCCCCCGATGGCAGGCGTGGTGTAGCGAATCTGCCCACTAGTGGGCCCAAAACGATCAGCACCACAGGAAGTTTTTGAGTCCCTCACAATGGGGAGGTGGTGCTCCGGGGTTTTGTCAAGTGCACTCCTCACACGCTGTAGAATATTTGTGGCATCTTTAGTCACTGCAATACCATGTGTGGCTAAATTGTCAACAACATCAAAAAGGTACTGCCACCACTTGTTGTCTTTGGACACATCAGCCAATGCATTTTGGGGACAATGGGTCCCCCAAGGTCTGTCTCCTCTTGAAATCCCTAACCCATCTATGACATGTGGCTGCACAAAGCCCTCGGCCCACAACTTTCTTTGACTGCCAACAAAACTGTTTCTCTGTCCATTGGCCCACCTTCTTGACATATTGCTGAAAAATACGGCACAAGTGCAGCATTTTCATCCTCCTGTAAAGTATGTGGATGCCCAACGGGGTTGGTGTGGCCATGCTCAGCAAACGTTGTGGCCCACTCCTCCAAAGTACCCTGAGTGGGACACTCATCACCCAAAGCAATTTACATGATTTCAAACAGGCACACATGAACTGCATGCTGCCTGTTTCTCCATCAGAGACCAGTTGTGCCAAGGTTTCGCCTTGTATGAACCACGTTTGTTGCCTTTGCCTTTGCCTTTGCCTTTGCCTTTGGGGGCACCAAAATGGGTCAAAAACGCATTTTTCCAAACCTCATCCTAGACCATTTGGGGTGCACCAACGGGTGAAACGAGCCCATTTTGAGCCCATTTTGGGGCATTTTGGCCCCTGAGAAGTCCAAAAAGCCTTGAAAGTGGGCCTCGTGGTGATGGGGTTCAAGTGCATTTCACTTTGTCAAGAGCCATCAATGCGTGAATCATTCTTGATGTCCCTCACTAGTCATAGCTGATGTTCCCTCCCCCACCAGCTCGGTCCCAATATTCAGTCTTGATTAGGTCTAGCCCTAGGGTTAGGGTCACCGAGCTGGTGGAACCAGTCTTGGTTTTATAACCCTTTTTAGTGTCTAGGGTGGACCTACCAGGTTTAGCAGCAGCAGCGGCAGCAGCAAGCAAGCAGCAGCAACAAGCAAGCAAGCAGCACGCGCGAAATGGGTAAAAATCAGAACTCCGTCGTGGTGCTTCAGATTCGGGTGAAATTTTGGTGGATGATACCTATGGGTGTGAAGTACAATCACACAAAGTTTGAGCAAGAAACTCAACGGTGGCGGCCGGGAACGGGATTCGCAAGTGGCGGACCTCAGTTTCAAAAACTGCAGTTTAGGGCCAAAAACAGCCATTTTTGGGCCAAAAAAGCCCCGGAACACATTCAAAACGGCCAAACGAAGGGAAGCCGTGGGTACACTGCATGTGCGGCTTCATTTCCCCGTGTCAACAAGCTCTTTGCGGCCCTCTAACTCCATGATATGTCCCGGAAACGGCCCAAAAAGGCCCCCACAAGCTCCAAATGCCGACAGCCACAAAGCAAGAATAGGCCATATCTTTGGCTACATGGCTCAAAATACAATTCCGAGGGCACCTACTCCACCCGCAACCCCCCACTTTTTGTGGTTTCCACCCCTCAGAATTGCCCGAACAGACGCCCAGACCCCAATACCTAGGCCCACTAGGCTGCGGCAAGCTGCAAGCTCAAGCCCAAAAAGGTGGGTGCCCAAATGGGTCAATAGGGTCCAATAGGGGCAAAAAGATGACTTTTCTCAAAAATGGTCCTGGACCATGTGCGACGCTAAAACAAGTGTTTTTGGGCCGTTTTGAGCTTGTGGTGGCCCATTTTGGTCCTCCGAGAATCCCAAAATGCCTTGAAACTGGGGTGTTTTGGGACCAAAAATGGGTTAAAAATGGGTCAAAAACGCATTTTTCCAAACCTCATCCTAGACCATTTGGGGTGCACCAACGGGTGAAATGAGCCCATTTTGAGCCCATTTTGGGGGATTTTGGCCCCTCAGTCATAGCTGATGTTCCCTCCCCCACCAGCTCGGTCCCAATATTCAGTCTTGATTAGGGCTAGGGTCACCGAGCTAGTGGAACCAGTCTTGGTTTTATAACCCTTTTTAGTGTCTAGGGTGGACCTACCAGGTTTAGCAGCAGCAGCAGCAGCAGCAGCAAGCAAGCAGCAGCAGCAAGCAAGCAGCAGCAGCAAGCAAGCAAGCAGCACGCGCGAAATGGGTAAAAATCAGAACTCCGTCGTGGTGCTTTGGATTTGGTTGAAATTTTGGTGGATGATACCTATGGGTGTGAAGTACAATCACACAAAGTTTGAGCGAGAAACTGGACGGTGGCGGCCGGGAACGGGATTCGCAAGTGGCGGACCCCAGTTTCAAAAACTGCGGTTTAGGGCCAAAAACAGCCATTTTTGGGCCAAAACAGCCCTAGAACCCATTCAAAACGGCCAACTGAACGGAAACGGTGGGTACACTCCACGTGCCGCTTGACTTCCCCGTGTCAACGAGCTCTTTGCGGCCCTCTAACTCCATGATATGCCGCGGAAGCGGCCCAAAAAGGCCCCCAGAAGCTCCAACTGCCGACAGCCACAAACCAAGAATAGGCCATATCTTTGGCTACATGGCTCAAAATGCGATTCCGAGGGCACCTACTCCACCCGCAACCCCCCACGCTTTGTGGTTTCCACCCCTCAGAATTGCCCAAACGGACGCCTAGACCCCAATAACTAGGCCCACTAGGCTGTGGCAAGCTGCAAGCTCAAGCCCAAACAGGTGGGTACCCAGATGGGTCAACAGGGTCTAATAGGGGTAAAAATATGACTTTCCGCAAAAATGATCCTAGACCATGTGCGACGCTAAAACAAGTGTTTTTTTGGACTGTTTTGAGCTTGTGGTGGCCCATTTGGGTCCTCCAAAAATCCCAAAATGCCTTGAAAATGGGCTGTTTTGGGACCAAAAATGGGTCAAAAATGGGTCAAAAACACATTTTTCCAAAACTCATCGTAGACCATTTGGGGTGCACAAAAGGGTGAAATGAGCCCATTTTGAGCCCATTTTGGGGCATTCTGGCCCCTGAGAAGTCCAAAAAGCCTTGAAAGTGGGCCTCGTGGTGATGGGGTTCAAGTGCATTTCACTTTGTCAAGAGCCATCAATGTGTGAATCATTCTTGATGTCCCTCACCATTCATATCTAATGTTCCCTCCCCCACCAGCTCGGTCCCAATATTCAGTCTTGATTAGGGCTAGGGCTAGGGTTGTGGTTGTTGTTAGGGCCTGCAGCTCTCCTGCAGCCCTCCTTCACGTCAAAATTTTTTCTTGCTGTTTTAACACAAATATGATTTCTCTACAAACTTTTGAGTATTTTGAGTATAAACACATAGTATGAAAAAAAAAAATTGGCGCCTTCGGCGCCAGACAGTTTTCTCTAGAGACACTTGTTGGTGGCCGACCCGGCACCACTATCTTTCAAAACCCGGGGGGGGGGGGGGGCTGGGGGGGGGGGTCGCATACAAGGACCGGGCCCGGCCACCACCCTGTGGCCCTCACGTTTTGGGATCCTGACGTCGCGCAAAAAAACAAGTGGGCTACATAAACCCTCCCTTGGTGCGGCCCCATATGCTGCACGCATCAAATGGCCAACATGACCAGTGTCCTTTTAGGTGCCGTTACTGTGGAGCAAGCAAAGTGGCTACATACCCTTGTCTTCAAGAGCTCGTACCATGCAGGTGGAAGAGATTGGATACGTAACGCGTACCTTCTCCGATCCCCAGATGGGGAAAAGTCAAAAAGGCTATACATCCCGTACCCTCTCAAGATTGCCCAATCCATGGGAAATCCAAGTAGCGAAATCATGTGTGGGGTCACCACCTCAAGGAATACAACCAGTTGAATAACCTCCAATCTCCCAAGATCCAGACAACGACGAAGCATACCACATGCCATTTTAGCGTACCCACATCCGGGAGTACTCAAACTAGCTACATTAACCCTACCTGATATGGTCTGGGTAGAAAAAGCAACTAAATTGCCTATGTTAAAAGCAACCCCAGTGCCAACAAAACAAATCCACTTTCCACGCTGGCAAATTTGGGAGAAACCGAAATGCCAATTAACTTGTGCCATTACGGGGTCCCACATTGTGGAGAAATCAAAGTCGCCATACTTGTAGGTCTCGCGGGTAAATGCGGAGGAGATAGACGGGGATGAAACGGATTTCAAAACCCTCTTGGAGGACGTCAAAGGAAGCCCTGGATTCAGTGCATTTGCAAAAGGTGCAGGGTTTGAGGGATGGGGAGCAATCAAAGTGGCGACATCTCGTGTGGCTGTTGCGGCTCACCACAAGGCACAAGATGAAAGGTGTAGAGATAAATGTTGCCTTCTTGTTTACCCATACGGGGAAAAGATTAAGGTTTCCATCTAAACACTACCTTCTCAACATCGCCAAATCGGTGAGGACTCCCATTGCCTAAAAAAGCCACAGCCTCTCATGCTCCCCACATTAGGCAACGGCCTGTGGTGTGTGGTACGGTGCATGTTGTTCAATATATTGTTTCATGAATCCCGATGAAGAGCGGTGCGCATTGGTAGTCATAGACACTTTGTTGTACGGTTGGCCATCCCGTCATCTCCACTGTTCTGCCTACAATTTGTGGCAAGCTTCCGAAAGCCGTTAGCATATGGTTGATACCAAGGCGGAGAGTGTTGTCTATTACAATTGGGCTTTGTGAACAACTCAACCACAAAGTTGATACCTACATCGACAACACTTGGGGAAAACAGAAATGTGGCAACACCAATCATGGAGGGCAACATGATGCCACACAAGTATTTCATCATTAAAGGGGGGGGGGGGGTCACAGAATGTTGGTAGGAAACTCTACAGTGTGCACGCGTCGGGTGTGTGATTTTGAGTGATGGCCTTGACGACTACATTCAAGCACTACGGTATACCTCGTCATGGTATTGCATGATACCTTGGTAACGCCTTTTTGGCTGTCGCATATGCCACACCTAATGCTAAATAAAAGGAAAACAAAAATCAAAATTGACCGTAACATGTGTGAATAACACTGCTGCTTAACAATGTCCCCGTTAAGAACCAATGTACTATTAAAATGGCAAATGTCATGTTCAATTAATGCAAAATTCTAGAGATCACTCGTTGCATATGTCCGTCATGTGATGCGCCTGGTCTTGCCCACTTGGACCTTGACAGTTTCATTGCTGAGATGGACGGGTGCTTGTCCTGGGCCGCTCGGCTTGGTCCCGCATCTGGAACTTCCGCTTCACAATCGTGAAGGAGGCCTTTCAGTTGTCGTGCGACACGGATCAGGTAGTGTCCACATCGCTTCTCCGGCACCGATCGTTGCACTGCCAATCGAACATAACTTGCGACCACCTCTGGTGCGTCAAGGGAGTGGCTTCGTCTTTTTTGGTTCCTAGCGCCCAAGGTGTCATTGAGTGTACTCCGGAGAACCCCGGGAAGCTGAAGGTCCACTTCTGTACAACACAGGTGCACTCAAAAACTGAGCAGACCAGACATCCATGTAGCATGCTGGCATGACATGTGTGGCTCCTTCACGCAGTACTGCAGACGGTCCGCCACGCCTATCAGGCTATCGATCGATGTGGAGGTGATGTGCATGTCATTCAGAAAACGAGCATCTACTAGATCATTCGCAGTGCACAAACGTGTATGGTGTAGCGTGTGGCGCCCGAATGTGGGACCCTTTGTGTGCGCGAACACATCAGGATGCGGCAGTGTGTCGGAGACCGAGAATGCACCTGCGGGTAACAAGTGTGCATGTATGCGTACGGTGTCCGACATGGAGTGCATGCGTCGAGGGAGTGGCTTTGTTTGTCCGTCTTTGGCTAACTTTTGCAAACACAATATGCAAAATTTATTATTATGCACATGAACGTGACCGGCATACATGGGCACCCCATATCTATCAAAGTCGGCATACATGCATTCAATACCCTCTTTCCCCTCTGCGAGAAGAAACACAAGACAAATTTTCTGACATGTCATTTGCCTGCATAATTATTTGGGATGTAGGTCGGGTGCACTTTTTCTTGTGGGTTTAGGTTGCATGCATTGTTTTTGGGATGTAAGTCGTGTACCAATACAAAAAAGAAACACTAGGGCAGATACCCGTGTAAATGCGGGCATACCTACCGCAGTTGAAACCACTAATGCATTGTCATGCTTTCTTGAAGGCCTAAATGGCAAATCACATTGCAAATTACAGTGCAAGTGCAGATGCGCGTGTAAACACGGGCATACCCACCCTAGTTGAACTAACCGATGCATTTCGATGATTCTTTGAAGCCTAAAAGCGCAAATCGCAATGCAAATCGGAGGGCAAATCTCACGGCAAAACTCAAATCGCAGTGCGAATCATGCCACCGGTCAGCGCGCACAAATTGCCGCAAAGGCAACCGCGATTGGAACGACCACAACGGAAACCACGACAAAACACAATCAAATATAATAGAAAAGTGGAGAACAAAAACCAGTCCCCCCAAAAGGGGGATGAAATCAGAAATGGCTACACAACCCCTGCCATTGTGGGGGCCCACATGTGGGCAAAATGGCTACATAACCCCTGGGGGTTCACAATGAGGGGACAAAATCATACCCACGTGTGGGCAAGATGGCTTCATAACCTTTGCCATCTTGGGGGCCCACATGTGGCCAAGATGGCTACATACTATTGTCTTAGGGCCGACAAAGTCAAACTGGCTATCGAACCCTTGCCGTCTTGAGGGCCCACATGTGGGAAAAAAGACAACATAACCCCCATCTTGGAGGTCCCCACTGTGGGGAAAAAATCAGAAGTGGCTATATAGCCCCCCTACTTAAGGGTCCCACATGTGGGCAAAATGAATACACAACCCCTGTCATCTTGGGGGTCCCCAGTGTGCAATGTGGGGATTAATTCAAAATGGCTACATAGTCACTGACGTCTCGCGGGCCCCAATGTGGAGAGCAAATCAAAATAGCGATATAACCCCTGCCGTGTTGTGCCCCACATGTAGGCAAGATTGCTACATAACCCCCGCGGGGACGAAATTACAGGCTAACCCCCCCCCATGTCTAGCGAACCATAAAGTCCCCAAATAATTCACTCCGAACCGAACTTGAAGACGGAGTGTTGGTTGGAAAAGCCATTTAGTGTGTGTGCGACATTGCATAACTTACATAGCACCTCCGTAAGCACAAGATACCCACCCTAGTGTAGAGCGGGCCGCCACGCACAAAGCGAGGCTGCTAGATTCTCATAATCCCACCCATTCCTTGAATACTTCAAGCGTACAAAACCCATCTCCTTGCATGGTAAGCTAAAGAATTGTGGGTTTTGAGGGTACATTTGCCCGGCGCGCGCCCAGTGCGGGCCGGCGCTCCCGGCATCCGGAAGAATGTTCAGGCCATCTATCACAATGCCTTACCCTCAAACATCACTCCCTCCTCTAGCCTGGGAACCCTCCGCACAAGTACATTGTATGGCCCTTGGCGGTCAATTTAATTGTTATTTTTTCGCCCAACAAATGGAACAATCACATGCACCCTACCCTTGTAGGCCCCATCATGGCCACCCACCTCAAAATCAAAGAATCCCCCTCTTGTGCGTGACGGACCACTCAAGTGGCCACGGTGAAGAGTGGGAATCCTTAACCCCAACTCGAGGGGCCACACCAAAGCGTGGGAAAACTTTGCCCGGCGCACCTGGCGCGAGCCCGGCACGCTAACGTACTCTCTCTAGCTCACGGGTGTGGCAATGCTCATATAGCACCTCCCGGCATGGTGGGCAATAGAGGTCCTACAGTTGAGGGTTACTAGTACCTTGCATCCCGTTTCACAAATTGTATAAGCATCATTGCAAAACACACCACAACACCCCTCATTTCCCCAATCGTCTAGCTTAAATCATGGTCTCTGGAACTCGGTACCTAATTTATTTGGGTACCAAAGTAATACAGCCCAAACACCAAGTGTTCGTTGGACAAGCCGTTCGCGGCGCACAAGGGGTGGGGTCGGGCATAACACCTACCGTCTTGGGGGCCCGAATGACGGCATAGTGGCTACATGACCTCTACCATCTCGGGGACCCCAAAAAAGGAGGAAGAAATCCAAGTGGCTACAAAATCTATGCCGTCTCGGCGTCCCTAGAGCGGGGAGGATTCAAAGTGGCCGCAAAGCCCTCTAAAAACAGAGAAAGGTTGACAGCGTTCATTTCATTTTTTAGCGTAGTTCACGTGCATTCTTTTTTGGATGTAGGCCGCGTATACTTTTAATGCAGTGTAGATTGTTAAAAAAAAAATGTGCATCACATGCACTTTTTTTTGGATGTACGTCGCACAAATCATGTACTTTTTGGGGCTGTAGGTCGTGGGTGTAGCCTCAGCATTTATGGCCTATTTTTTCCACGTGCAACTTACGCTAAAACAAAAATTACATACGACCTACAGCAAAAAAAAAAAAAAAAGAAGCAACTTGTGCTTGACAAGTCCAGTCTGTGCCAACCACCACAACCTGACTATTGAAGCAGGCGAGGGGGGCAGCCTTTAAAGATGGGGCGCCGGAATATTTGCACTATAATTGTGCGGCATTCAGCAGAGGAAACTAAAGCTTTTGCAGGTCACCACTTCATGAGGGTCATTCAAGTTTTCCCCCATGGTGCCCTCTTTTTCCAATCAAAGGGGGGCAAAAACAGGCATGGGTGGGGAATGGTAAAAAGAAAAAAAAAGACGGGCACGCACCCAGCGCACTACCACTCTACCACCTAGAACCCCTTTCCCCAAACACGAGCACCAATGCTTGAGCAACAACAAGACAATGTTGAGTGACCATTGCATGCTTCATCTTTTTTGAGACTGACTTGCAAAATATTTGACTGTTCAACTGTTTTTATAAAGGAATGAAAGCACTCAGGAAATGCCCCGGAATGAAAAGCATTTTTCGCACAACATGGCATGCACACACCCAAAAATGTGATGAGGGCTCTGCAGCAGCGGGCGCATTGCCACTTGCCTGTTCAGAAGGTAGGCAGAATCAAGTACAGCTTAAGCTGTCACGCCGTGAGGCCATTGCGTGGAAAGATCGACAAGGAACTCAGCATCTCTACAGCTATGTAGGCCAGAGACAGATCACCTGCAGTGTATGCACCAGCGGCGCCTATACACAAAAAGAAATTCGAAAGGCATGAGCCCCCGATCAAACAAAAACATAGAGGATGGCTGAGCAGCTTGCAATCAGAATTGCAGCACCCCTGGCTTTTTTTAGGTTGTCGCATCCAGCAATACCAGTGTGCAGCGCCAGACTGATCCATCCACAGGCATGGCATGACACTGCATCTCCAACATGTGCACATTGAAATGTGAGTGCACAGTGCGTGGAGGTGAAAGAAAAAGATATCAGTACCAAAGTATGCTGGATCCTTGGCCGTAGAGCGCAGCTGAGGTACAACAGGTAATCTCCGGGGCGGTGGTCCTCAGCCACATTGAACGCAAGAGGGACAGCTGTCTGGGCTCAGAGCCCACCCATGCCCACGCGCACCACGTACACTGTGTACTTCAAGTGTCCTGAGCATGAGCCCGGGACTTGAGACGGAGAGACGTGGTGGCTTGCAGGACCCACATGCAACACGGGTCACGGATGCAATCAACCGCGCACACCCTGATGCACCTGGGCACTGCGCGTACCGCACAGCAGGCACCTCCCTGACGAGGAAGAGTAATCAATCCGATCAAAATCAATACATTTCGTATTTTTGAACAGGCCACAAAGGATACATGAACAGGCCACGAAAGCAACATGAACAGCAGAGTACCTTTGTGAGCCAGAAGATTGCACAATGTACAACTCTGTTTTTGGTTTCTTTTGGAGGGGGGGGGGGTTCAGACTAAGATGAGCTGGCATTGCCTGCTCACTTCACAGTACTCGAGATAACTTCTCGGAATCAAGGTTCAGAGCTCTCCGGTGCTGCGATGATCCCAAAATGGCGTGGTAGCGGATCTGACACGTACCGTAGTGAGCATTAGCTGAGTCTGAAACCAGGGTATGCAGTGGGAGACTGCTACGCCCATAGGCTTCCCAGTGTGCACGAGGCACAAAGACTGTAGGCTGAAAAAGACAGCGGTGTGAAGACTGAAGGCTGAGATGAATCAGTGGGTTGTATTTCATACACTATCAGCACGGAGAGGGAGGGGGATGACATTCAGGTACAATTGGTCACTATTCCGGGATGCCGCAGCCACAGTACATCACTTCAAAAAGCGTTCACAACCCTGCGACTCCACGAACTGCAAACCAAAACAAGTTCACATGCCCCGCGCTCCCCCAAAACCCCCAGAGTGAGACACACCTGCACACCTGCGTGCTCCGCACCTCCCCAAACCCGCCAAAATCAGGGTTGCGGTGACAGAGTAGCCAGGCCCCTGGAAGAAAATGTCCTAACCCTCTACACACTTGACACTTGACACCTGATCCTTACACTTGTCGGTGGTGTCGGCTGCGTGCCAGTTACTATTTTTTCACAAACCCTTGGCAGGTTGGCCCTCCTGTGGCATCCTCCCCTTTCTATACCCCCCCCCCCCCACAGGTGTGGAATGCCACTCCCCAGCGCGCCGTAACCATGCTTGTGCTCTTGCTTCTTTCTTAGTCCTCTCCTGTGTGCCACCGACCACTCCCCCTCAACTGGAATGGGGACAGCAGTGTTCCCTGCCCCAAGCGAATTGCACAGCATACAACTCTTCTTTTCAGAAACCCACAAGATACAAGATGACTGCACAATTTCAATGATGCAGAAAGAGAATTGCATGCAGGCACTGTACCCATGATACCTCTGAAAATGCATGCAAACGAAGAAGTTTCCCTACATTTGGAAATCGGAATTGATACAGATATTGATACAGTACAGGGGGTGGGGGGTTGCACCGGGAATTTTTCACACGAGCAAATTCAGCGGAAAATTTCGCATGCTTCCAGGATTTTTTACCCCAGGAGGTTGCTGCATGACTTGGATCTCAATCCCAGGCCCCAAGCACACCTTCCTTTTGGTTGCTGTGCAGCCAGAGTGCTCAAATTTTGAAAAATCCGTCCTTCGGTCTGTAAATGGTCCTTCAGCTGGCATATGTCAGTGACAGGCCTTCTCTAGTGGATGTGCAGTGGTCTGTCAGCAGAAAATTCCTGGATTCAATTCCTGGCAACCCCAAACCAATGACCCAGCAGCTTCATGAAGAAACTCTTGTTTTCATGCACGAAACAAAGCCACAAGAAGACGAATGCACACAGGAATCCCATCAAAAATTGTTTGCGAACATGCAACTGAGAGCACAAATTGCTGACACTCCCCTCCAGGTTCTGAAACTGATCGCGCTCCTTCTCCGTCCCCAGCAATCTCCAACGACAGCTCATCTGTTGCATCTATTCCTGTATCTGTTTCTGCACCTGTTTCTGCCTCCATGTCTGCAAGTGGCAGTGACAGTGAGCCTGCTGCAAAAAAGACCAAGCAGTGTGTCTCCAGTGCAGGTGCAGATATTGTGGCACCCTTGGGTACAAGCAACTATGCCCCCGCTTTGGCTCGAGCACGGCCATGCATTGCGGATCATTGATGAATTGAAGAAGCGCCGGCGGGTGGCTAAAATTCGACACGATTTCGCACAGCGGCCTGAAAACTGAGCGGAAAATTTCGCACACATTTGAAATGTGAAAATTTCCCACAACGAAATACTCCCGTCGCGAAATCCCGAGCCCCCCTGTACATACCTTGCACAAGCTGTATGTTGGGGGGAGCAATGGTCGGTTCTGACCAACTGAAGGTCCCACAGTAGACACTTTCAGCCATTAGTCCAGATTGTTTGCTGAAGCCAAGTTCACACGTGTCCCCTCCTTGGGATACTCCACCATCCATGTACATCTTCAAAACAATGCATCATTATGCAGTCGCACAGTGAATGTACACATGATCCTCCAAAGGAGCAATCTGTCCGAGACCTGAATTCGACTCATTCCGAAAAACAACACAAAGAACTGAACCACCCTCATGGCACAAAGCTGGCACTCATTCTGCCTGACCGTGTTGGTGGACCGATTAGTCAAACAGTAGGGAAGAGAAGGTAACAGCAAACGAGAAAACACAACAATGAAGTATATGTTTCTGATATGTATGTTGGAGTGGGGTGGCACGAAGCAACGGATATTTAGCTACCGAACGGTCATTGCTCAATCAAGTTGAGTATTGACTGTCTGGCTGCACCACAGCTCACGGCTCATGTGGCGACATAGGTCCCCTCCCTCAGAGCCTGTATGTTGGAGGGGGGGGGGGGGGGCAACAGCAGCACAGTGGGAATCTACTTTCGTTGGATGACACACTTATATACGCTGCAGGGAGCGTGCTTGTGCTTGGTATGAGCCTTAAAGCTCACTTTGGTTCGTCATACAGGATCTTGGTCTTGAGAACAAAGACATGAGAGGGGGCTGGGGTTTGTTTCTTCACCCTTGGCAACTTTTTATGGACCAACCTTGCAGTCCGAAGCTGGCTGCCCTGCAAAAAAGAGAAGAAAGGGGGAAAAGAGCAGAGGCACAGTAGCCTGTGCTCAAGGTGAAGATCAGCAAACACACAATGGAGCTACAGTGAAAAAAAAGCAACATCAAATGGTAACCAGAAACTTTTTTTTTGACTCAGACTCCCAAGTTCATCATAAGTGCTCGGCCAGACGGGCCGGATCAGTAATGACAGTGTAAGTACAACATATGTTGTCCCGTGCGATTCCTGGGTCGCATACCACCATTAGTGGCGGGACGTATATTTGAAACTCATCTGTAGTCTGTCACTCACTCATGCAGTACCAGAGACTGCCACGCCACTGAGGCAACATCAAATGGTAACCAGAAACTAGCCCCAAAACTGTGAACACCAGACATGATGACGAAGGGGACACAAACCAAGACATCTGATCGCATGGGTGGTCGAAAAATTAAATGTCCAGACCACACCCTCGTTGCACAGGCTGCCCAAAAACCCCCTTTCCGAAACAGCCCCCGTTCCTTCAAGGGGGCTCACTGGGCCAGTATCCACAAAGCGCTTTTTTCCTTATTGTTTGGATCTCTATTGGTTACTTCTGATAATTTTCACAACAGGATCCTAGTGCAAAGGGTACATTGCACTGTGGCCACTCATACCACTCGGGTGATGTTTCGGAGCAACTTGCCAAACTTATGTGGCGGATTCATGAACGTTTGGTCGGCTGACTCAGTGCGGAAACACCGCTGCAGCACAGCAGAACTAATGTAACCCCCTGGGCCTTACACAAAGAAACAAATGCAACCTACCAGGAAACTGCAACAAAACATGTTTTCCAGTGCAACGTAGGAAGGAAATCATTTTAAGGAGCAATAGTCCCTCACCCTAACCTACGTTCCAGTGCAACATAGGTCACACATCGTCCTACAGTCATACACATGATTTACACGGGCCATCTTACACTCCTGCACTGGGTCATAATTTTTCCAACATAGAATTTTTCCAACAGGAAATTTTCCAAAAAATCGTGATATACCCTATAAACTGCCCCAGCCTGCAAACCTGCAAGCTTGAGAAATTGTACGGACTTGCTGGGCACTGTAATACTGCAACGAGTCACATGGACACCCATGCCAACAGGCAAATGCTTGTTGCACGGAATACACAAGGCATGCAGACAAGAGGGTGTAAATGGAAAAGTGCAACCAAGCAAGCAGTTGCAAGAGGATTATTACGCAGCGGAACTTCCAGGATTGGGGCTGATATAAATATAATCCTGGAGCGAACATAACAAACCTGCGAGTTCCCAAAGGGAACGCCCCCTCGCCCCTAGCACAGACAGGCTCTGCTTCTTCTTTAGTTAAAAGTTTTGTTAGCCCAATGGCTTAGCCCCATTATGGTGAGCAATGGTGCAGAAGAACCAAACCTGATGGACCCCTAGCAGTGATGGATATAATGTTGGCGCCACTTGGGGAGTCCGGGTCCGGGGGGGGGGGGGGTCACAGAAAAACTAAAGGGCCATAGTGGGAAAGTGCAAACCCCAAAAATATTGTGACTAAATAAGGTGTCTCCGGCAGAATGTCTCCTTTGCCTGCCTGTGCTGCAAATTTACTGTGACTGTGTCTACTTGCACTTGTGACTGTGTCTACTTGCACTGAAAATTGATTGTGACTGCTGGTATTTGTACACTGTGTGTGTATTCTGTTGTGACATGGAGCAAGCTCCTTGTCCTCCATTGCATCTATTAGTGCAGGAGGGACAAGGATGCAGGTGCACACACGACAGGCACAGAGCCCTGTGGATGCAACGTTGCCAATGCCATTCAATTTCATTCAATGTCATTCACTGTCATGACTCACAGTGACAATATTGTCTTGCTCGCTGCAGGTACCACTACTTGACCTGTCATTATCACTGTCACTATTGCCGCCACTCCCACTGCCTGAAGATACCAGGCATTAGGGGTCCAGTGGTGGATATAACTGGGGGGGGGGGGGGCGGGTCCAGCCCGCACCCCACCTCGCCCCTTGGTCACAAAAAGGTCACGATATTTGGTCTCAAAAACAGTGGCCTAAAACGGGCCGTTTTGGACAGCCCTCAGCCCGTACATGTACATGGGAGGGGGGGGGGGGGGGGTGATGCAACAACAGGGCAAGCGCAACAGGCAGAACAGGGGTGTTCCGAATTTCAGCAAGCAAATGAATATCAGCAACTGCTTGCTTATTATCCAGAGGGGTAATGGGTTTTTTGTTCTTGTCATTTGTTGGGCAATTTGGACTGTGAGACTTGGGAGGAAGGACCCCGTTCCCCATCCTCACTCGACACCGCTGCTGATGTTTTTTTGTTTGTTGACTGTCTTATGTATAGCCCTGAATTTCATGATTTGGGCAAGCAAACCAGCACGACAAAGTACTGGCTCTTTTGTGCACCCGGAACAGGCCTCCCGAGAAGGAGATGTATCTACCCACCTTGTCAAGGTTACCCCCCCCCCCTTGCCAATGGCCCCCTATGCCAATGGCCCCCCCGACCGGAATGATGAATCATCCCCCCCCCCCCCGTCAATGGCCCCACTTTCGGGAAAGAAGAATCTTGGCCCCCCGAAGGGTTTTTTGTTGAAGAATCCCTGTTGCCTGTACAGGAGGTGCCTCGGGATGTTGATAATTAGAGAGTGCTTTGTATGCATGACAGGTGAGTAGCCAAAAAATGGAAGGAAGTGAGACCTACAACCATTCAAAAGATGTGCACCCTAGAAGGGATGCATCCAAACAATGCCTCAACAAGATGCACGGGCCAGAAAATGCTCACACGACGGTTTTTTTAAAACTTTTTGATAATACTCGGAGCCAATTGCCCTCCCTCCTACATGCCAATGCCCCCCCACCCAGAGAGAAGAATCATGGCCCCCCTTGCCAATGGCCCCCCTTTCGGGAAAGAAGAATCTTGGCCCGGGCCAGTGGCAAGTGGGGAGGATGGTAGTCAACCGTCCCAATGTTCGCCTTAGCTCTCTTTGATATCAATGAGTTGTTGACCAAACTGTAATGGACCAGACAACATTTGTTTCTATGAGGTTGCCTCAGGTCTTGAGGACACAGGCAGCATCAGTGCACAATCTTATGAAAATGAGACTGGATTGCATTGGATCGGATCGTGGGATTAGAAGAGATGGGCGATTGGACCGACATGAGGCTGAATGATGTGATTGTGGGGAGATTGCTCACAGAGAGTTTGTTGGATCTGTATGTAACAACAAAAGCAACACAAATAACAACAACAACCAACAGCAGCACCAGCAGTAGCAGTAGCTGCTACAGCAGCAGCAGAGCGAGGATAGGGAACAGCAGCGGTCTCAAAGTCCAAAGCGCCCAACAGGATGTTTCACAATGAAACTAGTTGGTTGGCCCACTGCCACAAAAAGCGTCCTTGAGAAAACCCTAGAGGGGACTTTCCAGACTTGCATATGACCGAAAAAGAGGACAGGGAATTGGATCTGCGGTGTCTAGCACCAACAACAGTGGAGGATATTTCAAAAAAAAGATACTCCAACGAGAATGTTTCCCAACAAGAAATTCATGAACTACCCTATACCCCCTCAGCCTCACCAGCCTGCAAATCTGCAGGCTTGAGAAATTGTACGGACTTGCTGGGCACTGTGATACTGCAACGTGCCACATGGACACCCATGCCAACAGTGAAATGCTTGTTGCACGGAATACACAAGGCATGCAGACAAGAGGGTGTAAATGGAAAAGTGCAACCAAGCAAGCAGTTCGATTGCTCGCCTCACTTGCAAGAGGATCGATACACAGAGGGACTGCCGGGATTGGGCGCTGGGGTAGGGATCTGATATTGAGACTGTTGACTAAGCTTGGCAATGTGGGTAGAGACATCTTCTTTTCAGAAGGCAGTTTTCAGGTCGACAAAAGAGCTGGTACTTTTTTATGCTGTCTCGCTTGCCTGAATCATGAAAATCGGCCCAAAAAATACAGCAGTAGCAGATGGGACACGGGGACCTGCCTCCCCAGTCTCGCAATCCAAAGCGCCCAACAGAATGTTTCACAAAAGAAACTAGGGCAAGTGGTTGGCCCACTGCCACAAAAGGTCTCACCTGAGAACAGCCTAGAGGGGACTATCCAGACTTGCGTATGACCTTAAAGGAGGACAGGGAATCGTATCTGTGGTGCCTGGCACCAACAACAGTGGGGCATACTGTTACCAATACGCAGGGTGACGGAGGATCACATCTATGGCTGCCTGCAACAGCTTCGTCCCAAAGGGGCAAATGGCTCCATTTCCGACGTCGAGTGATTACTTTGCGACTTTGGATTACACAGCAGCACATGTTTGAATTGCTGACACCACAACTCTGTTGTTACTTCTGATAAGTCTGCCATCCGAGTGCAAAGGGTGCATTGCACTGTAGCCACCCATACCATTTTTGGGTGATGTTATCCCATGCAACGTACCGCCCGCAACCCGTGTCCAACGAACAATAAAATCCTCAAAAAATACGGTCCGAACAGGAGTGTTCATCTTACACGCCGTTCGGTACCCCCCCCCCCCCCCCCGTGTCCAGGAACCGGCAATGTTTGACCGCGGAACCAAGGGTTGGTTCTTGCGCACACTTTCCCCCTTAAATTTGACCGCGGAACCAGGGGTTGGTTCTTGCGCACGGCCGTGGGCAGCCCCGTACCGCGGAAAAAAAGTTTTCCGGCGCGTTGCGCCGGGACATGCGTGCCCTCTCCTTTCCCACAGTTAACCACGTTGACAAATGAACACCAAAGGAGTGAATCTCAGCTGACTGGGCTGTAGTGTGCCTTCCAACGTGCATGGGATGATCTACTGTTCAACTGTCTGAGACGTGAAACCCTTCTTCCTGTGATACACCATCCTGAATTCCTGTCTGTGCTGCCCCTTGGGGCCAGGCTTCGGTGCTGCAGTCGCCTTTGGAGCTGGCTTCAGCTTAGGCTTAGGCTTGGGTTCTGGGACGTTAAAATGCATGGTTAGGGGACTGCATCATCATCCATGATGTCCCTTGTGAAAAACAGCTTGTTGTTGAACACATGTGCCAAGCCCCAGACTGACTTTTGTTTGTTTCTTGTCAGGGGCTGGTTGCTTCAGGGAAGCGGTCGAGAGCAGGGGGGAGGGGTTTAAGGGGTATGTGCGCCTGTGAGTGACTGATAGGGTCCCCCCTGATGGGGGGACCCGTAGTAACACACATGAAATGATGTCCTGTACACCTGAATAGCTGTCCTACATCCACCAGAAACATGAAAAACCCACTACCCTGGTAAAAAAAGTGATGCGAGAATTCGACCGCGGAACCAGGGGTTGGTTCTTGCGCAAGGTGGTTCCTGGACAGGGGGGGGGGGGACCTAATTGATTCAATACCTAACCTCGGTACCTAATTAATTGGGTCCAAAAAAAGTACGGTCCAAATGGGAGAGTCCGTTGGACAAGGCATTCGTTGGACACGGGGGCGGGAGAGGTCATGCGTCATCAGAAAGCCACACGCAAAAGAGGACAGGGAATCCTATCTGTGGTGCCTGGCACCAACAACAGTGGGGCATACTGTTACCAATACGCAGGGTTACGGAGGAATCACATCTATGGCTGCCTGCAACAGCTTCGTCCCAAAGGGGCAAATGGCTCCATTTCGCGACGTCGAGTGATGACTTCGCAACTGTAGATTACACAGATTGCATGTGCTACTGTGTAATTTGGGCCAGCGAGGAAACCGCTGCACGCCATGCGCATGGTTTACTCAACAAGGGGCTCAGTAGCCTAGAAGCAGCAGGGCGCCCATGGTCCTGAATGCAGCCGACGGGCAGTAATGCGGGGGGGTCTGATAATCCACTGAAGGAGCGAAGGCAGGGGCGGATGCAAAAATATATGTCGCGGAGAGGGGCCCCAGTTCCGACCCCGCATCGCATCGTGGCAGTGGCTCTTTGGGCAGGTTGCCAAAAAAGCCCCCCTTCCAGGTGGGCTCTTTGGGCCAGTGCCCAAAGAGCGCCCCTTTCAGCGATTGTAGACCAATGTGTGGACTTCAGGGGGCGGGTCATAAACTTGAGGTGACAGGTCTGAAACTTTAGGCAGCGGGTCTTGAAATGTAATGTTTAAAATATTCGTCGAACAACCCTATTCTAGAAAATGTTTGGACCATAAAA
Organism: Eutreptiella sp. 'Long Island Sound 2002'; assembly: GCA_964036045.1. Taxonomy (NCBI): domain Eukaryota; phylum Euglenozoa; class Euglenophyceae; order Eutreptiales; family Eutreptiaceae; genus Eutreptiella; species Eutreptiella sp. 'Long Island Sound 2002'. The sequence continues at coordinate 19,320,937 of OZ038379.1, forward strand.
ATGCTGTTTGCACACAATTGTTCCTGGATGGGGGCTTAGGGCAGCTTACGGCAGGATGCAGTACAGGTAAATTCCTTGCGGCTCTAGATTACTGCTGCCAATTCTTGGAACGTTCTGGATCGAATGCTACTAATTGCCTGAGAGTTTTGAATGACCGTTGCCTAATAAGATGACACATATCGCAGGGAAACATGCCAAGGCTGCATGCCTGTGGTGCCTCTCTTGGGATAATACAATCTGGGGATAAGCATGTAAGAGCAAAGACATCATGCGGAGACTTTGAAAATATGACTGCAATACCTACGGCTCAGGTGCACCAGAGCCCACCCAAAATCTGCAATTTTACAGCTCAGTTGCTTGAATGCTGGAAGCCCACCAGAATCACAAGCCATGCTGCTCTCATACGCCTGTTTGTGTGAACAATCATTGAAATTCTCTAGGCACTGCCACTGTCACTTGCACTGAATGGTTTGGGTCTGACCACACTTCATACTCCGGCGTGGTGTGGTCTGGTGTGGTGTGGTATGGTGTGGTAGGGTGGCAAACTAAGGCACTTCGACACACATGCTCAAACTGCCGGCTTCAACTCCTGGGATTCCTATGAGGCAGCACCTGAAACCACGAAATACTGGCCTTGCTTGTTGTAAGCACCTGTCTGGAGAGCCTACACTGTGAGCGTTAAATGTGGCCAGGGGCAAATCACCTAATGCTGAAAAGGGGGGATTGAACGGCCTTCGAGACAAAGTGTCCATATAAATCTGGATGCGATGAATACCTTGAATACCTGGACCCCAAGTTTGGTGGCGAGGGGATGATTGAGTTGCAGATAGGGAAATTTGGAACTGAAGTCGTCCTGCCATTTGTTGTCGTACCGTTCCAGGCGTGCACTGTCAATGCATGTGGGAAGATCAACTCGGGTTTGTAGTGAGGGTCACCCGGAGGCGTGCGCCTTCGTGAGGATCCCCTGGCTGAGCCAGGCATTGCTTTGGGTGTCTTGGTCTTGCAACACCAGGGGGGCAATCTGCTTGGGTGTATGGTGATACTGGGTGGACAGCCTGCGCCGGCATGGGCATGGTTTGGGGCACAAGGCACAGGGTTGTGGCACAGGGCACAGGGGCGGGGGCGATTGACATGTGAAGGCCAGTGAAGGCCATTACATGGGCCAACCACCGGTGGTTGTGGGCCAACCGATGGCGATTGTGGGCCGACCAACGGCCGTTCTGAGCCAACCAACGGCGGTTGTGGGCCAGCTGGCGATTGGGCTGGACATTTTGTGGCAGAACAGGCACATCCTGTGCACTCCCAGAACACCCTGCAGAGAAGGGGGGGTTGGCAAGGGGTCAGGGGCGTGCCTCTCCTTGCGTCCGCACACCGTGGCCATTCTTTCTCAGGGCCTCCAGCAGCGCCGCAAGGTCGTCGACTTGACGACGACTACTCCACTGCATGCGCCGGAGCTCACGTCTGTGGCGTCTCCGCATTTCATCCAACCGCATCTGTTTCACCGCCAAGTCCTGCGTAAGCTGACGATTGGCCTCCATGAGACGCTGGGTCTCTGTCGTCAGGTCGCATTGCGTGTTCCGCCCCTGCCTGACAGTTGCATTTTGGTGCCTCTCCTCTTGGGCCTTCCGCTCCAACGCCTTCACAACCGCCGTGTCCTCTCGTAAGTGCGAGGCCTCCAGGTCGCATTGGTACTGCCACTTCCGCTGGTGGTTGATGCACTGCACCGCGGTGGCGAACACCATCCGGCTCACATGACACGCCCACTGGCCGTTGTCCAGCTGTTCCCATGCGGCGGTTGGGACGTGCGCTTCACTGAAGAGCTTGTCATACTTGCAGTGCCGTACGCTCTCCCGTGGGGTTCGTTCTGGAGATGACAGCTGAGAGCTCTCGCTGGAGATTTCGGACAGCTCCATATATAGTGTCTCCAACCGGGATTCAGTGGCGTCCATGGCTCAAATATGTACTGACTGCAAAAAGAAAAGTGGTCCAAAAAAGCGTTTTGATGTCACGGGTCATGAGCAGTGCAAGGGAAAGTGCAATACAGCGCGGGGGGGGGGGGGGGGGTTGTGCCAAGTCAAATTCGCGGTGGTGAATTTCGCTACGGGAAATCTGGCGGAAGCCCCTGGATTTTGTGTGGCAAATTTCGTGGACACTCCCGGAAGTGTTGTGGTGCGTAGGGCTTTGCAGGCTCATCGGAACTTAGCCACAGGTGCCAATTTGGCGGAAGACCCTGGATTTGTGTGGGAAATTTCGCGGCAAATTTGAAGTGCGAAATTTCCCACATGAAGTTGAGTGCCCCCGAAATCCCCCTTCCCCCCCCACCATATTTCTGAGGGCTCTGGGGAGGGGGTGGACCAGTTCTGCTGCAACACACCCTGATACATTAGTGTCGGATAAAACGATCGGATGGGGGGGGGGGGGACCTGAATCAAGGTGAGGATGTGAGGTTAGGGGGGTGGGGGGTGAGTGGGGGGCGTGAGGGAGATTGGTAGGAAGTAGGAAGGGCACAACCATCATCCACACTGCATCAGTTCAAGCGTTGAGATCGAACTATGATACAGATGTGGCGTGTCATGACATAGGCAGTTGACGGCATAGTTCCATTCACATAGGCCCAGGCATGCATGCAGGAAGGGGTAGGGATAGGGAGGGGTTCCAATCTGCAATGTGGATGGTGCCACTCAAGCAGTGCACTGGTTGCTTGGGCTATTTGTATCAGGGCCACACCCTAAAAAGAAGAAAAATGTGCATTGTGATGCAATGGGCCCAGTCAATTGAGCCCCCACACTTTTTGTCTGGCGCCTTTGGTGCCCTCTTCTTGGGCCCCCCAAAAAAGTCACTGTCAAAACGGAAGGGAATGGGGTGGATGGGTGCATCCCCAGACTAAGCCCCCCTTGGGTACAGGGCACATGAAATTTCTGCATTGTGCAGAGTTTGACCAGAATGCTGATATAAATATCCGCGAAATGCTGAGTGAATTGTAAGAATCTGCGGAATTTGTATTTGCGCAAAATCCAAAGTTCAAAAACTATGCAATTTCTGCAAATTTTTTGAGCGATTTGTTTTTGCGCTTTGTGTTGCTGCAACCAAAATAGAGAACTGGTACTTCCTAGTGGTGTCCAGATAGGTGCTGCTATTTCCTGGTGGTCTCTGGATGGATGCTGTCATTCCCTAGTGCTCTCTGATTGCATGCTATTACTTCTTGGTGCTCTCTGGTTGGATGCCGTTATTTCTTAGTGTGCTGTGGATGGATTGTGGTTTTTCCGGGTGCTCCCCGGTTGCATGTTGTTACTTCCTGGTTCTCTCTGTTTGGATGCTGTCATTCCCTAGTGCTCTCTGATTGCATGCTATTACTTTTTGGTGCTCTCTGGTTGGATGCCGTTATTTCTTAGTGTGCTGTGGATGGATTGTGGTTTTTCCGGGTGCTCCCTTGTTGCATGTTGTTACTTCCTGGTTCTCTCTGTTTGGATGCTGTTATTTCCTAGTGCTCTCTGGTTGGATGCTGGTATTTCTTGGAGCTCTGTGGTTGGTTTGCTTTGCTACTCATACGGCCGCCACATTTGTATACAACATAAAGACAAATCATGGATTGCCCAATCAACCCATCATGTGCGTAGCTTGGACAGGAGGTCATAACAAGTCGCGAGGAAAAGAGGCACAAATACATTGGATGCAACAGAATTTCTGGTACCCATGAACCTTTAGACAAGATGACATGCAACATGATGCAAACAATTAATTTAATTTTTGCGAATATTTTGAATTCCACGTCATTATGTGTTCTTTTTTGATCGTTCGTGTGGAATTGATTTTTTTTCGCAATAAATTATTTTCCGCGCACAAGTAACTTTAGACACACAACTTCCCCAGAATTATTTAGCCCTAAGATTTTAACAATTCAGTCGGTATGAAGCCACAGGGACACCTTAAATGTGCTAGTGGCAGCAAGGGACAAAATCCAATCACCATGCCACTGCGGCACTTTCACTTGGGGGTTGTTTCACTGTTTTAGACTACATTGAAGCACATCTCAACTATGGCATAGCTTGTCATGGCATTTCACGATGCCTTGCTGTTCCACGGGGGTCGCCGCCACCCAATGTGTGACCCCGAGGACACTTTGGGAGGCTGTAAGGGGGGGGGGGGGGATCCCCACCCCGCTCCGAAAGGGGGGGGGACCCCCCCCTTCGTTGACCCAAACCCAGCACCTTTTCCGTCAAGCACCTCCAAGCACGCAAACAGACAAAGCTAACAAGACACATTGTGACCGGTCGTAGCTTATGATTGTTTTGCTACACTGCAGCACTTTCAGTGAATGCTAAAGGCTATCAAATGTCTCTTCGGTTGCGTTGGGTCAGCTCTCTCTCCCCCCATGTGAACCCGGTTACCGACGCATGGTCGGTGCAGTGCTTTTAGTAAGCGTGCATGCAAAACGGGTTATGCCGATTTCCATTGGCCCACAAATAGTGTCCCTTCCCCTTGCCACAAACCAAAGGGATATATGTAGAGAAACAAAGCGAGGGGACGGGCCTCAAGCACCGGAATCATCCTCCTACTCGTCGTGTGCCCTCTTCCCTGTAATCTTGGGGCCAGCACGCTTCTTTGGCCGGGCTGCTTGCGATCTTGTAACCCGACAAGCTGCCGGCCCATCAGACATGGATTCCGATGGCACATAATCACTAGTGCCTGAAGGGGCACTACTGTTGGAGGATGCACTTGTACTGGGGGAGGCATTGGTGGTGGAGCTGCTACTACTACTGATGCCACTACTACTACTACTACCCTGGTTTGGCCCAAAGAGAAGAGCAGTTAGAATAGTGGGTAGGGCCGGCGGCGCAGCAGGCTTCCCCTTCGGTGGCAATGGGACCCGGAAATTGTCAAAGGCTTGCAACACCTTTGTTTTCTCCTCTTTGCTACACCCAGCATAGTCAAGGGACAGAGCGGGGTGCGCTTGTACCATGTGGTGTGGCATGGCGTATGTGCAATGCCATTTTTGGCAATCAAGCACCTTGCAGCCAGCCGGCAAGTTGGTGCTAGGGTTCATCACTGTTGGGGTTGTTGAGCTGTTTAGCCGTAGCCGATGGTACGCGAGACTACAATTGCTGTCAATTTTCTTGCCGTGCACACTAGCGCTGCACTTGCCATCTGTGTTGCCACACCACAAGCAAAACGCGCCTTTATCCGCACCCTCGGCCAACGTATGGCCTCGCAAAAAATGCCAGAAATATGCGACAGCATTGAAGCGTGCATGAAAAATCGGTCGCAATTAGGAAAAGGGTAGGGCATACGTTTTTCTCCTGGAGCATTCCTCGGCTGCTCACGGCATTGACCACAACCCAATGCCGCATACGGTACAAGCGGCACTGCCTTTGGCAAGGGGAAATGCATTAGGAAGCGCGAAAGTTGTTCAATATCATTCCGCAAGAGCTGTCAAAACCTCTCCACCGTTGCATTTGGTACAACAAAATGTGCATCAGCATCACAAACATTGTGCACCTTTTGCAAGAAACACCCATTCCAACGCCAAAATCACCCAAAAACGGAAGAGGAAATGAATTGGCCGTGGATTTCATACGGACTGCCTTCCAATTTCGCAACGGTGGGGAACATTTGGAGCTCTGCATGCATAACCTTTACCCCCCAAAAAAACCCGACGTTGCACTTCTTGCCATTGTGGTTCACGAGTGCAAAAAATATCAAACTGCTGGACACGGTCGTTTTTCTAGGGGGTGGTGAGGACAGCTTGTGGGGATGCTGGTTGTTGGTTGCGTAATAATTGATGTTAATTCTGTGTTCCAGCCTGCAGGTCCGAATTCACGACAATGTTCAACAACTGTTGAATGTGGATGTGACGACCCTCAAAAGCCACAAACACCAACTGGTCCGTGTCCTCGGCTGCTTGCAACAAACCATGATATTCACAGGTGGTGTCATTTTGCAGCGATTCACGTGCAATCTCCAAAGCGGGAACATCTTGATCCGAGGAATCTTCCGGGTCGGAGGCAGGATTAGAATTAGGGTCGGGCGCGCACTCAGAGTCAGTATCAGAATCCAACTCGCGCATTGCAGCATTGTCAATGCACACAGCAAATGAGGACAATATGCCAATCCCATTGTCGTCCCACACCCAAAAATCACCTGCCTCATAACAGAGTGTTGGGACTTCAAGCAGTACTGCCTCGGCATTCTGCCGACCGGCCATCCAACGTAGATATGGGTTAAAATCTGTAACAAGACATGGGCCAGCCATGCGTGGATTCACGTTGTCTCCCACACAGCCACGATGACAGGAAGTACCAACCCAATCGGGGTCCTTTCCGTGCCATATCGTAGCAATCCCGACCCCGGCCCGTGCACAACTAAGGACGTTGTCGGCCGTAAGCAGCGAGTTGCGGGAGGCACTGCGCAAAATTCCAATGTAATCCTCTGCACCTTGGTTTCCTCGTTCACAAACGAAGTGCTCGGAGTAGGGGAAGCGGTGGCCTTGGAGGTGGACATTCCCCAATTGGCACTGCATCTCCTACTCAAAAAAGGGCACAATATTGAGATAACCGTGTCGCCACCCTTCATGGCATGGGATCCAATCAGCACACCACGAATACGCTTGTCGATGTGGCGGCGATCAGCGTTGGTGGTGGCGCCAAAATGGGTTAGGGTAACGTCACAAAGAGGCAAACGGGGAGAAAAGTCGACAGGTTTTTGGTCGAATGAGGCGAAGCACTTCGTGCGGTGGGCATCACCATCGCTGTTCAACGTGGCAATTGGCTCAAAAACCGGAGCCAAAGGTTCCCACATACGAAAAAGGTCCCGGAAGCTCTGAGCCTCATCCTCAGCCGTAAATATGTTGCACGTCAATTTGAAACTGATTGGCACCATTGCATGCATTTCACGGCTGTGACGCGCAACACCGCAAATGGAGACATGCCGGGCTAAATGCCAATCCCCGTTTGACAAATGCTTCATGACGTTGATGACGCTCTGAATGCCGGTGTATGGGATCCGCTCCTTGACGCAATCACACAATCCTACAAAGAAGAGTCCATTCTCCACAGGGTCCCGGGCCACGGACAGCCGAGGTAGAAGGGAGGCGTCGTCCTTCAAAGTGTGTATGGGGCACCGCTCCAATCCCGACCAAATACTCCCCAACAAGGTGCGGACCTTGTCACGCCGCAAGTGGCCTTGCAGATTGAATGGGTTCTCAGCCCTCTGGAATTGTTTCAAAAACGGAGATGAGGGCACAATTCCGGCCTTGTAAAAAGTATGCAAGAGCCTCCGACCCCCCAAGCGCAATGTGAGCAACTCAACGTCCCGTTCCTGCTCCGTGTACTTCTGCAACAGCTGTGGGGTAACGGCTTGCTCCAAAAGGGCCACGCAATATCGAAGATTGTGACCTTGCGACATGTGATGCTCCAAAAAAAAAGGCCAACACGGTGGAAGTTTTTGGTGCGCAGTGCGATCACCATTTTTTTTGGAGGCCGTGTGAGCAACACCGCGCAATGACACAATTTTGCGGTGAGCATTTAGCGTAGCCAGGGGAACGTGTTTTTGGTGCAAGAGTTCGCTCAGCTGTTGCACACCCAATCGCAAATAATCAGTCCTAGGCATGGCATTGATGGCATTCAACCACCTTGTTCAATGCCACCGAGTCCTTCAACTGCGTGCAGTGCTCGCAACACTTTTCCCCATCATGCATTGTGCCATCACACACAACACTGAAGACCACGTTGTGACCCGGCAGCCAACTAATGGGCGGCGAATTTGGGATCGCCCCGGGAGTGTGTATCGCAAATGGATACAACTTGTAACATGTTTTTGGTGTGAGTTACTCCGGGCAAAACCCTCGGCAAGTAGCAAACCCGGCGTCATCCACCTCCACCATCACCTCGTCTGCGGGCCCAACACATGGGTCTGCTTCCGCAACTGGGGGCGGATTACTCTCCTCCTCAAAAGCGAAATCGCTCGGCACGGCTTGCACCCTTTCAGCCATGAAATTTTGGCTTGGAATGTGCAACTGCACCTCCCTACACGCTGGAGAGTCGCAATGTTGCTTGAGTTGCTTGATTTGGAATACCTTCACACGCCCCCATTTGCGCCTGCAATCACATTCGTAATCTTGCCAGGGGTAATTGTCTTGCATTCGCTTCTTGTGGGTCTTGCCTTGAAGGTGTGCTTGAATAGCCTGATCCGTGACGGACCGTAACACCATTCCGCACTAAAAAAAAAAAAGAAAAACAAGCATACCGCGTGTGGTAGGGCATTATCTAAGATGTTTGAAGCTTGGAGGATACCCACCGCTTCAGAGCGGGGGACAAAATCAGAAGTGGCCCACAAGTGGGCAAGGTGGCTACATAACCCGTGCCGCCTGGGGGACGCCCACCGCTTCAGAGCGGGTGACAGAATCAGAAATGGCCCACAAGTGGGCAAGCTGAGTACATAACCCCTACCGCATTGGGGGTCCCCACCGATTCGGAGAGGAGGACAGAATCAAAGGTGGCCCACAAGTGGGCAAGGTGGCTACATAACCCCTGCCGCATTGGGGGATCCCCACCGCTTCAGAGCAGGGACACAATCAGAAGTGGCTCACAAGTGGGCAAGGTGGCTACATATCCCTTGCCGCCTGGGGGATCCCCACCACTTCAGAGCGGGGGACAGAATTAGAAGTGGCCCACAAGTGGGCAAGCTGGTTACATAACCCGTGCCGATTGGGGGGTCCCCACCGCTTCAGAGCGGGGGACAAAATCAGAAGTGGCCCACAAGTGGGCAAGGTGGCTACATAACTCCTGCCGCCTGGGGGATCCCCACCGCTTCAGAGCAGGGGACACAATCAAAAGTGGCCCACAAGTGGGCAAGGTGGCTACATAACCCCTGCCGATTGGGGGATCCCCACCGCTTCAGAGCAGGGGACAGGATCAGAAGTGGCCCACAAGTGGGCAAGGTGGCTACATAACCCCGGCCGATTTAGGGGGTCCCCACCGCTTCAGAGCGGGGGATAAAATCAGAGGTGGCCCACGAGTGGGCAAGGTAGCGACATAACCCGTGCCGATTGGCGGATCCCCACCGCTTCACAGCGGGGGACAATATCAGAAGTGGCCCACAGGTGGGCAAGGTGGCTACATAACCCTTGCCGATTGGGGGATCCCCACCGCTTCAGAGCGGGGGACAGAGTCAGAAGTGGCCCACAAGCGCCGACAAACCACATTGTTCCGTGCTACAATTTTGGGGTCCGTAGAGGGGGGGGGGGGGGGGGGCTTTGGGGTCGGGTCCCGTGTGTTGTTCCCTTTTTTCAACTCTAATGTTGCACGCCGCCACCTGAAAAAAAACACGAAATTGAAAATGGACCGCAACTAGACCTATTTATGCCGATGATTGGGCACATTTGTTGAGCCAAACAATGAATTTTGCAATCATTGAGAAACATAAGGTAAACGGCTATCCTTGTAGGTAGACTGTTGTAGCATTGTTCACATAACTAAATGAGTTGCACCGCACAACGGAACGCCAATTATCATAATGGGCTACAAGAAAGCTCTGCGGTGTCCTTTGGCCACAGCTACGAAATGATACCGAACATTATGAACAACTTGCGCAACTATCGGCTGCGGACCCCGCCCCCGCCCCTGCGCCCCCCCCCCCCCCCTCTAGAACATTAAGGGGGATCATGTGAAGTCTGCACTGCCGTTGTCACAGTACTATTGCGCTGCATCACAGCACCCAATTGGCTGCTTTGGCTTGTGGGTGGCAGCTTGCCCACAAGGATAGGACGGAGATGCGCAACATACATAAAAAAAGTCCCTAGTCTTCCATAATACGCGAGGAAGAAGTTTTAGAAGAAATTCATTCTTTCCCCCAGTGGACTTTGACCAAATGGCTTTCCACACCGTGCCCCCGCTTATTGACGCCCAAGACATTATGTTGATGTTTTTGGCCAAAGAGAAGAACATTACATCAAGGGGGAGCCTCTCCTAGACGCCGCCACAGTGGGTGTTGTCTGGCACAGACTGACCTGAGGCAGCTGTTGGGACATGACGCCAATAAAGCTCTGTTACACAAGGGAAAAAATGTGTGAGTCGTGCGGAAAACACATGTGGCAGGAATGCAAGATTAATGCAAAATCCGTGAGAAAGTTGCGTTCGCCAAATTCATGTGAATCTATATTGCTGTTGTGCACCAGGGTGTGGATGTGAACACAATTCCAAAGTACTTCATTTTCCTCAAGTTGAGCAAAAGAGAGCACGCGGGCACAATGGCATGGTGGCATGCATAAAAATGTGTCCAAAATTCATCACATAGGACCCAAATTAAAAAAAAACGGTTCACAAAGGGTTCACCAAGACTCATCATACCAACATCCACAAGATTGTGAAAGGAGAGTCGTGGTTTGATCTTAATTGGTCTCCCATGATTGGAACCTCCCTAACGGTGGTGCTTTTATGGTTTAGAGTAATGCGAATCACACTTTCAACATCATTAAATTTCATAAATCCGAAGTACGCTTGAGGATCCGTGATGCATATCTTAGAAAGGCATTCCAAACCAAATTCCCCACCCACGCAACCAACCACAACAACGACATTGCGACCACAGTAGAATAATGGATGCGTGAACAAAAAAATATCTTGCCATTGTCTTCAAAACTACACGAATTCCAGGGACCATGTCATGCATGTTGTTTTGTAAAATACATTCTAAGTACCAACGGGATGGGACCTCTTTACACCGCAACTCCTTCCACCCAAACAAAATCAAACGTGGTGGAGTATTATTAGTGAAATTGTGATGTCCATGACATTGGGCCCCAAAATGTTAGGCCATCGTTGCACAAGACTCAACCAATGAAGGTCAATGTCCATACACATGATTGTCTACCACAGCTCTACCCTGCGATACAACCATTCTAGTCGAAAAGTATTCATCGAATTATGCCAACTGGGCACGCACCCCAGGTGAGGTGGCAAAGCAGTGGTAGTAATACTCATGCAAGGTTAAAGGAGATGACGCGGCCTCCCATCATGACAAAACGCGAATGACAACTATTTGGTCATGATATGCCTCTGTTGCATGCACTTAACCTTGTCAACGCCAACACCATGCCGTCTCGGACCGTGATTCGCCTACGAGGTAGGAATCAGCAATTGTCCGGGGCACTTGAGACCTCCCTGTCGAATGGACTCAAGGTGGAGATCACCACGCATCTCTGCAAGACCTGAAAAGAGGACATGCAGAAGAATGTTGCGGTCAAAGACGTAGGAGTCGAAGACGGAGCAGCAGCGGGGGGGGGGGGGAGTGGAAAATTGTGTGTGGGGTCCAAGTAGGATCTTAATTGTTGGATTTTCGTAAGAATTTTGTATAACAATCCAAGAGGCCTAACGGGTTGTTTTCAATCATGTGTGCCCTTGTAGATGCTTGGTTACCAATGCAACTGCTATATTGATTTGCAACCAAATCACATTCAAGTACTTTGTGACACCGTGATGATGATGATGTGGGGGGGAGGGGGGTTGAAGAGGAGTAGGTGAGGGACATGTTGATCATGTGGTTGGAAAATATGGCCCTTGCCGTTGGTGCTAGGTGTGGAGGTTGAAGTGCCTTAGGGAGGACATTGAACATGAGCGCTTTGCACTGTCCTCAGGCACTCCCAGACCTTGGCCAAGCATGTTTGGCAGGACGCAGCCTCACGCCTAGTGCGTGCCATTGACGGTTGTGCTATTCCAGGGTAGGCATTAGTATTTTCCTTTTTCTTGTCTTGTGTCGTAGGCTGACATGGGCGCGTTATGTATCACATCTGTTCCACCCGCATGGTACGAGCTCATGAAGGCAAGGGTATGTAGCCATTTGCTTGCTCCACAATAACGGCACCCAAAAGGACACCCACTTTTCCAAGCACAGTCTTGAGTACTCTTTGAACTTCTTGAGTCAGTGCAAAAAAAAAAAAAGAAGAAGCGTTCAAATGCCTGCCACACTGCCGGTGGCCGCTGTGCCGGGTGTCGGCTACGGTGCTGCATGCAAAGCAGGATTTTTTTGTCGCCCTATTGATACCCCCACCGACCCGATGCCCGACGGTGACGCGGTGGCGGCGGCACCTCTCCCCCCTCCCATTGTACCACCGAGTAGCTCTTACACGTGCTCGGTAAAAAGGTTGAGCAGGGCACGGCAGTGGCCCCAGCTAGAAATAAGGCAAAAAATCATCTTCCACCAGGCGGAATGTGTGTGGAATGCGCTGTCATGGTGCGCAATGTGTGCAGCATGAGTTATCATGCTGCGGAATAGGTCCCCGCTACTTGGGTCATTACTTGGGACTCTCATCCAAAACAAAACCTTTATACAGCCTGCATACATGTTTCCTCTTGTATCCCTCGTTTTTTGTAGACTAAAGTGTTTTTGTTAGTCATGGACTCCCTAAAGGCTGTGCTATCATGGCTACAAGTGCAAGGTGAGCTCCCCACACGACGTGATTTAGAACGGGATATTCACTTGTATGGAAGGCGGTTCACCCAAGAGCACATCGAGAACGCAACGTGGAACGTGGTTTGGCCAAGATTCGGTGGCTGCGCGATTGGTTGCAGGTCATGCCTCAGGGTTTCTTGTTAGAATTGCCCCCTCTTTCACCTCCTCCGACCCCTCTGCTACGTGCGTAGTAGTAGTAGTAGTAGCGTTGGCACATGGTTGGTAGAGGATTGGAAGAGGGTTGGCAGAAGTTTGGCAGAGTGGCAGAGGGTTGATAAATATGATGTCATCCATGCTCCGAATTGTGGTTTGCTATGGCTTTGTGAATTCGGGCTACTTATTTGGTAGCTGCTACGCAACTCCGGCATAATTCTTCCTCTTTAAGAGCTAGGGCTTGACCAGTTCAAATGTCCTTGCACAACACAAAATGTGGCAGTGGTCCCACTTGTGCAGCCTAGTAGCCATATGGGCCAGTACTAAGTCTTGATGCCAAAAGCTGGGTCATTCTACATGACGCCGACATGCGGAAAAATCAAAAAGGTATACATCTCGTACCCTGTCAAGATGCCCTATCGAGGAGAAATCCAGGGAGCGAAAAAGAATCAAGGAATAAAACCAGTTGAATAACCTCCAATCTCCCAACATCCAAACAACGAGGAAGCATACCTCGTGTCATTTCAGCGTACCCACATCCGGGAGTACTCAAACTAGCTACATTACCCCTACCTAATAGGGTTTGGGTACAAAAAGCAACTAAATCGCCAATGTCAAATGCAATCCCAGTGCCAACACAATATATCCACTCTCCACGCTGGCAAATTTGGGAGAAACTGAAATGCCAATTCACTCGTGCCATGACGGGATCCTACATTCTGGAGAAATCAAAGTGGCCATATGACCCTTGCTTGACACTTCTAGGTGTGGCGGGTAAAGGCGGAGGAGATAGACGGGGAGGAAAAGGATTTCGAAGCCCTTTTGGAGGACGTCAAATGAAGCCCTGGTTGCAAGCCTACAGAGGAATGTAAGGGGCATTTGCAAAAAGTGCATGGTTTGAAGGATGGAGAGCAATCAAAGTGGCGACATCTCGTGTGGCTTCTGCGGCTCACCACAAGGCACAAGATGAAAGCTGTAGAGATAAATGTTGCCTTCTTGTTTACCCATACGGAGGACAAATTAAGGTTTCCATCTAAACACTACCTTCTTAGCATCGCCAAATCGGTGAGGACTCCCATTGCCTAAAACAGCCACGGCCTCTCATGCTCCCCACATTAGGCAATAGCCTATGGTGTGTGGTACGGTGCATGTTGTTCAACATATGACTCACGGTGAAGAGAAATGCGCATTGGGAGTCGTAGACGCTTTGTTGTACGGTTGGCCATCCCGTCATCTCCACTGTTCTGCCTATAATTCGTGGCAAGCTTCCGAAAGCCGTTAGCATATGGATGATGCGAAGTCGGAGAGTGTTGTCTATTACAAGTGGGCTTTGTGAACAACTCAACCACAAAGTTGATACCTACATGGACAACACTTGGGGAAAACAGAAATGTGGCAACACCAATCATGGAGGGCAACATGATGCCACACAAGTATGTCATCATTAAGGGGGGGGGGGGGGGGTTCACAGAATGTTGGTAGGAAACTCTACAGTGTACACGCGTCGGGTGTGTGATTTTGATGTGATGGCCTTGGCGACTACATTCAAGCACTACGGTCCACCTCGTCATGGTATTGCATGATACCTTGGTAACGCCTTTTGCACTGTCGCATATGCCACGCCTAATCCAAAATTAAAGGTAAACAAAAATCAAAATTGACCATAACGTGTTTGAATAATATTGGTGGTTAACAATGTCTTCATTAAGAAACATTGTATTATAAAAATGGCAAATGTCAAGTTCCACTAATGCAAAATTCTAGAGATCACTGTTGCATGTGTCCATTATGTGATGTGTTTCAGACTACGTTGAAGCACATCTCAACTACGGCATAGTTTGTCATGGCATTTCACGATGCCTTGTTGTTCCCTTTTTTCAACTCTATCGTTGAATGCCGCCACCTGAACCAAACACGAAATTGAAAATGGACCGCAACCAAACTTAATTAAGCCGATAATTGGGCACGTTTGTTGAGCCAAACAATAAACTTTGCAATCATTGAGAAACATAAGGTAAAAGGCTGTCCATGCAGGTAGATTGTTGTTGACATAACCAAATGAGTTGCACCGCACAACGCAACGCCAACTATCATCATGGGCTACAGGCATTCTTTGCGATGCCCTTTGGCTACAGCTACGACACCATATCCAACATGATGAACAACTTGAGCGAGCATCAGCTACGAACACACCGGGGGTAGAGCTGACCCAGATGATCCAAGAAAGGTTCGAAGCCACTTTGTGGCGAAGTCAAAGCATCATTGGCAACTGATGTGGTTTGCTCCGCGCTTGCAGCAAGGCAAAACATGGCAAAGAAAAAGTGTGTCCGGCATGAGGGTCAGGATCATGCTCTATCATTCAAAACATGACGTCATGGCCCCAAGCCCCCCCCCCAAGCGCCCCCCCCCAAAATCGGCCCTCTGGAACCCTCACTCCCAATCCCCTCCTGGAACCCCCGCCCTTCAACCCCCCCCGCCCCAGGTGTCCTCCGGCCGGTAGTTAGTTTGGGGGGGAGGGGGGTTGCCCAAACCCGAGGCCCCCTCGTTCGTCGCAGGGTGCTATATCACCCCTCTTTAGGGTCAATGGTGCAAACTGTCCCTTTTTTTCCACCGGCCAGATTTGAAATTTGCAACTACCCAAACTACCCCTTTTTTAGAGTGAGCTGAAAAATTTTGTTAACACCCCCATGTAGAGAAGTCGAAAGTCGCCCCTCCCCCCCTCTGTAATCATCCCCCTCCTCCCAACTACTTCTTCCCCCGGCTGGAATCCGGAAGAGAGAGACAAGGAGCGGCAGGGCGGTGACACCCGCGAAGCCAAAATCTCAATGGCACAAGCACGGGCAGAGAAACAAAGCCGACACAGACGGGGCAGAACACATGCTAGACAAGAGTTCGGTCATCATAAGCAAGACTTGGATCGTCATAGGCAAGATTCGGGTCATGATGGGGCAAAAGAAGTCTCACAGGTTGCACAAGGTGAATTGGGCAACTTTTTTGGATAGCACCCCACGACTCGGCGCATGACCCTTTCAATCCCATTCAGCAATTTTCATTTTGTCGGAATATCGAAATGCTTTCTAAGCATGTGTCCGCTTCGTTCATTGAGCTGGGCTCCTTCGACCAGCTGCAAAGTGTTGGAAAGTGCAAAGGCGCCTCGAGCCCAGTCATGCAATGGCTTTGCCTAGGCCTGAGGCGTTTTGATTGTAACCGTGTGAGAGCCTTATCCTCGCGTGATTTCATGAGGAGCAGTTTCTGTCCATCTTGTGGACCCAAGGTGAAGGCGTTGATGCCAAATACCACTAGCAGCCTGAGGGATGTGATGCACGTCTTCGATTGGCAAACCTACAACACCGTGGAACGGTGTCGCGTGGACATCAACGGCGTGATTTTTGAGGCACCGATGACTAGTCTGGTGAGCGCCGTACTTCGCTTTGCAGAGGAGAGTCAGCTCCACACAAGTGTGCGCGTGTTGCATGTCACACAACAGAACGTGCTGGGGTATTGAACTTGCCTGTGCCGTTTCAAGACTTTTCACCACCGTCCTAAACTTGTTAATGCCTTTTCCGAAGTTGGCAGTGCATCTATAGGACTTGACGCGAATGTTTAGCCAAGTGCATTTTCTGAACTTGCCAGTGCCTTGTGACATGTGGTTACGACATGTGTCCTGCCCGAAGGGATGTGTCATGCCCGAAGGGAAATGGTTGTGACATGTGTCATGCCCCTCGGGAAATGGTTATTTATAAATTGGCCTTTGTCCCTTTGCCCCCCTTCAGGATTAGGCATGAGGGCTTTCAATCTAGTCTAGAGGGCTCTGAACCTAGTTTGGAGGGCTTACAA
This sequence comes from Eutreptiella sp. 'Long Island Sound 2002', assembly GCA_964036045.1. NCBI lineage: Eukaryota > Euglenozoa > Euglenophyceae > Eutreptiales > Eutreptiaceae > Eutreptiella > Eutreptiella sp. 'Long Island Sound 2002'. The sequence continues at coordinate 19,337,371 of OZ038379.1, forward strand.
TGTACCCTAAAGCGCTTTCAAACTAGTCTACTCGGCTTTCAATGTTCCTTGGAGTGCTTTCATCCTAGTCTAGAGGGCTTCTAACCTAGTCTAGTCGGCTCCCAACTTGGTATAAATGAAAGGGCTCTGAACCTAGCCTAAAGGGCTTTGAACCTTGTCCCCCGACCCCTCTACATCATTAAGGGGGATAATGTGAATTTTGCATGTGCTTAGCAACAGAGCAATCAAAACATCGTAATAACAATGCCACACGCGTTGCAATTGAGACAACTAGAGCCATGCACTAGTCGCCGGGTTTGCTTTGAAATTCATTGTGCGCACAATTGTGCGTCTTTGTTTCAACCTATCGCACTCACCTGCACAACACATGCCATGCTCAGATGTATCCAATTCTTGATACCCATCGAAACACTTTGAGGCATCATGAAACCGGTGATAGAGATTGACCGCTGCGCGAATCCATTTTGTGAGTTTTGTGTGCTTGTGTTTACAACTACATTCAAGCAAGTCTCCACTCCCGCATGCCTTTTCATAGCATTCCACAATGTGTTGCCGTTTCCTTTTTTCGGCGAACTTGCGGCTCTTGATCATCAACCTCCACGGCCTGAGGTAAGGTGAATCGATGATGTGTCTTGTTTCCGTGAAGCTGTTTAACATCCATGCCCTTTGTGTTTTCATTGACCCCATTGAAATACTAGTGCGCACCATACAAAGGAAATTTTTGAGCCCCACGGGACGAAACGGGTGTCCTTGGGTTTTTGATGTTCCGAGCAATGGACAACTTTTCAAAAAATGCGAAGAAGCGGAAGAAAAACGTGGACGGACAATGAGATAGTCCAAAAAGGACTTTGCCTTGTGACATTTTCTAGCTAGTTCCAGTATAGGGGGCGCCGCATGACGAGAAAGATACAAAACAACATCGGGGTGATCATGGTTCTTGCGCCCCCGTGCCCCCCCCCCCCCCCCCCCGGCCGCAAATGATGATTATACACTGCTCTTCATACCACCATGCTCCTCGGACATCAACCACGATTGGGCATGGGGTCTGTTGACTCAAGCCTCGTTGTCTCCGGTACCACGCATGCGGCACGTGCGGCAACTCTTGGCGCTCATTCGAAGAAATCCCACTCTGAGACGAGGACATGTGGGATGCGGCCGTGTGGGACAAGGACATTTCGGACGAAGGCATCTAGGACAGAGACGTTTCGTAGGCCACACTCAAAAAAGCAAACGCCCACCATGTGAAGCTGGAAGCAGGTCAAAAGTGGTGGTCACTAAAAAGAAAACCTTGCGTACCTTTGCCCTCACAAGGTCGCCGACGCGTCTTAAAATGACAGCGTGTGATGATCGGAATGTCAAGGGATATATCCTTTGGGAGGGGGGGACGGAAAATACATGGTTGTGTGCAAAAAGCGTGGCCATTGTTTGCCGTCATCTTATTTTGTTGAATGAGTAATCCCGCTATTTCAAATCCACCACTGCCGCAGAACCCCGTTCCGCGAGGGGTTGTAACTGCCAAACGTTTTGGGTAGCCAACACTTCCATTCGGCCACCTCGGCCCTGTGGAAACGAATCTGCTGCTACGCATTCCGACAACAGACGTACAAGCAGCTTGGACTGCAAACTTCACGCCCCATGGCAAGATATGTGCCACGTAGTACACGCATTGAACAATGTGTGACATTGTGGGCCATGGTGCTTGGGTATGTACTAGATTTGCACCTTGGCCCGCCTTGAGCATACCTTGCCCCATTCTTGTGGTCTGACGTCATCAACCCTCTACGGAGTCCGCCATGTTGCTAAAGATGATGTTGTGGCCTCGTGCGCGAGGCTGCTTGTGCTGTTGCACAACTATTTCGGCTAATCGGAGCGGTGGATGCTTGTTGTCACTCCTCTGCCTTGAATTTTTGCGATGTTGTTCAGCCACATGTAGAATTTTAAGTGTTGCTTCGGTGTCCTCTTCCTATTTCGATGGTGGTCCACGTTTGGTCCCTCAATTTATTTTCTTGGATTGTTGATTCACCTAGGGCTTCCAGATCTACGTGTTTGGTTGCTTCTACACGCCATGGTACAGTGTCGCTGAGTTGCTCCTCCGCTGCTTGTTGGATCTTCCGTTGGGGTCGGGGGGGGGGGGGGGGGTGTACATCCCCACACCAGTTTTGGTCCATATGGAGGCAGCACTCATTCGCGGATGCTTTCGTAATGCATGGACCCGTATAAGCGAGAGGGGTGGCACTTTAGGTGCGGTAAATGGGTGATGAGATCCTTCCGAGGTTTCGACACACCCACTGGGGCTCGGTATTGGTATTTGCCTAGAATTCCAGTGATGAATTTCTTGTCCTCAGGTGGAATGGGGTGCAAAAAGGATCGAGGGGCCATATATCCGTATCCCCAACTCAAGGGGCAAGACCGAAGTGTGGGAGTCCGCATCGGCCTCCAATGTGGAGGAGAGAACCGTGAACCTGTTATCGTCAATGGCACCGGAAGGTTAACAAATTGGCCCAGTTTCCTCAATGGCACCGGAAAATTGAAGGCCCACAATTGGGCTGATTGGCTACATCACCCCTGCCTTCCCCATGGTCGGGAGTGATCAACGTGAATCAACGTAAAAAAAAAGAGTGCATGTGGTGAAAATGAGCAATAATGGACCGTGGGGGGAGTGGCTACATCACCCGGCATTCCACTTCAGCCCAAGCCCAAGCTTCCGGCCTCCAGCATTTTAGCAATCACTTTCCCTTCCCAAAACCCGATAGTTGGTCACACCAACGGGGAGTTTTGATTGCCCATGTGGAGCCTTTGTAGCCTTGGCACCTTTTGTTTGAGGAGTGGTTGACTAGTTTCTAGTTCTAGCTGGATGAATTGTGGCCCCTCAACATTGAATACGCATTTTGGCGGTGGGCAAGGGGCCTTGCAAGCCTCTTGTTTGAGTACAGGGCCCATAGGCTACGGGTTGTGCATCAAGCCAAAAGCGGTCCAAGAAGCCAACGATAACCACAAGATAGTTTGCCATCTTTTAACAATTGCAAAGTGTAGTGCAACAGAATTAGCCATCTTGCAACAAATACCGCCATGCAGCTGTGCATAGCGGTGACCATTGACACACAACGGACCACGGAACCCCAGCAACTTGCCTTGCGGGGAAAGGTGTAGATGCCATGCTGTTTGAAAGCAATTTAGATGTGCCTCTATAGAGGGTGTGGATGTCACCATTTTGCTGCTCAACTCGCACCCAAGCATCGTAGGGTGAGATTTGATCAGACACGCGGACACCACGCTGATTGGAAACATACACACCGCAATGTGACATGCTCGCTTCGTTACCATTGAACAAGGACACACCTTTATATGCTATATAATAACAATAATAATAATAATAATAATAATAATAATAATAATAATAATAATAATAATAATAATAATAATAATAATAAGAATAAGAATAATAATAATAATAATAATAATAATAATAATAATAACAACAACAACAACAACAACAACAACAACAACAACAACAACAACAACAACAACAACAACAACAACAACAACAACAACAACAACAACAACAACAACAACAACAACAACAACAACAACAACAACAACAAGAACAACAATAAAAATAATAATATATGCATGCTATATAAGAACAAGAAGGTAACCTCTCTTATGAAAAAAATATTGGTTCTTTTGATCAATGGTTTATGCTCTAATTATGTGAAACGCAGGTGTTGGTGGCACTTGGTTGGGAAAACTATACAATATCGGTCAGATATAATAAATCTAAGTGGCCAAGTTGCTTGGCAACCGTGATGTAGTCCAGGAAGCACTGAGGGACAAGAGGATAGTCCAAGGCCTTCCGGGGAGTTTAGCAATTCAACTGCACCACCAGACACTTGCAGAGGCAAAACTAGCTGCAGAAAACCAATAAATTGGCTTGGTGAAACCGAGTCTTTCGTGCAACACACAAAAAGCCGAACATGCCTCTATTTACAAGAATGTATCTAATTGTACTTGGAGACGCTTGGTGCCTCGACATGAAGCTTCTAATGTCTGAAATGCATGCTTGTGTTCCACAACTGCAATTTGCATTTATGTATAACTAATGAAGCAAAGAAGGTAACCACATTTTGTAATTGAACAATAGCAATTGGCAACATTCTGCTGTAGTACGCAATTGAAATACAGATCCAGAAAGTGGTGGCGTGTTTTTTTTTAAAAGTACACACAACAACGCAAGTTCTGGCAAGCAGCTGAAACAGTTCGCTCTAGCGTAAAAAATTTCAATTTTTTGTTCTGAGACGGACGATGGATGGGAGCAGTGGGACTGGGGGGCGTCCCTGAGCGACTGCGCGGCGTGCCCCCCCCCCCCTCTCCCACTCGGTGCAGAAGGCCATCATTCACGTGACGCAGTGGATGGCCTCCAACGAGACCCACAAGGATCTCGCCCGGCAGTACGTCTTCCGCGGGGAGCTCCACGCCATCGTGTGCGACTGGGAGGCCTCCACGGGGGACTACGACTAGGCCCTCGCCACAATGAAGCCGACGCTGCTGCAAAAGTCCGAGGCCCTACTCCGGCGCCCCATCTCCGAGAGCGCCAACAAGCGGCAGAAGCGATGAGCGGCCCCCTCCCGGGGCCCACGGCGCTCCCCCACCGTTCGGGCAGATTCAAAGCAGGCGTCCCGCCCTCTTCTTCCTTCCAGAAGCACCTCTGCTTTCGGTTTGTGTGACGTTGCCAATTGTTTTGGTTGGTTCTTTGCACAAAAAGAAAATAGCAAGGGCGACAGATGCTGCCACACGCGTCAAATGCCGCATGGTGCAGTCTTAGGCCAAACTTGCACCTATCCGCTTTTTTGTGTCTAAAATTGCAGCCTTCCGCATTTTTTGGTACAAAATTGCACAGCTTGCGTTGAGGTCATGCATAAACAAAAAGGTCCTAAAAGGGTACCTACACGGTTATAATGTCGTCTTTGAGTGGTGATGATTTGTGTGGTAGGCTGGTTGCGGGGGTCGCGTACGCATCTTGAGCGTGGCTCATGTGACACCGAGTGACACATACGTCCAGAAAAGAGACCAATGGGAAACATCTAATTTGTAGAAAACTTAACTCGTCGTAGATGAAGGGATGTTCGCATACACCTTTCTAGGGTCCCATGTGCACCATTTTGCGATGTCTCAACTCTGCTAAACTATCCACACACTATCGACACGGGATCAAACGATAATTGTACGAGCGTTTTGAGTGTCGCTCTTGTCAGCAGTGGAATCAAAAATTCCGCAAGTACAATGACGCATACCTTGCAGGACTTGGAAGAACAACCCCACAATCCTAAGCATTGGAGAGATGACCTTGTTGTCAAGTTTACCACCATTCTTGGTCCATGCAGGCCCATGCAGGCAACAACGATGTGGAGCAGGGATTGAGCTTCGCTAGGTTGATCCGGAGAGTGGCGGCACTGGAGTGAAGCTATGATGATGCGTGATTGGCCTTAATCGGAACTGACATATGCAATATCGCTTGTATGGGACACAATTGCCACCCCAATGCTTGACAAAACTCAAAATCCTCGCAGCTAGACAGCCTTGACCATTGCATACAAGTACCCTAATCATGCCAAGAAAACTGCCCCAAAAGCCAAAAAGAATAGATAGGAGGCAAGGGGTACTGACCGAGACATGGGGCAGCATCACCAACGGGCTAAGATTAAAATCGGTGAGAATCCTTTTGGTTTCCCTGAAGCCAAGGAGACCAACATGTCATTTTCAAAGTCGTTTGGTCTAAGCTTTTGGCAATGCTTTTCTATATACTTTCCATAATTTGTGGAAATACCAACATCGTAATTTGTGTGTGTCCTTGTCCTTGGGATACAGTGTCGTTCCAAAATACCGGATCCAAGTGGCCATGTCGGGCAGTAAGAACCGCCTCTATTGATGAATGTTCTTCATGGTGCTTCACAATGCTTGGTGCTTGGATGTCAATATTTTGTTGCTCAAATGGCACCCAAGCATGGGGATCCCCGATACGGCAGGGGTGAGGTAGCCAATTTGCCCACTTGTGGGCCACTTCTGATTTTGCCCCCCGCTCTTCAGCGGTGGGGCTCCCCGATACGGCAGGGGTGAGGTAGCCAATTTGCCCACTTGTGGGCCACTTCTGATTTTGCCCCCCGCTCTGCAGCGGTGGGGCTCCCCGATACGGCAGGGGTGAGGTAGCCAATTTGCCCACTTGTGGGCCACTTCTGATTTTGCCCCCCGCTATGAAGCGGTCGTTTTATGGTATCCTTATCCCACAGGCAGAAACAAACGTTCAAATGCCTGCCACACACATGTGGAATCTGGGTCTTTACCATGTGCCCCGTGTTGCCGGGATCCACTGCACCATATGCTGGAGTCGCCCACTTTTCCAAGCACAGTCTTGAGTACTCTTTGAACTCCTTGAGTCAGTGCAAAAAAAAAAAAAAAGAAGAAGCGTTCAAATGCCTGCCACACTGCCGGTGGCCGCTGTGCCGGGTGTCGGCTACGGTGCTGCATGCAAAGCAGGATTTTTTTGTCGCCCTATTGATACCCCCACCGACCCGATGCCCGACGGTGACGCGGTGGCGGCGGTACCTCTCCCCCCTCCCATTGTACCACCGAGTAGCTCTTACACGTGCTCGGTAAAAAGGTTGAGCAGGGCACGGCAGTGGCCCCAGCTAGAAATAAGGCAAAAAATCATCTTCCACCGGGCGGAATGTGTGTGGAATGCGCTGTCATGGTGCGCAATGTGTGCAGCATGAGTTATCATGCTGCGGAATAGGTCCCCGCTACTTGGGTCATTACTTGGGACTCTCATCCAAAACAAAACCTTTATACAGCCTGCATACATGTTTCCTCTTGTATCCCTCGTTTTTTGTAGACTAAAGTGTTTTTGTTAGTCATGGACTCCCTAAAGGCTGTGCTATCATGGCTACAAGGGCAAGGTGAGCTCCCCACACGACGTGATTTAGAACGGGATATTCACTTGTATGGAAGGCGGTTCACCCAAGAGCACATCGAGAACGCAACGTGGAAGGTGGATTAGGCCAAGATTTGGTGGCTGCGCGATTGGTTGCAGGTCATGCCTCAGGGTTTCTTGTTAGAATTGCCCCCTCTTTCACCTCCTCCGACTCCTCTGCTACGTGCGTAGTAGTAGTAGTAGTAGCGTTGGCACATGGTTGGTAGAGGATTGGAAGAGGGTTGGCAGAAGTTTGGCAGAGTGGCAGAGGGTTGATAAATATGATGTCATCCATGCTCCGAATTGTGGTTTGCTATGGCTTTGTGAATTCGGGCTACTTATTTGGTAGCTGCTACGCAACTCCGGCATAATTCTTCCTCTTTAACAGCTAGGGCTTGACCAGTTCAAATGTCCTCGCACAACACAAAATGTGGCAGTGGTCCCACTTGTGCAGCCTAGTAGCCATATGGGCCAGTACTAAGTCTTGATGCCAAAAGCTGGGTCATTCTACATGATGCCGACATGCGGAAAAATCAAAAAGGTATACATCTCGTACCCTGTCAAGATGCCCTATCGAGGAGAAATCCAGGGGGCGAAAAAGAATCAAGGAATAAAACCAGTTGAATAACCTCTAATCTCCCAACATCCAAACAACGAGGAAGCATACCTCGTGTCATTTCAGCGTACCCACATCCGGGAGTACTCAAACTAGCTACATTACCCCTACCTAATAGGGTTTGGGTACAAAAAGCAACTAAATCGCCAATGTCAAATGCAATCCCAGTGCCAACACAACATATCCACTCTCCACGCTGGCAAATTTGGGAGAAACTGAAATGCCAATTCACTCGTGCCATGACGGGATCCTACATTCTGGAGAAATCAAAGTGGCCATATGACCCTTGCTTGACACTTCTAGGTGTGGCGGGTAAAGGCGGAGGAGATAGACGGGGAGGAAAAGGATTTCGAAGCCCTTTTGGAGGACGTCAAATGAAGCCCTGGTTGCAAGCCTACAGAGGAATGTAAGGGGCATTTGCAAAAAGTGCATGGTTTGAAGGATGGAGAGCAATCAAAGTGGCGACATCTCGTGTGGCTTTTGCGGCTCACCACAAGGCACAAGATGAAAGGTGTAGAGATAAATGTTGCCTTCTTGTTTACCCATACGGAGGACAAATTAAGGTTTCCATCTAAACACTACCTTCTTAGCATCGCCAAATCGGTGAGGACTCCCATTGCCTAAAACAGCCATGGCCTCTCATGCTCCCCACATTAGGCAATAGCCTATGGTGTGTGGTACGGTGCATGTTGTTCAACATATGACTCACGGTGAAGAGAAATGCGCATTGGGAGTCGTAGACGCTTTGTTGTACGGTTGGCCATCCCGTCATCTCCACTGTTCTGCCTATAATTTGTGGCAAGCTTCCGAAAGCCGTTAGCATATGGATGATGCGAAGTCGGAGAGTGTTGTCTATTACAAGTGGGCTTTGTGAACAACTCAACCACAAAGTTCATACCTACATGGACAACACTTGGGGAAAACAGAAATGTGGCAACACCAATCATGGAGGGCAACATGATGCCACACAAGTATGTCATCATTAAAGGGGGGGGGGGGGGTTCACAGAATGTTGGTAGGAAACCCTACAGTGTACACGCGTCGGGTGTGTGATTTTGATGTGATGGCCTTGGCGACTACATTCAAGCACTACGGTCCACCTCGTCATGGTATTGCATGATACCTTGGTAACGCCTTTTGCACTGTCGCATATGCCACGCCTAATCCAAAATTAAAGGTAAACAAAAATCAAAATTGACCATAACGTGTTTGAATAATATTGGTGGTTAACAATGTCTTCATTAAGAAACATTGTATTATAAAAATGGCAAATGTCAAGTTCCACTAATGCAAAATTCTAGAGATCGCTGTTGCATGTGTCCATTATGTGATGTGTTTCAGACTACATTGAAGCACATCTCAACTACGGCATAGTTTGTCATGGCATTTCACGATGCCTTGTTGTTCCCTTTTTTCAACTCTATCGTTGAATGCCGCCACCTGAACCAAACACGAAATTGAAAATGGACCGCAACCAAACTTAATTAAGCCGATAATTGGGCACGTTTGTTGAGCCAAACAATAAACTTTGCAATCATTGAGAAACATAAGGTAAAAGGCTGTCCATGCAGGTAGATTGTTGTTGACATAACCAAATGAGTTGCACCGCACAACGCAACGCCAACTATCATCATGGGCTACAGGCATTCTTTGCGATGCCCTTTGGCTACAGCTACGACACCATATCCAACATGATGAACAACTTGAGCGAGTATCAGCTACGAACACACCGGGGGTAGAGCTGACCCAGATGATCCAAGAAAGGTTCGAAGCCACTTTGTGGCGAAGTCAAAGCATCATTGGCAACTGATGTGGTTTGCTCCGCGCTTGCAGCAAGGCAAAACATGGCAAAGAAAAAGTGTGTCCAGCATGAGGGTCAGGATCATGCTCTATCATTCAAAACATGACGTCATGGCCCCAAGCCCCCCCCCCAAGCGCCCCCCCCAAAAATCGGCCCTCTGGAGCCCTCACTCCCAATCCCCTCCTGGAACCCCCGCCCTTCAACCCCCCCCGCCCCAGGTGTCCTCCGGCCGGTAGTTAGTTTGGGGGGGAGGGGGGTTGCCCAAACCCGAGGCCCCCTCGTTCGTCGCAGGGTGCTATATCACCCCTCTTTAGGGTCAATGGTGCAAACTGTCCCTTTTTTTCCACCGGCCAGATTTGAAATTTGCAACTACCCAAACTACCCCTTTTTTAGAGTGAGCTGAAAAATTTTGTTAACACCCCCATGTAGAGAAGTCGAAAGTCGCCCCTCCCCCCCTCTGTAATCATCCCCCTCCTCCCAACTACTTCTTCCCCCGGTTGGAATCCGGAAGAGAGAGACAAGGAGCGGCAGGGCGGTGACACCCGCGAAGCCAAAATCTCAATGGCACAAGCACGGGCAGAGAAACAAAGCCGACACAGACGGGGCAGAACACATGCTAGACAAGAGTTCGGTCATCATAAGCAAGACTTGGATCGTCATAGGCAAGATTCGGGTCATGATGGGGCAAAAGAAGTCTCACAGGTTGCACAAGGTGAATTGGGGAACTTTTTTGGATAGCACCCCACGACTCGGCGCATGACCCTTTCAATCCCATTCAGCAATTTTCATTTTGTCGGAATATCGAAATGCTTTCTAAGCATGTGTCCGCTTCGTTCATTGAGCTAGGCTCCTTCGACCAGCTGCAAAGTGTTGGAAAGTGCAAAGGCGCCTCGAGCCCAGTCATGCAATGGCTTTGCCTAGGCCTGGGGCGTTTTGATTGTAACCGTGTGAGAGCCTTATCCTCGCGTGATTTCATGAGGAGCAGTTTCTGTCCATCTTGTGGACCCAAGGTGAAGGCGTTGATGCCAAATACCACTAGCAGCCTGAGGGATGTGATGCACGTCTTCGATTGGCAAACCTACAACACCGTGGAACGGTGTCGCGTGGACATCAACGGCGTGATTTTTGAGGCACTGATGACTAGTCTGGTGAGCGCCGTACTTCGCTTTGCAGAGGAGAGTCAGCTCCACACAAGTGTGCGCGTGTTGCATGTCACACAACAGAACGTGCTGGGGTATTGAACTTGCCTGTGCCGTTTCAAGACTTTTCACCACCGTCCTAAACTTGTTAATGCCTTTTCCGAAGTTGGCAGTGCATCTATAGGACTTGACGCGAACGTTTAGCCAAGTGCATTTTCTGAACTTGCCAGTGCCTTGTGACATGTGGTTACGACATGTGTCCTGCCCGAAGGGATGTGTCATGCCCGAAGGGAAATGGTTGTGACATGTGTCATGCCCCTCGGGAAATGGTTATTTATAAATTGGCCTTTGTCCCTTTGCCCCCCTTCAGGATTAGGCATGAGGGCTTTCAATCTAGTCTAGAGGGCTCTGAACCTAGTTTGGAGGGCTTACAATGTACCCTGAAGCGCTTTCAAACTAGTCTACTCGGCTTCCAATGTTCCTTGGAGTGCTTTCATCCTAGTCTAGAGGGCTTCTAACCTAGTCTAGTCGGCTCCCAACTTGGTATAAATGAAAGTGCTCTGAACCTAGCCTAAAGGGCTTTGAACCTTCTCCCCCGACCCCTCTACATCATTAAGGGGGATAATGTGAATTTTGCATGTGCTTAGCAACAGAGCAATCAAAACATCGTAATAACAATGCCACACGCGTTGCAATTGAGACAACTAGAGCCATGCACTAGTCGCCGGGTTTGCTTTGAAATTCATTGTGCGCACAATTGTGCGTCTTTGTTTCAACCTATCGCACTCACCTGCACAACACATGCCATGCTCAGATGTATCCAATTCTTGATACCCATCGAAACACTTTGAGGCATCATGAAACCGGTGATAGAGATTGACCGCTGCGCGAATCCATTTTGTGAGTTTTGTGTGCTTGTGTTTACAACTACATTCAAGCAAGTCTCCACTCCCGCATGCCTTTTCATAGCATTCCACAATGTGTTGCCGATTCCTTTTTTCGGCGAACTTGCGGCTCTTGATCATCAACCTCCACGGCCTGAGGTAAGGTGAATCGATGATGTGTCTTGTTTCCGTGAAGCTGTTTAACATCCGTGCCCTTTGTGTTTTCATTGACCCCATTGAAATACTAGTGCGCACCATACAAAGGAAATTTTTGAGCCCCACGGGACGAAACGGGTGTCCTTGGGTTTTTGATGTTCCGAGCAATGGACAACTTTTCAAAAAATGCGAAGAAAAACGTGGACGGACAATGAGATAGTCCAAAAAGGACTTTGCCGTGTGACATTTTCTAGCTAGTTCTAGTATAGGGGGCGCCGCATGACGAGAAAGATACAAAACAACATCGGGGTGATCATGGTTCTCGCGCCCCCGTGCCCCCCCCCCCCCCCCCCCCTGGCCGCAAATGATGATTATACACTGCTCTTCATACCACCATGCTCCTCGGACATCAGCCACGATTGGGCATGGGGTCTGTTGACTCAAGCCTCGTTGTCTCCGGTACCACGCATGCGGCACGTGCGGCAACTCTTGGCGCTCATTCGAAGAAATCCCACTCTGAGACGAGGACATGTGGGATGCGGCCGTGTGGGACAAGGACGTTTCGGACGAAGGCATCTAGGAAAGAGACGTTTCGTAGGCCACACTCAAAAAAGCAAACGCCCACCATGTGAAGCTGGAAGCAGGTCAAAAGTGGTGGTCACTAAAAAGAAAACCTTGCATACCTTTGCCCTCACAAGGTCGCCGACGCGTCTTAAAATGACAGCGTGTGATGATCGGAATGTCAAGGGATATATCCTTTGGGAGGGGGGGACGGAAAATACATGGTTGTGTGCAAAAAGTGTGGCCATTGTTTGCCGTCATCTTATTTTGTTGAATGAGTAATCCCGCTATTTCAAATCCACCACTGCCGCAGAACCCCGTTCCGCGAGGGGTTGTAACTGCCAAACGTTTTGGGTAGCCAGCACTTCCATTCGGCCACCTCGGCCCTGTGGAAACGAATCTGCTGCTACGCATTCCGACAACAGACGTACAAGCAGCTTGGACTGCAAACTTCACGCCCCATGGCAAGATATGTGCCACGTAGTACACGCATTGAACAATGTGTGACATTGTGGGCCATGGTGCTTGGGTATGTACTAGATTTGCACCTTGGCCCGCCTTGAGCATACCTTGCCCCATTCTTGTGGTCTGATGTCATCAACCCTCTACGGAATCCGCCATGTTGCTAAAGATGATGTTGTGGCCTCGTGCGCGAGGCTACTTGTGCTGTTGCACAACTATTTCGGCTAATCGGAGCGGTGGATGCTTGTTGTCACTCCTCTGCCTTGAATTTTTGCGATGTTGTTCAGCCACATGTAGAATTTTAAGTGTTGCTTCGGTGTCCTCTTCCTATTTCGATGGTGGTCCACGTTTGGTCCCTCAATTTATTTTCTTGGATTGTTGATTCACCTAGGGCTTCCAGATCTACGTTTTTGGTTGCTTCTACACGCCATGGTACAGTGTCGCTGAGTTGCTCCTCCGCTGCTTGTTGGATCTTCCTTTGGGGTCGGGGGGGGGGGGGGTGTACATCCCCACACCAGTTTTGGTCCATATGGAGGCAGCACTCATTCGCGGATGCTTTCGTAATGCATGGACCCGTATAAGCGAGAGGGGTGGCACTTTAGGTGCGGTAAATGGGTGATGAGATCCTTCCGAGGTTTTGACACACCCACGGGGGCTCGGTATTGGTATTTGCCTAGAATTCCAGTGATGAATTTCTTGTCCTCAGGTGGAATGGGGTGCAAAAAGGATCGAGGGGCCATATATCCGTATCCCCAACTCAAGGGGCAAGACCGAAGTGTCGGAGTCCGCATCGGCCTCCAATGTGGAGGAGAGAACCGTGAACCTGTTATCGTCAATGGCACCAGAAGGTTAACAAATTGGCCCAGTTTCCTCAATGGCACCGGAAAATTGAAGGCCCACAATTGGGCTGATTGGCTACATCACCCCTGCCTTCCCCATGGTCGGGAGTGATCAACGTGAATCAACGTAAAAAAAAAGAGTGCATGTGGTGAAAATGAGCAATAATGGACCGTGGGGGGAGTGGCTACATCACCCGGCATTCCACTTCAGCCCAAGCCCAAGCTTCCGGCCAACACACACGGGTAAATGAGGGGGGTGGGGGGCTAAAAAAAGAAAAAAGAGTCCCTAAGGGGCGTATTGCCCAGTGTAGAGGGGTGGAGTATGGAAAAGTAGGAAATACATTAACGTCGAATTGTTTCCTTTGCTTGCTGTCGGAATGATCCCTAACGCGCGCCGCGGCCGCGCCGCAGGGGTGTAGCCCCCTATGGCCACGGGCTCGTGCAAGAAAAAGGCCATGTACACCACTCAATGGATGTAAGGCTGCATGAGCCCATTTATAGGTGCTCTTGGATAGCCACCACCACCATTGGTTTTTACCGGCCCACGGGGTGCCTTGATGCGGGGGTCCCATTGGGAACTATGCTTCCTCCACTGTGGGATATGCACGCAAAGTTGAGGTGCGTGTTTTAGATATGGGCTAAGAACATTGTCTAAGTGGTCCAAGATCCCCGTGAGAAGGCAGACGTCATCGCCTTGGACGGGAGTGAGGCCAAAGAGGACCACTCACCCTCTAGACCCCAACCCACCTACCCAGCTTGTGGAGTACGCGCCGTCAGAGCAGCCCACAAACAACCTGCCCACCCTGCCCCCATCTAGCTCCCGGAACAAGACAACAAGGTGCCCTTGCCAAATGCATGTGGCAGTCAAGCCGCGGTGCCGGATTCATGGTGCCGTGCACCCACACTCAAAACTTCTACGGGGTCACATCACTACCGAAGTACCCGAGCTTTTGTAGCCCAGCGTTCACGCGCCCCTACATGTGCGCACCCGCCCGAAGAAGTGCCTGTCTTGCGGGGTAGATTGGGCTGACATTCTTTCGGCGGCGGCCCATCGACATGCCATGCTTTGGCGGGTGTCCTACCCATCCATCACGCCCCTCTATTCTCTCTTGTGGTTTGAGACCACGAATTGGGTGTGCAATGCTTGACACCAAGTATTTGGCTAATGATTCTGGTTGTGATTCTAATTCTACTCCTAATCTTGGCAGTCCTTCCCCAAGTGTAGCAACATCTGGTGGGTCACCAGATGAGGATGGTGCGCCAATTTCAAGGTGCAGTGTCACCTTGGACACCAAGACTACTTCAGATTTGATGTTTCTCACATCAGTTGATAGTGACCTCTTTACACACCCTGCCTTCCTGGTTTCCCTTCCATGGCTTATTTCCACGTTTGGTGAAGGGTTTTGTGGTCTACACCCTGAAGAATCAGTCCACAATTTTTGGGGAATGGCCCATTGCCGATCAGGAATTACCACAAGACTTGTGCGCAGCAAGGGGTAAAAAAACAACAAAAAGAAAACATTTTGATCCTAGAAGCATTTATCAGTTGCCCCAAGGGTGATCACCGCAGAAACTCTTTGTGTTCACGAATATCATCACCCTTAAGCATCACCAATGGCGAAATTTGTTTGTTCAACGGATGCGTGCATTGCTATTTTTCTGAGGGGCAGGGGGCTTAGCGCAGTGTGCGCGCACTGCAACTATTTGGGTGTCTGGTCGTACTAGAAACACATACTTCTTGATTCTAGGGGCATCATTGTTGTTTGACAACAGGTTTTTGATGCTTCCTCCGCACTGGGCATATGGCATATCTGCGCTTTCACCCAGTTTCACCAATTTTCACCCATTTTCACCCCTTTTCACAATCTTTGCTCATTTCCCCGCATTTTCTCCTTTCTAGGTTGTTTTTTGGTTGTGAAGGGAAAGGTAGAGCCTGACGGCCGGGAGGTTTGGTCCCTCTTGCAATGTTGGACTGACAGGGTTCCATTGTTAGGTGAGGATGCCCAGGTTTATGCTGCCATTGTAGCCATGCGCATACCGGTTGCCAAAATGTACAGCACCATGCACCATGTACCAACCAGAGGCACTACAAAGCACCTGTGGTTGCTAGGGCCTTTCGCCAGCATGTGTGACACCGTAAAAAGTCTCCCTACCTAAACTGGCTTGAGCACGATGCTCTCGCCACTCTAACCCACATCAAGCACTTTGGGTTGGGTATGTCTTATGGGAAAGGAAGGTAGCTTGCCAGCGTCTCGAGCTAGGGTTGCCGGGGTGGCCTAATTTTGAAGGTGTTTGGAAAGGGTGTGTCTGGGGCTCTCCAGGGGAGGGGGGACTTGGTCTAAAAGTAGCGTGCAGTGCAAGGATTCTCCTTGGGCATTGGTACCGTTCCTTTATGGGGCTTGCTAGTAGCTCCCCTGTGCGTACCTTTTGGAAGTCCTACTGCTGGGGTTCATTTCTGTTTGGTAGTGTGCTGGCCAGTGCCGATTCGATTCGAGATTGTGTGTCTTGTGTGGTGTTAATGTTTGCTGCCAACATTTGCTTCCGGAAGGAATGCCGTTGTTTGGACCCTCAGGTTCAATCCAAACCAACTGCTACAACGCGGCTGCAGAGGAAGTGCAATATGTTCTCATTTTCTCATGGCTCATCTACCTCCGGTAGCTCATTCCTCGGCGGGCACAATGCCCAGCCCAATACTTCAATGTTTCACTGGGGGGTTGGATGCACTGCACCGTCAAAGATTGCGTTTCATGACGTCATCAACCCCCATCACCCCATCACAAAGTGGTGGGAGCCCGAGCTGCACCCCATGGCCGATGCTCGGAGCACCTTCCGGTACGCCGCCCAATCAGTGCCCCTGGACTCCGAAGAAGGCCAACATGTTCAGGGGAAGCTGTTCTCCACGGATCCTTCTACGAACCTCCACGCCGTGTGGCGGCTGCAGAACCGGAGGGTGCTGAACAAGTGGAACGCGTACTACACGGAGCTGCAGGAGGACCTGAGGGAGGATTGTATTCTATTCCTTGTCAGTGATCGGAATCTTACACACTTGCTCTGTTGCGTGAAGAATGGCCCACCAACCCTCTGTAGAGAGCACCTTCAACACACAAGCCGCCAAAAAAAGACGTCGCACCAAGACAACAAGGAGGCAGAGGTTGTGGGAGTGGGGCACAGACTATGGAGCTCTATGGAGCAGCAACATGCATGGTTGTGAAGCATTAACCTACCATCAGACAACGCGGACAATGTAGAGGAGGACAACGAAGAAGAACATGTCCATGGGTATTCTTACTACTCATGCGACGCTCGGTCTTGCGTCCCTTGCAACAATAAGTGCCGCATGCGACATATATGGGTACCAAGTTACCACGCGCTTTCCATTGAACATGCAAGAGGGGGCACATGACACCACCATACACGCCATGTTGCAATGCTCAACCAACAAGCATTGCATGTTGGGGAGAAAATTGCGAAGCACATTAACCCGTCTTTGCGCTTTTGAGGGGTGGAGTACCTTGCCAGTTGTGGTAGCCTGGTTTGTTTTTCAACTTGTGGACAAAAAGCATGCATCTCCAGCATTGCACCATGATGGCTTTTGTTTCATTGGCAATTTTGTAGATGATAGTGACCAATGTGTATGCCCCGTGACCTCCATGCACCCAATATGACCTCGGAATCTTATTCACCACAAGATGTTGCATGCCGTGAATTAAAGAAAAAACAATCTTTAGTCACTGACTTCCTTGGCCCTAGAACGCCCACCGCGAAGGCTGTCATGCAGCTGCTTCAAGCTAATGGAGTTTGAAAGGCAGACTCCAGGTGATTGGTGGATGAGACGCGAAAAAGTGATGGACAAGACTCGGGATCAACAGCACAAACAGCCGCATGCACAACAATTAATGCTTGGAGCAAGCAATAATCAAAAGATGTCTCTCACCTAATCGTTGTGTTTGTATCACAAGGGCTGTTGTAGTACCTGGCGATGTAGAGTGGACCGGTAGATTGGACCACATCATAAGTGCCAATGAGACGGCCGCCGGAAAACAAATAGAGAGGAATGTACGACGGCATCTTCTTGAGATACACAACCACGGTAGACCACCGAATACAATGGGAGGTTAAGCAACATAGCAGGCAACAAGTTTTTATGGTACTGGCACACGCATTACAACTTCAGTGCTGAGTTGAGCAGTTCTCACTAGCTCCCCCTTGTGGCTCATATGAGAAAGCGACAAAAACATGCCTGTTCAAGCTCTGGGGGCATACTCACCATGAGCACGTAAGTAGGGGAGGAAGCCAACAGGAACAAACGCAACAAGGGGTGCATTGGGGCTAGCCAAGGAGGTTTCAAGGATGCTAAAACGGTGCTAGCTTGAGTCCATGATGTTTCCACACATGTGCACCCCTTGTTGTGTTTAACTTTTGTGCATCGTCCCAATCAAGACCTAAAAATTTTAGCTCCATTCGAAGCCCATCAAAGAATGTAGGAAACGATGGAAAACAACAAGTTTGAGATCATGGAAATATCCTCACCTCACCAACGATGAGCAACTTGCTGCATGCACAATCCATGTTTGTGCTAAACGACCAATTACTCTGAGTCTACGGAAGCATTCTTTCTGTCACGCAATTCCCGTACACTCTTTGCTTTTCACTCCGTCGTCAAATCATGCACTTGTCGAATGTAGGCAAAAAAATACATTTCGTGGTGGTGCTTGCATGCCTTATTGCACTCAATCTCATTAAACTTCCTAGTGTCCTTCTGTGGAAACACTGCAATCAAAAAACCCCACTCTTGGCCCTTTATGTTGGGAAGAGCACTCCATTGATATCCTCTCTCCAGGAATTGACCACGGATAATAGCCTCCAGAGAGACACGGCTGGCCACAATGTTTCTTGTAGAGCATCCACCACTGTCTACAAATAGAGAAACCACTTTTTGCTGTCAAGCCCCTTATTCCTCTTGTGGGAATGAGTGTCCATATCGGATAGGGGTTGGTGTCTGTGGCCTAGTTTCCTTGGTGCTTGGTGCCCACTGCCAAAAATTGTCTTTTGCACCATGAAAAGGAAAACCTCGCCTAGAAATTACTTTGCTTTCCAATTCATGACGAGACACACGCATAAGCAAACAAAAGCAACAAGCGCATATTGCATGGAGATGACCCAAAGCTTGCACATCTGCCTTGCTGTATTCAACAAAAGGTCTTATGGTTTTTGCTTCGATCAACTTTAAACCTTTGGGATTCCCGGGGCCAAGGACTCATGCAAAATTACCCGACAAGGACCTTGCTTGCTTTCACCCTTTTAATTTGTTGCTTGACACTACTTGTCATGTGCTCTGCGATGTAACCCCTGTGTTCTCGCGGATCCCGAAAAATGGGAACAACATCACAAGTGGGCACATAACCCCCGCATTCTCATAGGCCCAAAGTTGGGCGGAATCGCTCTGTAACCCCTACTTTCTAAGGAGTCCGCACAAAAAGGGGAAAAAAGCCTATAGCAGGCCTCCCTTGTAGGGTGCCTAGAAATGGTCGGAACTGCTACACATCGCCTAGGTTCTTTGGTGTGCCCAAAAAAGAGAACTAATTTACAACTAGCTACAAAGGCCGTCCGTTCTCGGGAGGCGGAGTTGGGCGGGATGGTTGGGCAACCCCGGCTTTCCACAGGTCCCCAAAAAACCGAGGAGAAAATTAGAAGGGGGTATATCATCCATGCCTTCTAGAGGGCCCACAAAGCAGGCGGGATGGCAACATGACGCGTGCCGTCTCAAGCTCCTCGAAAAAGGGAACAAAAATGTCCCGCATCAAGTGGGTGGAAAAAAGCCCCTTGGGGTGTTGGATAAGGGTGGTCCTTACAAAAAAAAAAGTGGGTCATTGAGGACCACCCTAAACCCGACCGCTAAACCAAGGTATTCCGCCCACTCTTGGGCCCTCGAGAAGGTAAGGGTGGTGTAGCCATTTTTGCTTTGGTACCCTTTGTTGGGTCCCCCAAGGATGGAGCATTTACGTAGCAGGTCCGCCCACTTCTCCGCCCCCGAGAAGGCAGGGGTGATGTTGCCACTTTCTCATGTTGTCCCTTTTTCCGGGAACCCCGAACAACGCAAGGCTTATGTTCATGCTGTGCCGCAGCATGCACACGGTGCAGGCTTTTGTACCTCAACACATGCTCGCATCTTAGTTTTGGCCCCTCTCCACAAGTGTATTGTTCCATGGCAAGTTTTTTTCATCTTCCTCCAGCATTTTAGCAATCACTTTCCCTTCCCAAAACCCGATAGTTGGTCACACCAACGGGGAGTTTTGATTGCCCATGTGGAGCCTTTGTAGCCTTGGCACCTTTTGTTTGAGGAGTGATTGACTAGTTTCTAGTTCTAGCTGGATGAATTGTGGCCCCTCAACATTGAATACGCATTTTGGCGGTGGGCAAGGGGCCTTGCAAGCCTCTTGTTTGAGTACAGGGCCCATAGGCTACGGGTTGTGCATCAAGCCAAAAGCGGTCCAAGAAGCCAACGATAACCACAAGATAGTTTGCCATCTTTTAACAATTGCAAAGTGTAGTGCAACAGAATTAGCCATCTTGCAACAAATACCGCCATGCAGCTGTGCATAGCGGTGACCATTGACACACAACGGACCACGGAACCCCAGCAACTTGCCTTGCGGGGAAAGGTGTAGATGCCATGCTGTTTGAAAGCAATTTAGATGTGCCTCTATAGAGGGTGTGGATGTCACCATTTTGCTGCTCAACTCGCACCCAAGCATCGTAGGGTGAGATTTGATCAGACACGCGGACACCACGCTGATTGGAAACATACACACCGCAATGTGACATGCTCGCTTCGTTACCATTGAACAAGGACACACCTTTATATGCTATATAATAACAATAATAATAATAATAATAATAATAATAATAACAATAACAATAATAATAATAATAATAATAATAAGAATAAGAATAAGAATAATAATAATAATAATAATAATAAGAATGATGATAATAATAATAATAATAATAACAACAACAACAACAACAACAACAACAACAACAACAACAACAACAACAACAACAACAACAACAACAATAACAACAACAACAACAACAACAACAACAACAACAACAACAACAATAATAATAATATATGCATGCTATATAAGAACAAGAAGGTAACCTCTCTTATGAAAAAAATATTGGTTCTTTTGATCAATGGTTTATGCTCTGATTATGTGAAACGCAGGTGTTGGTGGCACTTGGTTGGGAAAACTATACAATATCGGTCAGATAGAATAAATCTAAGTGGCCAAGTTGCTTGGCAACCGTGATGTAGTCCAGGAAGCACTAAGGGACAAGAGGATAGTCCAAGGCCTTCCGGGGAGTTTAGCAATTCAACTGCACCACCCGACACTTGCAGGGGCAAAACTAGCTGCAGAAAACCAATAAATTGGCTTGGTGAGACCGAGTCTTTCGTGCAACACACAAAACGGCGAACATGCCTCTATTTACAAGAATGTATCTAATTGTACTTGGAGACGCTTGGTGCCTGGACATGAAGCTTGAGCCAATTTGCTTTGGAGTGGTCTACGAGCTGCTTATCCTCGATGTGGTACGCAACCAACTATGCATATGGATTGCACACAGTGAGACCTTCACGTCCTCCGTTTGCGTTGAGGAGACAAGGACTCCGCTCTACATAGGCGACACAAATAAGAAGGTCATTTGAGTTACCCCCCCGAAAGCATTGGTTGTTTGTTATGGATGTGCCAATGTCCAATTTCACAAAGTGGGAACGCTGGTGAAAAAGATCATTGCGATTGCACACCACATTGTAGCGTGTACAGCCCCTCTTGCTTGCATGGCAAGTCCCCCATCACTTTCTTGTGTCAACCATTCCTTACGTGGCCGCCGTGTGAGGACGTTCGGAAAGAAGTGAAGAGGTATTTTGCCACCTGCCGGTGGTTGGAGTAACAATCTAATATGAGTGAAGAATACCAGGTCGAAATGGCCATGTTGATATGGAAGGCGGATCTAGTCAACATGACCATTGGGAAAAGGCAAGGCAATGCAACAACTTGAAACAATTACCGCCATGTAGCAGCGTCAGTAGATGTCACTGAATCGCCTAGCGTTCAATGACCAAATTGCTCCATAGCGTAGCAAGAATATTACCTCCTAATGTCTGAAATGCATGCTTGTGTTCCACAACTGCAATTTGCATTTATGTATGACTAATGAAGCAAAGAAAGTAACCACATTTTGTAATTGAACAATAGCAATTGGCAACATTCTGCTGTAGTACGCAATTGAAATACAGATCCAGAAAGTGGTGGCGTGTTTTTTTTTAAAAGTACACACAACAACGCAAGTTCTGGCAAGCAGCTGAAACAGTTCGCTCTAGCGTAAAAAATTTCAATTTTTTGTTCCGAGACGGACGATGGATGGGAGCAGTGGGACTGGGGGGGCGTCCTTGAGCGACTGCGCGGCGTGCCCCCCCCCCCCCCCCTCTCCCACTCGGTGCAGAAGGCCATCATTCACGTGACGCAGTGGATGGCCTCCAACGAGACCCACAAGGATCTCGCCCGGCAGTACGTCTTCCGCGGGGAGCTCCACGCCATCGTGTGCGACTGGGAGGCCTCCACGGGGGACTACGAATAGGCCCTCGCCACAATGAAGCCGACGCTGCTGCAAAAGTCCGAGGCCCTACTCCGGCGCCCCATCTCCGAGAGCGCCAACAAGCGGCAGAAGCGATGAGCGGCCCCCTCCCGGGGCCCACGGCGCTCCCCCACCGTTCGGGCAGATTCAAAGCAGGCGTCCCGCCCTCTTCTTCCTTCCAGAAGCACCGCTGCTTTCGGTTTGTGTGACGTTGCCAATTGTTTTGGTTTGTTCTTTGCACAAAAAGAAAATAGCAAGGGCGACAGATGCTGCCACACACGTCAAATGCCGCATGGTGCAATCTTAGGCCAAACTTGCACCTATCCGCTTTTTTGTGTCTAAAATTGCAGCCTTCCGCATTTTTTGCTACAAAATTGCACAGCTTGCGTTGAGGTCATGCATAAAGAAAAAGGTCCTAAAAGGGTACCTACACGGTTATAATGTCGTCTTTGAGTGGTGATGATTTGTGTGGTAGGCTGGTTGCGGGGGTCGCGTACGCATCTTGAGCGTGGCTCATGTGACACCGAGTGACACATACGTCCAGAAAAGAGACCAATGGGAAACATCTAATTTGTAGAAACCTTAACTCGTCGTAGATGAAGGGATGTTCGCATATACCTTTCTAGGGTCCCATGTGCACCATTTTGCGATGTCTCAACTCTGCTAAACTATCCACACACTATCGACACGGGATCAAACGATAACTGTACGAGCGTTTCGAGAGTCGCTCTTGTCAGCAGTGGAATCAAAAATTCCGCAAGTACAATGACGCATACCTTGCAGGACTTGGAAGAACAACCCCACAATCCTAAGCATTGGAGACATGACCTTGTTGTCAAGTTTACCACCATTCTTGGTCCATGCAGGCCCATGCAGGCAACAACGATGTGGAACAGGGATTGAGCTTGGCTAGGTTGATCCGGAGAGTGGCGGCACTGGAGTGAAGCTATGATGATGCGTGATTGGCCTTAATCGGAACTGACATATGCAATATCGCTTGTATGGGACACAATTGCCACCCCAATGCTTGACAAAACTCAAAATCCTCGCAGCTAGACAGCCTTGACCATTGCATACAAGTACCCTAATCATGCCAAGAAAACTGCCCCAAAAGCCAAAAAGAATAGATAGGAGGCAAGGGGTACAGACCCAGACATGGGGCAGCATCACCAACGGGCTAAGACTAAAATCGGTGAGAATCCTTTTGGTTTCCCTGAAGCCAAGGAGACCAACATGTCATTTTCAAAGTCGTTTGGTCTAAGCTTTTGGCAATGCTTTTCTATATACTTTCCATCATTTGTGGAAATACCAACAACGTAATTTGTGTGTGTCCTTGTCCTTGGGATACAGTGTCGTTCCAAAATACCGGATCCAAGTGGCCATGTCGGGCAGTAAGAACCGCCTCTATTGATGAATGTTCTTCATGGTGCTTCACAATGCTTGGTGCTTGGATGTCAATATTTTGTTGCTCAAATGGCACCCAAGCATGGGGATCCCCGATACGGCGGGGGTGAGGTAGCCAATTTGCCCACTTGTGGGCCACTTCTGATTTTGCCCCCCGCTCTTCAGCGGTGGGGTTCCCCCATACGGCAGGGGTGAGGTAGCCAATTTGCCCACTTGTGGGCCACTTCAGATTTTGCCCCCCGCTCTGCAGCGGTGGGGCTCCCCGATACGGCAGGGGTGAGGTAGCCAATTTGCCCACTTGTGGGCCACTTCTGATTTTGCCCCCGGCTCTGCAGCGGTGGGGCTCCCTGATACGGCAGGGGTGAGGTAGCCACTTTGCCCACTTGTGGGCCACTTCTGATTTTGCCCCCCGCTCTGCAGCGGTGGGGCTCCCCGATACGGCAGGGGTGAGGTAGCCAATTTGCCCACTTGTGGGCCACTTCCTATTTTGCCCCCCGCTCTGCAGCGGTGGGGCTCCCCGATACGGCAGGGGTGAGGTAGCCAATTTGCCCACTTGTGGTCCACTTCTGATTTTGCCCCCCGCTCTGCAGCGGTGGGGCTCCCCGATACGGCAGGGGTGAGGTAGCCACTTTGCCCACTTGTGGGCCACTTCTGTTTTTGCCCCCCGCTCTGCAGCGGTGGGGCTCCCCGATACGGCACGGGTGAAGTAGCCAATTTGCCCACTTGTGGGCCACTTCTGATTTCCCCCCCCGCTCTGCAGCGGTGGGGCTCCCCGATACGGCAGGGGTGAGGTAGCCAGTTTGCCCACTGGTGGGCCACTTCTGATTTTGCCCCCCGCTCTGCAGCGGTGGGGCTCCCCGATGCGGCAGGGGTGAGGTAGCCACTTTGCCCACTGGTGGGCCACTTCTGATTTTGCCCCCCGCTCTGAAGCGGTGGGGCTCCCCGATACGGCAGGGGTGAGGTAGCCACTTTGCCCACTTGTGGGCCACTTCTGATTTTGCCCCCCGCTCTGCAGCGGTGGGGCTCCCCGATACGGCAGGGGTGAGGTAGCCAATTTGCCCACTTGTGGGCCACTTCTGATTTTCCCCCCCGCTTTGCAGCGGTGGGGCTCCCCGATACGGCAGGGGTGGGGTAGCCAATTTGCCCACTTGTGGGCCACTTCTGATTTTGCCCCCGGCTCTGCAGCGGTGGGGCTCCCTGATACGGCAGGGGTGAGGTAGCCAATTTGCCCACTTGTGGGCCACTTCTGATTTTGCCCCCCGCTCTGCAGCGGTGGGGCTCCCCGATACGGCAGGGGTGAGGTAGCCACTTTGCCCACTTGTGGGCCACTTCTGATTTTGCCCCCCGCTCTGCAGCGGTGGGGCTCCCCGATACGGCAGGGGTGAGGTAGCCAATTTGCCCACTTGTGGGCCACTTCTGATTTTCCCCCCCGCTCTGCAGCGGTGGGGCTCCCCGATACGGCAGGGGTGAGGTAGCCAATTTGCCCACTTGTGGGCCACTTCTGATTTTGCCCCCCGCTCTGCAGCGGTGGGGCTCCCCGATACGGCAGGGGTGAGGTAGCCACTTTGCCCACTTGTGGGCCACTTCTGATTTTGCCCCCGGCTCTGCAGCGGTGGGGCTCCCCGATACGGCAGGGGTGAGGTAGCCAATTTGCCCACTTGTGGGCCACTTCTGATTTTGCCCCCCGCTCTGCAGCGGTGGGGCTCCCCGATACGGCAGGGGTGAGGTAGCCAATTTGCCCACTTGTGGGCCACTTCTAATTTTGCCCCCCGCTCTGCAGCGGTGGGGCTCCCCGATACGGCAGGGGTGGGGTAGCCACTTTGCCCACTTGTGGGCCACTTCTGATTTTCCCCCCCGCTCTGCAGCGGTGGGGCTCCCCGATACGGCAGGGGTGAGGTAGCCAATTTGCCCACTTGTGGGCCACTTCTGATTTTGCCCCCCGCTCTGAAGCGGTGGGGATCCCCGATACGGCAGGGGTGAGGTAGCCACTTTGCCCACTTGTGGGCCACTTCTGATTTTGCCCCCCGCTCTGCAGCGGTGGGGCTCCCCGATACGGCAGGGGTGAGGTAGCCAATTTGCCCACTTGTGGGCCACTTCTGATTTTGCCCCCCGCTCTGCAGCGGTGGGGCTCCCCGATACGGCAGGGGTGGGGTAGCCAATTTGCCCACTTGTGGGCCACTTCTGATTTTGCCCCCCGCTCTGAAGCGGTGGGGCTCCCCGATACGGCAGGGGTGAGGTAGCCAATTTGCCCACTTGTGGGCCACTTCTGATTTTGCCCCCCGCTCTGCAGCGGTGGGGCTCCCCGATACGGCAGGGGTGATGTAGCCAATTTGCCCACTTGTGGGCCACTTCTGATTTTCCCCCCCGCTCCGCAGCGGTGGGGCTCCCCGATACGGCAGGGGTGGGGTAGCCAATTTGCCCACTTGTGGGCCACTTCTGATTTTGCCCCCCGCTCTGAAGCGGTGGGGATCCCCGATACGGCAGGGGTGAGGTAGCCAATTTGCCCACTTGTGGGCCACTTCTGATTTTGCCCCCCGCTCTGCAGCGGTGGGGCTCCTCGATACGGCAGGGGTGAGGTAGCCACTTTGCCCACTTGTGGGCCACTTCTGATTTTGCCCCCCGCTCTGAAGCGGTGGGGATCCCCGATACGGCAGGGGTGAGGTAGCCACTTTGCCCACTTGTGGGCCACTTCTGATTTTGCCCCCCACTCTGAAGCGGTGGGGATCCCCGATACGGCAGGGGTGAGGTAGCCAATTTGCCCACTTGTGGGCCACTTCTGATTTTGCCCCCTGCTCTGCAGCGGTGGGGATCCCCGATGCGGCAGGGGTGAGGTAGCCACTTTGCCCACTTGTGGGCCACTTCTGATTTTGCCCCCCGCTCTGAAGCGGGAGGGATCCCCGATACCGCAGTTTGTAGTGTAACCCCCCCCCCCCCCCCCCTGCAAGTGAGAATCCTGGATGGATAGCGGGGCTGTTGCATGTTCGATGAGGGGAAAGCGTTCACAAGGGACTGTGGCACGCTGAATCCCCTCTTTGCCGAATGTGGTGGGCTTTATCCAGAACCTTTTCTTGTTTTGTTGTGCCAACGAGGTTCAGGTGCATTGGCATTGGAGGGGGGCGAAGTAGAAAGTGCAAGTTACGAAGCACAACAGGAGTCAGAAACCGAAATGGAGCACTGCTACGTAAGAGTCCCCATGCCACCGGATGCCCTCAGTCCCCACTCCCTTCACTTTCCAGGGCACTAAATTTTCCCTTGTCTTTATTCACCCACAACATACCATGTTTGCATATGGCCCTTTTTCAGGCCTTGCTACTCCAGTTAGTAGCCCAAAGCTCGTGCCAACAGCCCCACCAGGTGTCTGAATTCACACCTGCATCTCGGTCCTCCCTCCCTCACACGGCACGCTGCTCAGAAGTTTGATGTCAAGAGGCATTCTGTACAGCAAGGAGAGCGTGGATGGCGGGAAGGACTCAAGAGGGGAGCGATGGGGAGTTTTATGAGGCTCCATGAGGTACCAGAAGGACACCGCAGTTTGCATACGGGTCTGGCAAAGCATGTCCAGACACGGATTGGCGGACCTGCATTGGGATTGGCAGTAGGCCGGGACATGCATGGACATGCACTGGCATGCACGATTTTTACTCTTGACATGCCTGGAAAAAATGGATTTGTGAGCACATGGTTGTCACTCTTGGATAGCTTGATGCTGACCCATAATTGTTCACTTGCGTGTGCCTTAGGGTGATCTAGCAGTGGCATTGTGTCTAGTAAGTCAGTTCTAAGCATGTCTCCCAAGTAGGGTGCTGGGGAAACTCCCTGCTTGAACAGAGCCCTATTGAGCACTTTGAAAGCTCTTGTCATGATGTGCTCAGATGCAAGTCAAGGATGCTTAGATGCAAAGCATGCAAGTGAAAATCGATGGGTTGGAAAAGCAGATTACCGAGTTGAAGCGAAAATCAGCAGCATCATCAGATTCCGAGGTATGTACTGGAGGGACAAATCTTTGGGTTGCTGGAATGTGGAATGTTGTGGTAGGAGTGTGCACTGCATGGTGTGTGTAGCAGGGATGGATTTGGCAGCTACTGTTCTTATGGGTGGGCCTCGTGTTCATCAGGGGGCGAGAGGGTAATAGAAATGGACCGCGAATAGATTTGGGAAGCATTGTGAATTCTTGCAAGGGCCGATGGCTGGAGTATTGGGGCAGACTAATGGCCGTGGTAGGAGCAGCCGGGGCCAACAAGGACTGTATGCAAGCATGGCATGAAATGTGTGAATAAACACATGTGCAAGTACAACCACGTGGGAAGTGAAGGGAGTGGGGGCCCCAGTTGGTATGAGGACACAGCACGCGGCCCGGCACAGGTGTTGTGTTGAGAGGCATCCAGCATGCAAAGTGGGTGTGGACAACGGTAAGGAAAAGGAGGAAGAGCAACAGAGAAGTTTACACAGCTCCATGAGGTACCAGAACGACACCAGAGTGTGTATGGGGGGCGGTGTCTGCCTGGGCCTTTGGATAATGAAATGACGATTATGAAATTCCTTTTTGTCTCTTTTGAGGAGGGGCGAATTCGAGGGCCACATGCGAGCGCCAAAGGGGTAGAAATTGGCCAAAAATGCAGTCAATTCTTTCCTCAAAAGCCTCCGTTGCTTTCTTTCCCACTCCCTCTCCCCGCCCCCTGCCGCTGGTCCACTCTCTCTTTGCCGTGCTAGATGCCTCTCGACTTTGAAATGCGTTAGGACCAACAAAATTTTTGACCCCAACCATATACATCTCCTTGTTTGTTGTATTCTGGTGCTTGATTTGGTGGGTCTCTTGGCGGGGGGTAGTTTGTACGGAATGGGCTATGCAGAGTCCTGTGAAAGCGCTTGTGGGAAAGACGCCCTGCCAATGCATGCTAGGGTGCCATATCGTACCAGGGTCCATGAAATAAGGATACGCAGCGCAAAGGGTATCATTAGGGCATCGTGCAAATCCAAGGGTGAGGGCTAGGCGGGCCTTGAGCCCCCGTTTGGACCTCCTCCTCCCCCCCCCCTTTCTCAGGGAGCCCCAAAACCCCAGGCCCCCCCCATCCCCTTTTGGCAATTGGATTTGCCAGTGCCTCAGCCCTCAGAAGACGGCAATGTCTTATGTTGAGGGCATCCATTGGACCATTTTGGTTGTTATGAAATCAAATCAAATCAAAAAATCTTGCATCTCATCTTTCGAAATGTTGACACTTCTTGACAGGCTTTAAAATCAGGTTACCTCAAATTATTGCACTTCCTCAGCTCCTTGCACGGTTTCCGGATGGGATTGAGTTGTCATCCGGGAACGAGGACTCTTTGCCATGATATCCCTTGCAACCTAATTTGCCAACCTAATTTGCACTCCGTGTTTTCTGTCTCAGGTTCCTTCGGAACGGCAAAAAGCTCGTAAGACACCGGAGGGTTTCAGATGGACGTGTGTGTTGGTGCCTGAGGATTTTGACAACGCTGAAGGCAATAATGGAGGAAATAGCAGCGAGGGTTGTAGCGGTGGCACTAGTGCTGGCAGTGGCAGTGGCAGTGCTGGTGGCTGTGGCGGTGGCAGTGGCGGTGGGGGTGCAGACAATAGTGCTAGTTGTGGCACTGGCGTCAGTGATAGTGCCCGTGCAAACAACAGTAGCAATACTAGGGGTAATCGCCAAGACAACAACAGTGGCTGTGATATTGGCAACAATGGTAGTTATATTGGTCGCAATATTGGCAATGCGGATCGTCACAATGTTCCCCACGCCCATGGGGTATCGGCACCGAGTATTGATATTAACATTATGTATTCTCTCCCCGTGGCATCTAGTGAACCCGAGGTTGGTAAAACGATGCCAAGGAGTTACACGGCACCAAGAACGGAGCCATTTTCCCGTCATCAGCCGGCATTTTTCAATGAGTCAACACCGGTTTACATGGACACAGATAGGTGGGATCCAAATGCATCTTCGTGCAAGCAGCCGGCATTTTTCTTCAGCAGTGTAGGTAGCTACCAACCGCGCATGTAGTGGTTGTGCTAGTCCTAATCCAACAGAGCAGGTGTTTGAGTTTCCAAGATTTGACGATAGACTGAGCTCAATAGTTGCATATTTGATGAAGGTTGCTGGAGATAAGCTCAACAGTTGTAGCTGTGTTTCATTAGGGAGAATTCCAGGGTGATTTTTTTGTGAAGGGGCAAGGTAGGAGTTACATTGGCAGGCATGCTGTGGAATTCTGATGCAGGCATTCCCAAGGTGGAAAGATGGAAGTCCAAAAAGGGCGGGGAGAGGGGGGCATAAGGGAGATGGTTGTTTTGGATATTGCAATGTATCAGCTGCTGTGAAGTTTTTGGCTTTATGGATCTCAAATGCGATGCTTTGGGGTCCCCCGCATCCGCCTCCCCCGGTGGAATCCTCCACCTCCCTATGCCCTCTCCCCTGACCTAATTTCCGTTTGTCTTTCTATCAATCATTCAATCTGTCAATCTGATGAAGTCTCACCCCCTCCCCTGACCCCGAGGGCTCAGTTTGGACCCCCTTGGCAAACCACCTACGTTGTTAGCGTCAAGCATTTCAACGGCTCCGTCCCCCTCCGCCCCCTGCATTTTTCACTCCACATGTGGACATCTAAGTTTCTGTTTCTTCTCAGTCTCATCGTTCTTATGAATTTCACGGTTTTCTGGGCATTGCATTGCGAGCTTGGATCCTCCTCTTTCTTTTCTATTCTCAGTTCAGTCGGCATTTACATTTTGGGTTTGACTATTGGTGGTGTTGTATTTGATCCTCAGTGTGCAATCATATTGATGACAACAGAGACATTGCAGCATTGAAAGTTCGACGACCATTTATTATCTATGTTTCAGAGAATTTAGTGCATGTGCGCAAACTATATTGTGCACCGCTCGAGTGCGGTGGACAGCCGCTGCTGAGGACCCCCCCAATGGGCGACACGAGCAACAAACACGCCAGGCTACCCCGCAAAGGGTCTGTGGACCGTGGCCAGCACTAGTGGAGTCCTCGGCAAACCCCACTTCAGTAAGCTCAAGTGCGGCAAAACCGCCCGCCCAAGCAAGAGATCCTCGCTCATTGCAAGGGGGCCAAAGCACACTTTCTTTAAGTGTGTACTTATCCCGTCTCGCAATAGAAAGATGCCTTTGGAACATGTACCATTGGCAGTCTTTCTTCTGCAAACGCTTGCTGCCGTCGCTCCTTTAAGTGCGTTAGTCGCTGTGCAGCAATCCCACGGGAGCTTTTTGGGCAAGCTTGAGGTTTGTGATGGTTGATTTTCCACAGAAGAATTTTCTCCTTGCAAAGAAGTACCATGTTGGGGACCATGGCGTGCAGATACACTGTAAAGTGTGGTGTACCGCTTGATGGAAATCACACACCTAGATTTTGTACCAGAGAAACAGCTACATTGGTGCAACCCCTGCGAAGAAAAAGGCGCCGATTGGTCTGCTCCGGTGGTGTTGTGGTGCCTCCAGGAAGCATCCAAATCCTGCGAATTCATATTAGGAAACGGTGTGAAATGTTCTTATCTTAGACAGCAAGATGTGGGCTATAGGACAAGTGCAAATCCACCAAGACTTTTCAAATGGCGATTAGACCAAAGTGTGTTGCCTTGCCGGGGGGGGGGGGGGGGAAGGTGCCCAGTAATCATTCCTTCTTGCACGCCTAGCTTTACTGACATTTATTTCTTGTGTCACAGGCTCCTTCACAAGGCCTCAAAGCCCGCAAGACAAGGGAGGGCTACATCTGGGTGGAGGTACCCATGCAAGACGTCATTGCTGCACTGCCTGATGCCACGAGGAACACCAGTAACAGTGGCAGCGACGATGTTGGTGGTGGTTGCAGCACCGGCGATGTAGCCGGCAGTGCGGGTGGGGGTTGCAGTGTGAGCGAAACCGGTGGGGTTATGGCTGGTACGGCAGATGGTACTGCAGGTGGTACAGGAGGTGAGAGTGGCAGTGTGATGGGTAGCAATGGTAGTGCAAGTGGCAATGGCAGTGTAAGCGGCAGCAGTGGCGATGTGGCTGGTATTGTAAGGGGCAATGGCAGTGCACGGGGCAGCACTGGCGACTGGCTGGTAGCACGAGTGGGAGCGGTTACGGTACCAGTAAAGGCAGTGTGAGCAGCATGAGCACCGATATGAAGGATATCATCACGACAGGCAGAAGTGGCGGTATTGTCCGCCCAAGTGTTGACATAAACAATATATATGCTATCCCGACAGTGATCAGCGTTCCGTATTGTGGCAAGTCTCCTGCCCGGTGGTATTCTGTAAGAAGGCCAAATGATCCCTACCATCCGTCTCGGCCGGCCTTTTACAATGACTGGTCAACACCAACCCTCATGGACGTGGATCAGTGTGACCCGAATGCTATGGCACTCTAGGGCATTGGTCAAGCATGTGGCCAAGAAGGTATTGCAAACGCAACATTGAAGTGAAGGGTGCGTGGGGGGTAACGTGATTGGGGAGCAGTTCGTCCACCATTTGGCCATGTGAGCTTTGTGATGATCCATGCCATCCTACATCCCACCGACAGAGCAACACACATCCATGCCATCAGCCATCCGTTGGGTTGGCTGTTCAATAGGGGCACCAACGCACCATTTCAAAATTGTGTGGGCATTGTCTCATTTGTGGACCGCGAGGTCAAAGGCCCTGCAGGACGATAGAAAATCCAAAATTTTCACTACGCGAGGCCTGCCCCAGATTCTGGAAGTGGTCACCAGCCACCAAGATACCAGGGATTGAGTCGAAATGCAATGCAGGTGCGGGCAAAATACCATTGAAACGGCTGTTATGGACAGCCACTGGCTGGTTTATGGGGAGCCCGGTTCGAATCTGCGGATCGAACGCGCCCCCATTCGATTTTCCAGTTTTGGGCGCAGGTATTTTTTACTGTGGAGTGCAAACACAACGGAGATGGTCTACTGGATCTGAAGTAAATTGCGGCAGCACAGTGTGGTGTCTCTCGTCTAAACTAGTGATCATGTGCTGCCAGGCCTGTTTCAGTCTGGTGATCTACAACAGAAATTCAGAATCAAAGAACACAGGCAAAAACTGATGGCAAACTTTGACGAAGAGCAGAAGTGAGATGCCCAGCTGGCAGATGGCGCGCGTGTCAATCAGTGCAGCACAAAACTTAGTGAGGACATTGCATTTGCATGGGAATGCACCAAATTGAATGAGGCTAATTGGTGATTCTTTCAAGAAAACTGGTCATTTCGTTTTGTTGCAGCTGAGGGTATCCTTTCACGCATGCTTTGTTGGCTCAGTGATCTGCCACGTGAGCCACCCTTGTGCACCCCCACAAGCGCCTGTTCTGGGTTTAACTCATCCCTGATGACTTTCCTAAGGCCTTGGGGTTGCATATTGCAATGCAGTTTGCACGGGCAACAAGATAATGTGAAGGCGGTGTCCAATTTTCAAACCAGGTCTATGTTTTGGCAAATGAGGCTGGGATTGCTCCACCTTGACAGTCACAGTCACACGAGCCGGCACAGCACACTACACAAGAGCTAGAGGGGCTCAGAGATGTCAGAGGCAGACGGAGACACACAAGGAGAGGCTGCCGAATGGCGTACACTAGTGGCAGATTGTACCCGGAGAAAAGAACTGCTCTGTGAATGCATGTCGTGGAGGCGGCTCATGATAGAAGGCTATCTAGAATCGACGATGCGCTGTTGTATCCAGTTTTCGTTGCGAATACTCTTCCCAGTAGAAAAGGGCTTGGGGTCATAGAACACTGGACAATGCGCATCGTGAAGCATCTGCGGGCTTGCTACATGGAATAGTCGGAGGGAACGTTGGTTGCAAAGGGTTTTTGGGATGGATGGGGCATGGGGTTGATTTTCGGGAAGGTTGCGAAAAGCTGTGCTGGCTACGCCCATGCCGTGGAGGCTGTGTGGGGATCACTGGATCACTCGCTGTTCGCTAGTGCCATTGGACGTGACCTCACTTGTCTCAATATCCTCGGGACCGGGCCATCCCTACCTCCGAAACAGAAACGCGTACGCAGAGTCCTCGTCCAAGCGGGCCTCCCCCCGACCAGATTTTTCAAACCACGGGGGGGCGGCCGGGCCCGGTCCTTGTATGCAACCCCCCCCCCCCCCCCCCCCCGTCCCCCTCCCCCAGGTTTTGAAAAATAGTGGTGCCGGCTCAGCCACCAACAAGTGTCTCTAGAGAAAACTGTCCGGCGCCGAAGGCGCCAAAGTTTTTTTTCTTACTACATGTTTATACTCAAAATACTCAAAATTTTTTAGAGAATTCATATTTGTGTTAAAACAACAAGAAGGAGGGCTACGGGAGGGCTACAGGCCCTAACAGCAACCAGAACCCTAGCCCCAACCCTAGCCCTAGCCCTAACCCTAACACTAACCCTAGGGCTAACCCTAACCCTAACCCTAACCCGAGCCCTAACCCCAACCCCTCCCCCCTCACCCCTGGCTGGATGCCCCCATGACCCCCGGCTAGACCCCCCCCGACCCCCTGCCAGACCCCCCCCCCCCCCCCGGACCCCCGGCCAGACCCCCCCCACCCCCGGGAGGAACCCCCCTCGCCCCCAACTGCCCCTCCCCCCCCCAGGTTTTGAAAGATAGTTGGGGGGTGGGTCGCATCAGGTGCGGTTGTAGTCGCCACCCCCCCGTGTTTCAAACATCCTCCATTTCCGGCAATTGGGTTACTGTTTTTGGTGGTCAACGAAGAGGAAAAATGGGAGGAATCCGCACTGTGTGTTGCATTCGCTACCACAATGTCCTATCGGACAATCATAGCAGTGGACAGCTTGAAGTTTGATTCCCAGAGTTGCGTATAGGGGTCCACAGAGCGGGAAGGAGGCAATTTGGCGACATAACCCCTACCATATCCGGGACGAGCAGAGGTTATGAGACCATTTCCTTGTTCTACCTTTTGACTCTCCCAGGCATGCCCCAACTTGTACCCGAGCATCGGGGGGTGCATCAGTTCCCTTGCGTTGGAATATTGAAGTATCATCTCTGTCCCGGCGACAGGTGCAACAAGCACCCAGAATGCAAGAAATCCAATCACACGTGTTTTGCAAACTTTTGTGCAGCGGCGACCACTGCCCTAGCCTCATGCCTTTTGTGCAGTTGGAACCACAGCCCCAACCAAACCCCTTTTGTACAGCGACAACTGCGTTCCTCAGCACCTCCTTTTGTGCAACTACAGCCGTAGCAGGGTTTGATGATGGCCCGGTTGGTGTGGATGCAGTGATATGGCCATAGAATGCACTGCCATATATTTCTGAATGCAACCGTGTGTTCGCATGGGGTTTTGCGTGGGGGCCCTCAAATCCGGCATAATTCATTGCCATGGAATCAGGTCTTTTTCCCCTGCTCTCTTAATATGGCAGACACTAGTGCTCCTCACGTGGTTGTTGATAATGTTGTTGCTGATGGACTTGACACCATGCATCTTCTAGCCATGAATGCGGGTACCAGGCTCAAGTATGATCATTTTGCTTGGTTTGCATGCCCCTTGCCCACTTTTGGGCACATTCTGGCTTTCAGCTTCCAGCTCTACATTCAGCCCAAGTTTGAATTCTACCCCAGATCTAATTGTGAGCCCTAGAATTCTGATTTTAGCCCTCAACATACCAACACTTTGAAATCCTAAACAACCCTAAACAGCCGTGACTAGCCCTCCTCAAACCCGATGGACGTCCAAATACTGCTCCACAAGCCTCAACAATACTAAATAAGCCTCCACAACCCTCAGCGATTAGACCAGCACTGGTCTTCTGCCCAGATTCCACCTTCGTTCGCTGAGATACAACCAAGATGGATCCAACCAAGGTGATAAGGATCCGCGGGCCCAACGTGAGCAATATTTCAAGTCCAAGTCTCGTGGATCAACCAACAAGTGGGCGAGGCCCGCTCCCGTTCCCAAGCCCAATCTCAGTCCCATTGCCAGTCCAAGTCTCGTCGAGGCCTAACAAACAAAAGCATTTGGGGCATGCTTACGGCGGCAAAAGTGCTTCCCATAACCTTGAGAGGTGAACGTACGCTCAAGGTCCACACAACGCAGGCAGCCGCCGATGCCAAGAGACAGGTTGGCAACCAAGCGCCGCTCGACCAGATGTGTAATGAACAGGTTTGGGGGCTGTTGCCGTTCTTGTCATGCTGGAGCTATCTCTTTTGCACAGGTTTGCTCCCTTTGCCAGGCCAAGGCATGGTGTTTGTGAATATTGATTTTGCATGTGTGAGGGATCATGTAGGGCAAAAATTTGTGATATTGATTTTGACGGGAGAAAACTACATGACACAATTTGTAGTGTAACCACCCCCCCCCCTCTGCAAGTGAGAATCCTGAATGGATAGCGGGGCTGTTGCATGTTTGATGAGGGGAAAACGTTCACAAGGGACTGTGGCACACTGAATCCCCTCTTTGCCAAATGTGGTTGGCTTTATCCAGAACCTTTTCTTGTTTTGTTGTGCCAACGAGGTTCAGGTGCATTGGCATTGGAGGGGGGCGAAGTAGAAAGTGCAAGTTACGAAGCACAACAGGAGTCAGAAACCGAAATGGAGCACTGCTACGTAAGAGTCCCCATGCCACCGGATGCCCTCAGTCCCCACTCCCTTCACTTTCCAGGGCACTAAATTTTCCCTTGTCTTTATTCACCCACAACATACCATGTTTGCATATGGCCCTTTTTCAGGCCTTGCTACTCCAGTTAGTAGCCCAAAGCTCGTGCCAACAGCCCCACCAGGTGTCTGAATTCATACCTGCATCTCGGTCCTCCCTCCCTCACACGGCACGCTGCTCAGAAGTTTGATGTCAAGAGGCATTCTGTACAGCAAGGAGAGCGTGGATGGCGGGAAGGACTCAAGAGGGGAGCGATGGGGAGTTTTATGAGGCTCCATGAGGTACCAGAAGGACACCGCAGTGTGCATACGGGTCTGGCAAAGCATGTCCAGACACGGATTGGCGGACCTGCATTGGGATTGGCAGTAGGCCGGGACATGCATGGACATGCACTGGCATGCACGATTTTTACTCTTGACATGCCTGGAAAAAATGGATTTGTGAGCACATGGTTGTCACTCTTGGATAGCTTGATGCTGACCCATAATTGTTCACTTGCGTGTGCCTTAGGGTGATCTAGCAGTGGCATTGTGTCTAGTAAGTCAGTTCTAAGCATGTCTCCCAA
This sequence comes from Eutreptiella sp. 'Long Island Sound 2002', assembly GCA_964036045.1. NCBI lineage: Eukaryota > Euglenozoa > Euglenophyceae > Eutreptiales > Eutreptiaceae > Eutreptiella > Eutreptiella sp. 'Long Island Sound 2002'. The sequence continues at coordinate 19,374,002 of OZ038379.1, forward strand.
GTAGGGTGCTGGGGAAACTCCCTGCTTGAACAGAGCCCTATTGAGCACTTTGAAAGCTCTTGTCATGATGTGCTCGGATGCAAGTCAAGGATGCTTAGATGCAAAGCATGCAAGTGAAGATCGATGGGTTGGAAAAGCAGATTACCGAGTTGAAGCGAAAATCAGCAGCATCATCAGATTCCGAGGTATGTACTGGAAGGACAAATCTTTGGGTTGCTGGAATGTGGAATGTTGTGGTAGGAGTGTGCACTGCATGGTGTGTGTAGCAGGGATGGATTTGGCAGCTACTGTTCTTATGGGTGGGCCTCGTGTTCATCAGGGGGCGAGAGGGTAATAGAAATGGACCGCGAATAGATTTGGGAAGCATTGTGAATTCTTGCAAGGGCCGATGGCTGGAGTATTGGGGCAGACTAATGGCCGTGGTAGGAGCAGCCGGGGCCAACAAGGACTGTATGCAAGCATGGCATGAAATGTGTGAATAAACACATGTGCAAGTACAACCACGTGGGAAGTGAAGGGAGTGGGGGCCCCAGTTGGTATGAGGACACAGCACGCGGCCCGGCACAGGTGTTGTGTTGAGAGGCATCCAGCATGCAAAGTGGGTGTGGACAACGGTAAGGAAAATGAGGAAGAGCAACAGAGAAGTTTACACAGCTCCATGAGGTACCAGAACGACACCAGAGTGTGTATGGGGGGCGGTGTCTGCCTGGGCCTTTGGATAATGAAATGACGATTATGAAATTCCTTTTTGTCTCTTTTGAGGAGGGGCGAATTCGAGGGCCACATGCGAGCGCCAAAGGGGTAGAAATTGGCCAAAAATGCAGTCAATTCTTTCCTCAAAAGCCTCCGTTGCTTTCTTTCCCACTCCCTCTCCCCGCCCCCTGCCGCTGGTCCACTCTCTCTTTGCCGTGCTAGATGCCTCTCGACTTTGAAATGCGTTAGGACCAACAAAATTTTTGACCCCAACCATATACATCTCCTTGTTTGTTGTATTCTGGTGCTTGATTTGGTGGGTCTCTTGGCGGGGGGTAGTTTGTACGGAATGGGCTATGCAGAGTCCTGTGAAAGCGCTTGTGGGAAAGACGCCCTGTCAATGCATGCTAGGGTGCCATATCGTACCAGGGTCCATGAAATAAGGATACGCAGCGCAAAGGGTATCATTAGGGCATCGTGCAAATCCAAGGGTGAGGGCTAGGCGGGCCTTGAGCCCCCGTTTGGACCTCCTCCTCCCCCCCCCCTTTCTCAGGGAGCCCCAAAACCCCAGGCCCCCCCCATCCCCTTTTGGCAATTGGATTTGCCAGTGCCTCAGCCCTCAGAAGACGGCAATGTCTTATGTTGAGGGCATCCATTGGACCATTTTGGTTGTTATGAAATCAAATCAAATCAAAAAATCTTGCATCTCATCTTTCGAAATGTTGACACTTCTTGACAGGCTTTAAAATCAGGTTACCTCAAATTATTGCACTTCCTCAGCTCCTTGCACGGTTTCCGGATGGGATTGAGTTGTCATCCGGGAACGAGGACTCTTTGCCATGATATCCCTTGCAACCTAATTTGCCAACCTAATTTGCACTCCGTGTTTTCTGTCTCAGGTTCCTTCGGAACGGCAAAAAGCTCGTAAGACACCGGAGGGTTTCAGATGGACGTGTGTGTTGGTGCCTGAGGATTTTGACAACGCTGAAGGCAATAATGGAGGAAATAGCAGCGAGGGTTGTAGCGGTGGCACTAGTGCTGGCAGTGGCAGTGGCAGTGCTGGTGGCTGTGGCGGTGGCAGTGGCGGTGGGGGTGCAGACAATAGTGCTAGTTGTGGCACTGGCGTCAGTGATAGTGCCCGTGCAAACAACAGTAGCAATACTAGGGGTAATCGCCAAGACAACAACAGTGGCTGTGATATTGGCAACAATGGTAGTTATATTGGTCGCAATATTGGCAATGCGGATCGTCACAATGTTCCCCACGCCCATGGGGTATCGGCACCGAGTATTGATATTAACATTATGTATTCTCTCCCCGTGGCATCTAGTGAACCCGAGGTTGGTAAAACGATGCCAAGGAGTTACACGGCACCAAGAACGGAGCCATTTTCCCGTCATCAGCCGGCATTTTTCAATGAGTCAACACCGGTTTACATGGACACAGATAGGTGGGATCCAAATGCATCTTCGTGCAAGCAGCCGGCATTTTTCTTCAGCAGTGTAGGTAGCTACCAACCGCGCATGTAGTGGTTGTGCTAGTCCTAATCCAACAGAGCAGGTGTTTGAGTTTCCAAGATTTGACGATAGACTGAGCTCAATAGTTGCATATTTGATGAAGGTTGCTGGAGATAAGCTCAACAGTTGTAGCTGTGTTTCATTAGGGAGAATTCCAGGGTGATTTTTTTGTGAAGGGGCAAGGTAGGAGTTACATTGGCAGGCATGCTGTGGAATTCTGATGCAGGCATTCCCAAGGTGGAAAGATGGAAGTCCAAAAAGGGCGGGGAGAGGGGGGCATAAGGGAGATGGTTGTTTTGGATATTGCAATGTATCAGCTGCTGTGAAGTTTTTGGCTTTATGGATCTCAAATGCGATGCTTTGGGGTCCCCCGCATCCGCCTCCCCCGGTGGACTCCTCCACCTCCCTATGCCCTCTCCCCTGACCTAATTTCCGTTTGTCTTTCTATCAATCATTCAATCTGTCAATCTGATGAAGTCTCACCCCCTCCCCTGACCCCGAGGGCTCAGTTTGGACCCCCTTGGCAAACCACCTACGTTGTTAGCGTCAAGCATTTCAACGGCTCCGTCCCCCTCCGCCCCCTGCATTTTTCACTCCACATGTGGACATCTAAGTTTCTGTTTCTTCTCAGTCTCATCGTTCTTATGAATTTCACGGTTTTCTGGGCATTGCATTGCGAGCTTGGATCCTCCTCTTTCTTTTCTATTCTCATTTCAGTCGGCATTTACATTTTGGGTTTGACTATTGGTGGTGTTGTATTTGATCCTCAGTGTGCAATCATATTGATGACAACAGAGACATTGCAGCATTGAAAGTTCGACGACCATTTATTATCTATGTTTCAGAGAATTTAGTGCATGTGCGCAAACTATATTGTGCACCGCTCGAGTGCGGTGGACAGCCGCTGCTGAGGACCCCCCCAATGGGCGACACGAGCAACAAACACGCCAGGCTACCTCGCAAAGGGTCTGTGGACCGTGGCCAGCACTAGTGGAGTCCTCGGCAAACCCCACTTCAGTAAGCTCAAGTGCGGCAAAACCGCCCGCCCAAGCAAGAGATCCTCGCTCATTGCAAGGGGGCCAAAGCACACTTTCTTTAAGTGTGTACTTATCCCGTCTCGCAATAGAAAGATGCCTTTGGAACATGTACCATTGGCAGTCTTTCTTCTGCAAACGCTTGCTGCCGTCGCTCCTTTAAATGCGTTAGTCGCTGTGCAGCAATCCCACGGGAGCTTTTTGGGCAAGCTTGAGGTTTGTGATGGTTGATTTTCCACAGAAGAATTTTCTCCTTGCAAAGAAGTACCATGTTGGGGACCATGGCGTGCAGATACACTGTAAAGTGTGGTGTACCGCTTGATGGAAATCACACACCTAGATTTTGTACCAGAGAAACAGCTACATTGGTGCAACCCCTGCGAAGAAAAAGGCGCCGATTGGTCTGCTCCGGTGGTGTTGTGGTGCCTCCAGGAAGCATCCAAATCCTGCGAATTCATATTAGGAAACGGTGTGAAATGTTCTTATCTTAGACAGCAAGATGTGGGCTATAGGACAAGTGCAAATCCACCAAGACTTTTCAAATGGCGATTAGACCAAAGTGTGTTGCCTTGCCGGGGGGGGGGGGGAGGTGCCCAGTAATCATTCCTTCTTGCACGCCTAGCTTTACTGACATTTATTTCTTGTGTCACAGGCTCCTTCACAAGGCCTCAAAGCCCGCAAGACAAGGGAGGGCTACATCTGGGTGGAGGTACCCATGCAAGACGTCATTGCTGCACTGCCTGATGCCACGAGGAACACCAGTAACAGTGGCAGCGACGATGTTGGTGGTGGTTGCAGCACCGGCGATGTAGCCGGCAGTGCGGGTGGGGGTTGCAGTGTGAGCGAAACCGGTGGGGTTATGGCTGGTACGGCAGATGGTACTGCAGGTGGTACAGGAGGTGAGAGTGGCAGTGTGATGGGTAGCAATGGTAGTGCAAGTGGCAATGGCAGTGTAAGCGGCAGCAGTGGCGATGTGGCTGGTATTGTAAGGGGCAATGGCAGTGCACGGGGCAGCACTGGCGACTGGCTGGTAGCACGAGTGGGAGCGGTTACGGTAGCAGTAAAGGCAGTGTGAGCAGCATGAGCACCGATATGAAGGATATCATCACGACAGGCAGAAGTGGCGGTATTGTCCGCCCAAGTGTTGACATAAACAATATATATGCTATCCCGACAGTGATCAGCGTTCCGTATTGTGGCAAGTCTCCTGCCCGGTGGTATTCTGTAAGAAGGCCAAATGATCCCTACCATCCGTCTCGGCCGGCCTTTTACAATGACTGGTCAACACCAACCCTCATGGACGTGGATCAGTGTGACCCGAATGCTATGGCACTCTAGGGCATTGGTCAAGCATGTGGCCAAGAAGGTATTGCAAACGCAACATTGAAGTGAAGGGTGCGTGGGGGGTAACGTGATTGGGGAGCAGTTCGTCCACCATTTGGCCATGTGAGCTTTGTGATGATCCATGCCATCCTACATCCCACCGACAGAGCAACACACATCCATGCCATCAGCCATCCGTTGGGTTGGCTGTTCAATAGGGGCACCAACGCACCATTTCAAAATTGTGTGGGCATTGTCTCATTTGTGGACCGCGAGGTCAAAGGCCCTGCAGAACGATAGAAAATCCAAAATTTTCACTACGCGAGGCCTGCCCCAGATTCTGGAAGTGGTCACCAGCCACCAAGATACCAGGGATTGAGTCGAAATGCAATGCAGGTGCGGGCAAAATACCATTGAAACGGCTGTTATGGACAGCCACTGGCTGGTTTATGGGGAGCCCGGTTCGAATCTGCGGATCGAACGCGCCCCCATCCGATTTTCCATTTTTGGGCGCAGGTATTTTTTACTGTGGAGTGCAAACACAACGGAGATGGTCTACTGGATCTGAAGTAAATTGCGGCAGCACAGTGTGGTGTCTCTCGTCTAAACTAGTGATCATGTGCTGCCAGGCCTGTTTCAGTCTGGTGATCTACAACAGAAATTCAGAATCAAAGAACACAGGCAAAAACTGATGGCAAACTTTGACGAAGAGCAGAAGTGAGATGCCCAGCTGGCAGATGGCGCGCGTGTCAATCAGTGCAGCACAAAACTTAGTGAGGACATTGCATTTGCATGGGAATGCACCAAATTGAATGAGGCTAATTGGTGATTCTTTCAAGAAAACTGGTCATTTCGTTTTGTTGCAGCTGAGGGTATCCTTTCACGCATGCTTTGTTGGCTCGGTGATCTGCCACGTGAGCCACCCTTGTGCACCCCCACAAGCGCCTGTTCTGGGTTTAACTCATCCCTGATGACTTTCCTAAGGCCTTGGGGTTGCATATTGCAATGCAGTTTGCACGGGCAACAAGATAATGCGAAGGCGGTGTCCAATTTTCAAACCAGGTCTATGTTTTGGCAAATGAGGCTGGGATTGCTCCACCTTGACAGTCACAGTCACACGAGCCGGCACAGCACACTACACAAGAGCTAGAGGGGCTCAGAGATGTCAGAGGCAGACGGAGACACACAAGGAGAGGCTGCCGAATGGCGTACACTAGTGGCAGATTGTACCCGGAGAAAAGAACTGCTCTGTGAATGCATGTCGTGGAGGCGGCTCATGATAGAAGGCTATCTAGAATCGACGATGCGCTGTTGTATCCAGTTTTCGTTGCGAATACTCTTCCCAGTAGAAAAGGGCTTGAGGTCATAGAACACTGGACAATGCGCATCGTGAAGCATCTGCGGGCTTGCTACATGGAATAGTCGGAGGGAACGTTGGTTGCAAAGGGTTTTTGGGATGGATGGGGCATGGGGTTGATTTTTGGGAAGGTTGCGAAAAGCTGTGCTGGCTACGCCCATGCCGTGGAGGCTGTGTGGGGATCACTGGATCACTCGCTGTTCGCTAGTGCCATTGGACGTGACCTCACTTGTCTCAATATCCTCGGGACCGGGCCATCCCTACCTCCGAAACAGAAACGCGTACGCAGAGTCCTCGTCCAAGCGGGCCTCCCCCCGACCAGATTTTTCAAACCACGGGGGGGCGGCCGGGCCCGGTCCTTGTATGCAACCCCCCCCCCCCCCCCCCCCGTCCCCCTCCCCCAGGTTTTGAAAAATAGTGGTGCCGGCTCAGCCACCAACAAGTGTCTCTAGAGAAAACTGTCCGGCGCCGAAGGCGCCAAAGTTTTTTTTCTTACTACATGTTTATACTCAAAATACTCAAAATTTTTTAGAGAATTCATATTTGTGTTAAAACAACAAGAAGGAGGGCTACGGGAGGGCTACAGGCCCTAACAGCAACCAGAACCCTAGCCCCAACCCTAGCCCTAGCCCTAACCCTAACACTAACCCTAACCCTAGGGCTAACCCTAACCCTAACCCTAACCCGAGCCCTAACCCCAACCCCTCCCCCCTCACCCCTGGCTGGATGCCCCCATGACCCCCGGCTAGACCCCCCCCCGACCCCCTGCCAGACCCCCCCCCCCCCCCCCGGACCCCCGGCCAGAGCCCCCCCCACCCCCGGGAGGAACCCCCCTCGCCCCCAACTGCCCCTCCCCCCCCCCAGGTTTTGAAAGATAGTTGGGGGGTGGGTCGCATCAGGTGCGGTTGTAGTCGCCCCCCCCCCCGTGTTTCAAACATCCTCCATTTCCGGCAATTGGGTTACTGTTTTTGGTGGTCACCGAAGAGGAAAAATGGGAGGAATCCGCACTGTGTGTTGCATTCGCTACCACAATGTCCTATCGGACAATCATAGCAGTGGACAGCTTGAAGTTTGATTCCCAGAGTTGCGTATAGGGGTCCACAGAGCGGGAAGGAGGCAATTTGGCGACATAACCCCTACCATATCCGGGACGAGCAGAGGTTATGAGACCATTTCCTTGTTCTACCTTTTGACTCTCCCAGGCATGCCCCAACTTGTACCCGAGCATCGGGGGGTGCATCAGTTCCCTTGCGTTGGAATATTGAAGTATCATCTCTGTCCCGGCGACAGGTGCAACAAGCACCCAGAATGCAAGAAATCCAATCACACGTGTTTTGCAAACTTTTGTGCAGCGGCGACCACTGCCCTAGCCTCATGCCTTTTGTGCAGTTGGAACCACAGCCCCAACCAAACCCCTTTTGTACAGCGACAACTGCGTTCCTCAGCACCTCCTTTTGTGCAACTACAGCCGTAGCAGGGTTTGATGATGGCCCGGTTGGTGTGGATGCAGTGATATGGCCATAGAATGCACTGCCATATATTTCTGAATGCAACCGTGTGTTCGCATGGGGTTTTGCGTGGGGGCCCTCAAATCCGGCATAATTCATTGCCATGGAATCAGGTCTTTTTCCCCTGCTCTCTTAATATGGCAGACACTAGTGCTCCTCACGTGGTTGTTGATAATGTTGTTGCTGATGGACTTGACACCATGCATCTTCTAGCCATGAATGCGGGTACCAGGCTCAAGTATGATCATTTTGCTTGGTTTGCATGCCCCTTGCCCACTTTTGGGCACATTCTGGCTTTCAGCTTCCAGCTCTACATTCAGCCCAAGTTTGAATTCTACCCCAAATCTAATTGTGAGCCCTAGAATTCTGATTTTAGCCCTCAACATACCAACACTTTGAAATCCTAAACAACCCTAAACAGCCGTGACTAGCCCTCCTCAAACCCGATGGACGTCCAAATACTGCTCCACAAGCCTCAACAATACTAAATAAGCCTCCACAACCCTCAGCGATTAGACCAGCACTGGTCTTCTGCCCAGATTCCACCTTCGTTCGCTGAGATACAACCAAGATGGATCCAACCAAGGTGATAAGGATCCGCGGGCCCAACGTGAGCAATATTTCAAGTCCAAGTCTCGTGGATCAACCAACAAGTGGGCGAGGCCCGCTCCCGTTCCCAAGCCCAATCTCAGTCCCATTGCCAGTCCAAGTCTCGTCGAGGCCTAACAAACAAAAGCATTTGGGGCATGCTTACGGCGGCAAAAGTGCTTCCCATAACCTTGAGAGGTGAACGTACGCTCAAGGTCCACACAACGCAGGCAGCCGCCGATGCCAAGAGACAGGTTGGCAACCAAGCGCCGCTCGACCAGATGTGTAATGAACAGGTTTGGGGGCTGTTGCCGTTCTTGTCATGCTGGAGCTATCTCTTTTGCACAGGTTTGCTCCCTTTGCCAGGCCAAGGCATGGTGTTTGTGAATATTGATTTTGCATGTGTGAGGGATCATGTAGGGCAAAAATTTGTGATATTGATTTTGACGGGAGAAAACTACATGACACAATTTGTAGTGTAACCGGCCCCCCCCCTCTGCAAGTGAGAATCCTGAATGGATAGCGGGGCTGTTGCATGTTTGATGAGGGGAAAACGTTAACAAGGGACTGTGGCACGCTGAATCCCCTCTTTGCCAAATGTGGTTGGCTTTATCCAGAACCTTTTCTTGTTTTGTTGTGCCAACGAGGTTCAGGTGCATTGGCATTGGAGGGGGGCGAAGTAGAAAGTGCAAGTTACGAAGCACAACAGGAGTCAGAAACCGAAATGGAGCACTGCTACGTAAGAGTCCCCATGCCACCGGATGCCCTCAGTCCCCACTCCCTTCACTTTCCAGGGCACTAAATTTTCCCTTGTCTTTATTCACCCACAACATACCATGTTTGCATATGGCCCTTTTTCAGGCCTTGCTACTCCAGTTAGTAGCCCAAAGCTCGTGCCAACAGCCCCACCAGGTGTCTGAATTCACACCTGCATCTCGGTCCTCCCTCCCTCACACGGCACGCTGCTCAGAAGTTTGATGTCAAGAGGCATTCTGTACAGCAAGGAGAGCGTGGATGGCGGGAAGAACTCAAGAGGGGAGCGATGGGGAGTTTTATGAGGCTCCATGAGGTACCAGAAGGACACCGCAGTGTGCATACGGGTCTGGCAAAGCATGTCCAGACACGGATTGGCGGACCTGCATTGGGATTGGCAGTAGGCCGGGACATGCATGGACATGCACTGGCATGCACGATTTTTACTCTTGACATGCCTGGAAAAAATGGATTTGTGAGCACATGGTTGTCACTCTTGGATAGCTTGATGCTGACCCATAATTGTTCACTTGCGTGTGCCTTAGGGTGATCTAGCAGTGGCATTGTGTCTAGTAAGTCAGTTCTAAGCATGTCTCCCAAGTAGGGTGCTGGGGAAACTCCCTGCTTGAACAGAGCCCTATTGAGCACTTTGAAAGCTCTTGTCATGATGTGCTCAGATGCAAATCAAGGATGCTTAGATGCAAAGCATGCAACAGCCCCACCAGGTGTCTGAATTCACACCTGCATCTCGGTCCTCCCTCCCTCACACGGCACGCTGCTCAGAAGTTTGATGTCAAGAGGCATTCTGTACAGCAAGGAGAGCGTGGATGGCGGGAAGGACTCAAGAGGGGAGCGATGGGGAGTTTTATGAGGCTCCATGAGGTACCAGAAGGACACCGCAGTGTGCATACGGGTCTGGCAAAGCATGTCCAGACACGGATTGGCGGACCTGCATTGGGATTGGCAGTAGGCCGGGACATGCATGGACATGCACTGGCATGCACGATTTTTACTCTTGACATGCCTGGAAAAAATGGATTTGTGAGCACATGGTTGTCACTCTTGGATAGCTTGATGCTGACCCATAATTGTTCACTTGCGTGTGCCTTAGGGTGATCTAGCAGTGGCATTGTGTCTAGTAAGTCAGTTCTAAGCATGTCTCCCAAGTAGGGTGCTGGGGAAACTCCCTGCTTGAACAGAGCCCTATTGAGCACTTTGAAAGCTCTTGTCATGATGTGCTCGGATGCAAGTCAAGGATGCTTAGATGCAAAGCATGCAAGTGAAGATCGATGGGTTGGAAAAGCAGATTACCGAGTTGAAGCGAAAATCAGCAGCATCATCAGATTCCGAGGTATGTACTGGAAGGACAAATCTTTGGGTTGCTGGAATGTGGAATGTTGTGGTAGGAGTGTGCACTGCATGGTGTGTGTAGCAGGGATGGATTTGGCAGCTACTGTTCTTATGGGTGGGCCTCGTGTTCATCAGGGGGCGAGAGGGTAATAGAAATGGACCGCGAATAGATTTGGGAAGCATTGTGAATTCTTGCAAGGGCCGATGGCTGGAGTATTGGGGCAGACTAATGGCCGTGGTAGGAGCAGCCGGGGCCAACAAGGACTGTATGCAAGCATGGCATGAAATGTGTGAATAAACACATGTGCAAGTACAACCACGTGGGAAGTGAAGGGAGTGGGGGCCCCAGTTGGTATGAGGACACAGCACGCGGCCCGGCACAGGTGTTGTGTTGAGAGGCATCCAGCATGCAAAGTGGGTGTGGACAACGGTAAGGAAAAGGAGGAAGAGCAACAGAGAAGTTTACACAGCTCCATGAGGTACCAGAACGACACCAGAGTGTGTATGGGGGGCGGTGTCTGCCTGGGCTTTTGGATAATGAAATGACGATTATGAAATTCCTTTTTGTGTCTTTTGAGGAGGGGCGAATTCGAGGGCCACATGCGAGCGCCAAAGGGGTACAAAATGGCCAAAAATGCAGTCAATTCTTTCCTCAAAAGCCTCCGTTGCTTTCTTTCCCACTCCCTCTCCCCGCCCCCTGCCGCTGGTCCACTCTCTCTTTGCCGTGCTAGATGCCTCTCGACTTTGAAATGCGTTAGGACCAACAAAACTTTTGACCCCAACCATATACATCTCCTTGTTTGTTGTATTCTGGTGCTTGATTTGGTGGGTCTCTTGGCGGGGGGTAGTTTGTACGGAATGGGCTATGCAGAGTCCTGTGAAAGCGCTTGTGGGAAAGACGCCCTGTCAATGCATGCTAGGGTGCCATATCGTACCAGGGTCCATGAAATAAGGATACGCAGCGCAAAGGGTATCATTAGGGCATCGTGCAAATCCAAGGGTGAGGGCTAGGCGGGCCTTGAGCCCCCGTTTGGACCTCCTCCTCCCCCACCCCCTTTCTCAGGGAGCCCCAAAACCCCAGGCCCCCCCCATCCCCTTTTGGCAATTGGATTTGCCAGTGCCTCAGCCCTCAGAAGACGGCAATGTCTTATGTTGAGGGCATCCATTGGACCATTTTGGTTGTTATGAAATCAAATCAAATCAAAAAATCTTGCATCTCATCTTTCGAAATGTTGACACTTCTTGACAGGCTTTAAAATCAGGTTACCTCAAATTATTGCACTTCCTCAGCTCCTTGCACGGTTTCCGGATGGGATTGAGTTGTCATCCGGGAACGAGGACTCTTTGCCATGATATCCCTTGCAACCTAATTTGCCAACCTAATTTGCACTCCGTGTTTTCTGTCTCAGGTTCCTTCGCAACGGCAAAAAGCTCGTAAGACACCGGAGGGTTTCAAATGGACGTGTGTGTTGGTGCCTGAGGATTTTGACAACGCTGAAGGCAATAATGGAGGAAATAGCAGCGAGGGTTGTAGCGGTGGCACTAGTGCTGGCAGTGGCAGTGGCAGTGCTGGTGGCTGTGGCGGTGGCAGTGGCGGTGGGGGTGCAGACAATAGTGCTAGTTGTGGCACTGGCGTCAGTGATAGTGCCCGTGCAAACAACAGTAGCAATACTAGGGGTAATCGCCAAGACAACAACAGTGGCTGTGATATTGGCAACAATGGTAGTTATATTGGTCGCAATATTGGCAATGCGGATCGCACAATGTTCCCCACGCCCATGGGGTATCGGCACCGAGTATTGATATTAACATTATGTATTCTCTCCCCGTGGCATCTAGTGAACCCGAGGTTGGTAAAACGATGCCAAGGAGTTACACGGCACCAAGAACGGAGCCATTTTCCCGTCATCAGCCGGCATTTTTCAATGAGTCAACACCGGTTTACATGGACACAGATAGGTGGGATCCAAATGCATCTTCGTGCAAGCAGCCGGCATTTTTCTTCAGCAGTGTAGGTAGCTACCAACCGCGCATGTAGTGGTTGTGCTAGTCCTAATCCAGCAGAGCAGGTGTTTGAGTTTCCAAGATTTGACGATAGACTGAGCTCAATAGTTGCATATTTGATGAAGGTTGCTGGAGATAAGCTCAACAGTTGTAGCTGTGTTTCATTAGGGAGAATTCCAGGGTGATTTTTTTGTGAAGGGGCAAGGTAGGAGTTACATTGGCAGGCATGCTGTGGAATTCTGATGCAGGCATTCCCAAGGTGGAAAGATGGAAGTCCAAAAAGGGCGGGGAGAGGGGGGCATAAGGGAGATGGTTGTTTTGGATATTGCAATGTATCAGCTGCTGTGAAGTTTTTGGCTTTATGGATCTCAAATGCGATGCTTTGGGGTCCCCCGCATCCGCCTCCCCCGGTGGACTCCTCCACCTCCCTATGCCCTCTCCCCTGACCTAATTTCCGTTTGTCTTTCTATCAATCATTCAATCTGTCAATCTGATGAAGTCTCACCCCCTCCCCTGACCCCGAGGGCTCAGTTTGGACCCCCTTGGCAAACCACCTACGTTGTTAGCGTCAAGCATTTCAACGGCTCCGTCCCCCTCCGCCCCCTGCATTTTTCACTCCACATGTGGACATCTAAGTTTCTGTTTCTTCTCAGTCTCATCGTTCTTATGAATTTCACGGTTTTCTGGGCATTGCATTGCGAGCTTGGATCCTCCTCTTTCTTTTCTATTCTCAGTTCAGTCGGCATTTACATTTTGGGTTTGACTATTGGTGGTGTTGTATTTGATCCTCAGTGTGCAATCATATTGATGACAACAGAGACATTGCAGCATTGAAAGTTCGACGACCATTTATTATCTATGTTTCAGAGAATTTAGTGCATGTGCGCAAACTATATTGTGCACCGCTCGAGTGCGGTGGACAGCCGCTGCTGAGGACCCCCCCAATGGGCGACACGAGCAACAAACACGCCAGGCTACCCCGCAAAGGGTCTGTGGACCGTGGCCAGCACTAGTGGAGTCCTCGGCAAACCCCACTTCAGTAAGCTCAAGTGCGGCAAAACCGCCCGCCCAAGCAAGAGATCCTCGCTCATTGCAAGGGGGCCAAAGCACACTTTCTTTAAGTGTGTACTTATCCCGTCTCGCAATAGAAAGATGCCTTTGGAACATGTACCATTGGCAGTCTTTCTTCTGCAAACGCTTGCTGCCGTCGCTCCTTTGAGTGCGTTAGTCGCTGTGCAGCAATCCCACGGGAGCTTTTTGGGCAAGCTTGAGGTTTGTGATGGTTGATTTTCCACAGAAGAATTTTCTCCTTGCAAAGAAGTACCATGTTGGGGACCATGGCGTGCAGATACACTGTAAAGTGTGGTGTACCGCTTGATGGAAATCACACACCTAGATTTTGTACCAGAGAAACAGCTACATTGGTGCAACCCCTGCGAAGAAAAAGGCGCCGATTGGTCTGCTCCGGTGGTGTTGTGGTGCCTCCAGGAAGCATCCAAATCCTGCGAATTCATATTAGGAAACGGTGTGAAATGTTCTTATCTTAGACAGCAAGATGTGGGCTATAGGACAAGTGCAAATCCACCAAGACTTTTCAAATGGCGATTAGACCAAAGTGTGTTGCCTTGCCGGGGGGGGGGGGGGAAGGTGCCCAGTAATCATTCCTTCTTGCACGCCTAGCTTTACTGACATTTATTTCTTGTGTCACAGGCTCCTTCACAAGGCCTCAAAGCCCGCAAGACAAGGGAGGGCTACATCTGGGTGGAGGTACCCATGCAAGACGTCATTGCTGCACTGCCTGATGCCACGAGGAACACCAGTAACAGTGGCAGCGACGATGTTGGTGGTGGTTGCAGCACCGGCGATGTAGCCGGCAGTGCGGGTGGGGGTTGCAGTGTGAGCGAGACCGGTGGGGTTATGGCTGGTACGGCAGATGGTGCTGCAGGTGGTACAGGAGGTGAGAGTGGCAGTGTGATGGGTAGCAATGGTAGTGCAAGTGGCAATGGCAGTGTAAGCGGCAGCAGTGGCGATGTGGCTGGTATTGTAAGGGGCAATGGCAGTGCACGGGGCAGCACTGGCGACTGGCTGGTAGCACGAGTGGGAGCGGTTACGGTAGCAGTAAAGGCAGTGTGAGCAGCATGAGCACCGATATGAAGGATATCATCACGACAGGCAGAAGTGGCGGTATTGTCCGCCCAAGTGTTGACATAAACAATATATATGCTATCCCGACAGTGATCAGCGTTCCGTATTGTGGCAAGTCTCCTGCCCGGTGGTATTCTGTAAGAAGGCCAAATGATCCCTACAATCCGTCTCGGCCGGCCTTTTACAATGACTGGTCAACACCAACCCTCATGGACATGGATCAGTGTGACCCGAATGCTATGGCACTCTAGGGCATTGGTCAAGCATGTGGCCAAGAAGGTATTGCAAACGCAACATTGAAGTGAAGGGTGCGTGGGGGGTAACGTGATTGGGGAGCAGTTCGTCCACCATTTGGCCATGTGAGCTTTGTGATGATCCATGCCATCCTACATCCCACCGACAGAGCAACACACATCCATGCCATCAGCCATCCGTTGGGTTGGCTGTTCAATAGGGGCACCAACGCACCATTTCAAAATTGTGTGGGCATTGTCTCATTTGTGGACCGCGAGGTCAAAGGCCCTGCAGGACGATAGAAAATCCAAAATTTTCACTACGCGAGGCCTGCCCCAGATTCTGGAAGTGGTCACCAGCCACCAAGATACCAGGGATTGAGTCGAAATGCAATGCACGTGCGGGCAAAATACCATTGAAACGGCTGTTATGGACAGCCACTGGCTAGTTTATGGGGAGCCCGGTTCGAATCTGCGGATCGAACGCGCCCCCATCCGATTTTCCATTTTTGGGCGCAGGTATTTTTTACTGTGGAGTGCAAACACAACGGAGATGGTCTACTGGATCTGAAGTAAATTGCGGCAGCACAGTGTGGTGTCTCTCGTCTAAACTAGTGATCATGTGCTGCCAGGCCTGTTTCAGTCTGGTGATCTACAACAGAAATTCAGAATCAAAGAACACAGGCAAAAACTGATGGCAAACTTTGACGAAGAGCAGAAGTGAGATGCCCAGCTGGCAGATGGCGCGCGTGTCAATCAGTGCAGCACAAAAATTAGTGAGGACATTGCATTTGCATGGCAATGCACCAAATTGAATGAGGCTAATTGGTGATTCTTTCAAGAAAACTGGTCATTTCGTTTTGTTGCAGCTGAGGGTATCCTTTCACGCATGCTTTGTTGGCTCAGTGATCTGCCACGTGAGCCACCCTTGTGCACCCCCACAAGCGCCTGTTCTGGGTTTAACTCATCCCTGATGACTTTCCTAAGGCCTTGGGGTTGCATATTGCAATGCAGTTTGCACGGGAAACAAGATAATGCGAAGGCGGTGTCCAATTTTCAAACCAGGTCTATGTTTTGGCAAATGAGGCTGGGATTGCTCCACCTTGACAGTCACAGTCACACGAGCCGGCACAGCACACTACACAAGAGCTAGAGGGGCTCAGAGATGTCAGAGGCAGACGGAGACACACAAGGAGAGGCTGCCGAATGGCGTACACTAGTGGCAGATTGTACCCGGAGAAAAGAACTGCTCTGTGAATGCATGTCGTGGAGGCGGCTCATGATAGAAGGCTATCTAGAATCGACGATGCGCTGTTGTATCCAGTTTTCGTTGCGAATACTCTTCCCAGTAGAAAAGGGCTTGAGGTCATAGAACACTGGACAATGCGCATCGTGAAGCATCTGCGGGCTTGCTACATGGAATAGTCGGAGGGAACGTTGGTTGCAAAGGGTTTTTGGGATGGATGGGGCATGGGGTTGATTTTAGGGAAGGTTGCGAAAAGCTGTGCTGGCTACGCCCATGCCGTGGAGGCTGTGTGGGGATCACTGGATCACTCGCTGTTCGCTAGTGCCATTGGACGTGACCTCACTTGTCTCAATATCCTCGGGACCGGGCCATCCCTACCTCCGAAACAGAAACGCGTACGCAGAGTCCTCGTCCAAGCGGGCCTCCCCCCGACCAGATTTTTCAAACCACGGGGGGGGCGGCCAGGCCCGGTCCTTGTATGCAACCCCCCCCCCCCCCCGTCCCCCTCCCCCAGGTTTTGAAAAATAGTGGTGCCGGCTCAGCCACCAACAAGTGTCTCTAGAGAAAACTGTCCGGCGCCGAAGGCGCCAAAGTTTTTTTTCTTACTACATGTTTATACTCAAAATACTCAAAATTTTTTAGAGAATTCATATTTGTGTTAAAACAACAAGAAGGAGGGCTACGGGAGGGCTACAGGCCCTAACAGCAACCAGAACCCTAGCCCCAACCCTAGCCCTAGCCCTAACCCTAACACTAACCCTAACCCTAGGGCTAACCCTAACCCTAACCCTAACCCGAGCCCTAACCCCAACCCCTCCCCCCTCACCCCTGGCTGGATGCCCCCATGACCCCCGGCTAGACCCCCCCCGACCCCCTGCCAGACCCCCCCCCCCCCCCCGGACCCCCGGCCAGACCCCCCCCACCCCCGGGAGGAACCCCCCTCGCCCCCAACTGCCCCTCCCCCCCCCCCCAGGTTTTGAAAGATAGTTGGGGGGTGGGTCGCATCAGGTGCGGTTGTAGTCGCCCCCCCCCCCGTGTTTCAAACATCCTCCATTTCCGGCAATTGGGTTACTGTTTTTGGTGGTCAACGAAGAGGAAAAATGGGAGGAATCCGCACTGTGTGTTGCATTCGCTACCACAATGTCCTATCGGACAATCATAGCAGTGGACAGCTTGAAGTTTGATTCCCAGAGTTGCGTATAGGGGTCCACAGAGCGGGAAGGAGGCAATTTGGCGACATAACCCCTACCATATCCGGGACGAGCAGAGGTTATGAGACCATTTCCTTGTTCTACCTTTTGACTCTCCCAGGCATGCCCCAACTTGTACCCGAGCATCGGGGGGTGCATCAGTTCCCTTGCGTTGGAATATTGAAGTATCATCTCTGTCCCGGCGACAGGTGCAACAAGCACCCAGAATGCAAGAAATCCAATCACACGTGTTTTGCAAACTTTTGTGCAGCGGCGACCACTGCCCTAGCCTCATGCCTTTTGTGCAGTTGGAACCACAGCCCCAACCAAACCCCTTTTGTACAGCGACAACTGCGTTCCTCAGCACCTCCTTTTGTGCAACTACAGCCGTAGCAGGGTTTGATGATGGCCCGGTTGGTGTGGATGCAGTGATATGGCCATAGAATGCACTGCCATATATTTCTGAATGCAACCGTGTGTTCGCATGGGGTTTTGCGTGGGGGCCCTCAAATCCGGCATAATTCATTGCCATGGAATCAGGTCTTTTTCCCCTGCTCTCTTAATATGGCAGACACTAGTGCTCCTCACGTGGTTGTTGATAATGTTGTTGCTGATGGACTTGACACCATGCATCTTCTAGCCATGAATGCGGGTACCAGGCTCAAGTGTGATCATTTTGCTTGGTTTGCATGCCCCTTGCCCACTTTTGGGCACATTCTGGCTTTCAGCTTCCAGCTCTACATTCAGCCCAAGTTTGAATTCTACCCCAAATCTAATTGTGAGCCCTAGAATTCTGATTTTAGCCCTCAACATACCAACACTTTGAAATCCTAAACAACCCTAAACAGCCGTGACTAGCCCTCCTCAAACCCGATGGACGTCCAAATACTGCTCCACAAGCCTCAACAATACTAAATAAGCCTCCACAACCCTCAGCGATTAGACCAGCACTGATCTTCTGCCCAGATTCCACCTTCGTTCGCTGAGATACAACCAAGATGGATCCAACCAAGGTGATAAGGATCCGCGGGCCCAACGTGAGCAATATTTCAAGTCCAAGTCTCGTGGATCAACCAACAAGTGGGCGAGGCCCGCTCCCGTTCCCAAGCCCAATCCCAGTCCCATTGCCAGTCCAAGTCTCGTCGAGGCCTAACAAACAAAAGCATTTGGGGCATGCTTACGGCGGCAAAAGTGCTTCCCATAACCTTGAGAGGTGAACGTACGCTCAAGGTCCACACAACGCAAGCAGCCGCCGATGCCAAGAGACAGGTTGGCAACCAAGCGCCGCTCGACCAGATGTGTAATGAACAGGTTTGGGGGCTGTTGCCGTTCTTGTCATGCTGGAGCTATCTCTTTTGCACAGGTTTGCTCCCTTTGCCAGGCCAAGGCATGGTGTTTGTGAATATTGATTTTGCATGTGTGAGGGGTCATGTAGGGCAAAAATTTGTGATATTGATTTTGACGGGAGAAAACTACATGACACAATTTGTAGTGTAACCACCCCCCCCCCTCTGCAAGTGAGAATCCTGAATGGATAGCGGGGCTGTTGCATGTTTGATGAGGGGAAAACGTTCACAAGGGACTGTGGCACGCTGAATCCCCTCTTTGCCAAATGTGGTTGGCTTTATCCAGAACCTTTTCTTGTTTTGTTGTGCCAACGAGGTTCAGGTGCATTGGCATTGGAGGGGGGCGAAGTAGAAAGTGCAAGTTACGAAGCACAACAGGAGTCAGAAACCGAAATGGAGCACTGCTACGTAAGAGTCCCCATGCCACCGGATGCCCTCAGTCCCCACTCCCTTCACTTTCCAGGGCACTAAATTTTCCCTTGTCTTTATTCACCCACAACATACCATGTTTGCATATGGCCCTTTTTCAGGCCTTGCTACTCCAGTTAGTAGCCCAAAGCTCGTGCCAACAGCCCCACCAGGTGTCTGAATTCACACCTGCATCTCGGTCCTCCCTCCCTCACACGGCACGCTGCTCAGAAGTTTGATGTCAAGAGGCATTCTGTACAGCAAGGAGAGCGTGGATGGCGGGAAGGACTCAAGAGGGGAGCGATGGGGAGTTTTATGAGGCTCCATGAGGTACCAGAAGGACACCGCAGTGTGCATACGGGTCTGGCAAAGCATGTCCAGACACGGATTGGCGGACCTGCATTGGGATTGGCAGTAGGCCGGGACATGCATGGACATGCACTGGCATGCACGATTTTTACTCTTGACATGCCTGGAAAAAATGGATTTGTGAGCACATGGTTGTCACTCTTGGATAGCTTGATGCTGACCCATAATTGTTCACTTGCGTGTGCCTTAGGGTGATCTAGCAGTGGCATTGTGTCTAGTAAGTCAGTTCTAAGCATGTCTCCCAAGTAGGGTGCTGGGGAAACTCCCTGCTTGAACAGAGCCCTATTGAGCACTTTGAAAGCTCTTGTCATGATGTGCTCGGATGCAAGTCAAGGATGCTTAGATGCAAAGCATGCAAGTGAAGATCGATGGGTTGGAAAAGCAGATTACCGAGTTGAAGCGAAAATCAGCAGCATCATCAGATTCCGAGGTATGTACTGGAAGGACAAATCTTTGGGTTGCTGGAATGTGGAATGTTGTGGTAGGAGTGTGCACTGCATGGTGTGTGTAGCAGGGATGGATTTGGCAGCTACTGTTCTTATGGGCGGGCCTCGTGTTCATCAGGGGGCGAGAGGGTAATAGAAATGGACCGCGAATAGATTTGGGAAGCATTGCGAATTCTTGCAAGGGCCGATGGCTGGAGTATTGGGGCAAACTAATGGCCGTGGTAGGAGCAGCCGGGGCCAACAAGGACTGTATGCAAGCATGGCATGAAATGTGTGAATAAACACATGTGCAAGTACAACCACCTGGGAAGTGAAGGGAGTGGGGGCCCCAGTTGGTATGAGGACACAGCACGCGGCCCGGCACAGGTGTTGTGTTGAGAGGCATCCAGCATGCAAAGTGGGTGTGGACAACGGTAAGGAAAAGGAGGAAGAGCAACAGAGAAGTTTGCACAGCTCCATGAGGTACCAGAACGACACCAAAGTGTGTATGGGGGGCGGTGTCTGCCTGGGCCTTTGGATAATGAAATGACGTTTATGAAATTCCTTTTTGTCTCTTTTGAGGAGGGGCGAATTCGAGGGCCACATGCGAGCGCCAAAGGGGTACAAAATGGCCAAAAATGCAGTCAATTCTTTCCTCAAAAGCCTCCGTTGCTTTCTTTCCCACTCCCTCTCCCCGCCCCCTGCCGCTGGTCCACTCTCTCTTTGCCGTGCTAGATGCCTCTCGACTTTGAAATGCGTTAGGACCAACAAAATTTTTGACCCCAACCATATACATCTCCTTGTTTGTTGTATTCTGGTGCTTGATTTGGTGGGTCTCTTGGCGGGGGGTAGTTTGTACGGAATGGGCTATGCAGAGTCCTGTGAAAGCGCTTGTGGGAAAGACGCCCTGTCAATGCATGCTAGGGTGCCATATCGTACCAGGGTCCATGAAATAAGGATACGGAGCGCAAAGGGTACCATTAGGGCATCGTGCAAATCCAAGGGTGAGGGCTAGGCGGGCCTTGAGCCCCCGTTTGGACCTCCTCCCCCCCCCCTTTCTCAGGGAGCCCCAAAGCCCCAGGCCCCCCCCATCCCCTTTTGGCAATTGGATTTGCCAGTGCCTCAGCCCTCAGAAGACGGCAATGTCTTATGTTGAGGGCATCCATTGGACCATTTGGGTTGTTATGAAATCAAATCAAATCAAAAAATCTTGCATCTCATCTTTCGAAATGTTGACACTTCTTGACAGGCTTTAAAATCAGGTTACCTCAAATTATTGCACTTCCTCAGCTCCTTGCACGGTTTCCGGATGGGATTGAGTTGTCATCCGGGAACGAGGACTCTTTGCCATGATATCCCTTGCAACGTAATTTGCCAACCTAATTTGCACACTGTGTTTTCTGTCTCAGGTTCCTTCGCAACGGCAAAAAGCTCGTAAGACACCGGAGGGTTTCAAATGGACGTGTGTGTTGGTGCCTGAGGATTTTGACAACGCTGAAGGCAATAATGGAGAAAATAGCAGCGAGGGTTGTAGCGGTGGCACTAGTGCTGGCAGTGGCAGTGGCAGTGCTGGTGGCTGTGGCGGTGGTAGTGGCGGTGGGGGTGCAGACAATAGTGCTAGTTGTGGCACTGGCGTCAGTGATAGTGGCCGTGCAAACAACAGTAGCAATACTAGGGGTAATCGCCAAGACAACAACAGTGGCTGTGATATTGGCAACAATGGTAGTTATATTGGTCGCAATATTGGCAATGCGGATCGCACAATGTTCCCCACGCCCATGGGGTATCGGCACCGAGTATTGATATTAACATTATGTATTCTCTCCCCGTGGCATCTAGTGAACCCGAGGTTGGTAAAACGATGCCAAGGAGTTACACGGCACCAAGAATGGAGCCATTTTCCCGTCATCAGCCGGCATTTTTCAATGAGTCAACACCGGTTTACATGGACACAGATAGGTGGGATCCAAATGCATCTTCGTGCAAGCAGCCGGCATTTTTCTTCAGCGGTGTAGGTAGCTACCAACCGCGCATGTAGTGGTTGTGCTAGTCCTAATCCAGCAGAGCAGGTGTTTGAGTTTCCAAGATTTGACGATAGACTGAGCTCAATAGTTGCATATTTGATGAAGGTTGCGGGAGATAAGCTCAACAGTTGTAGCTGTGTTTCATTAGGGAGAATTCCAGGGTGATTTTTTTGTGAAGGGGCAGGGTAGGAGTTACATTGGCAGGCATGCTGTGGAATTCTGATGCAGGCATTCCCAAGGTGGAAAGATGGAAGTCCAAAAAGGGCGGGGAGAGGGGGGCATAAGGGAGATGGTTGTTTTGGATATTGCAATGTATCAGCTGCTGTGAGTTTTTTGGCTTTATGGATCTCAAATGCGATGCTTTGGGGTCCCCCGCATCCGCCCCCCCCGGTGGACTCCTCCGCCTACCTATGCCCTCTCCCCTGACCTAATTTCCGTTTGTCTTTCTATAAATCATTCAATCTGTCAATCTCATGAAGTCTCACCCCCTCCCCTCACCCCGAGGGCTCAGTTTGGACCCCCTTGGCAAACCACCTACGTTGTTAGCGTCAAGCATTTCAACGGCTCCGTCCCCCTCCGCCCCCTGCATTTTTCACTCCACATGTGGACATCTAAGTTTCTGTTTCTTCTCAGTCTCATCGTTCTTATGAATTTCACGGTTTTCTGGGCATTGCATTGCGAGCTTGGATCCTCCTCTTTCTTTTTTATTCTCAGTTCAGTCGGCATTTACATTTTGGGTTTGACTATTGGTGGTGTTGTATTTGATCCTCAGTGTGCAATCATATTGATGACAACAGAGACATTGCAGGATTGAAAGTTCGACGACCATTTATTATCTATGTTTCAGAGAATTTAGTGCATGTGCGCAAACTATATTGTGCACCGCTCGAGTGCGGTGGACAGCCGCTGCTGAGGACCCCCCCAACGGGCGACACGAGCAACAAACACGCCAGGCTACCCCGCAAAGGGTCTGTGGACCGTGGCCAGCACTAGTGGAGTCCTCGGCAAACCCCACTTCAGTAAGCTCAAGTGCGGCAAAACCGCCCGCCCAAGCAAGAGATCCTCGCTCATTGCAAGGGGGCCAAAGCACACTTTCTTTAAGTGTGTACTTATCCCGTCTCGCAATAGAAAGATGCCTTTGGAACATGTACCATTGGCAGTCTTTCTTCTGCAAACGCTTGCTGCCGTCGCTCCTTTGAGTGCGTTAGTCGCTGTGCAGCAATCCCACGGGAGCTTTTTGGGCAAGCTTGAGGTTTGTGATGGTTGATTTTCCACAGAAGAATTTTCTCCTTGCAAAGAAGTACCATGTTGGGGACCATGGCGTGCAGATACACTGTAAAGTGTGGTGTACCGCTTGATGGAAATCACACACCTAGATTTTGTACCAGAGAAACAGCTACATTGGTGCAACCCCTGCGAAGAAAAAGGCGCCGATTGGTCTGCTTCTGTGGTCCGGTGGTGCCTCCAGGAAGCATCCAAATCCTGCGAATTCATATTCGGAAACGGTGTGAAATGTTCTTATCTTAGACAGCAAGATGTGGGCTATAGGGCAAGTGCAAATCCACCAAGACTTTTCAAATGGCGATTAGACTGTGGAGTGCAAACACAACGGACATGGTCTACTGGATCTGAAGTAAATTGCGGCAGCACAGTGTGGTGTCTTTCGTCTAAACTAGTGATCATGTGCTGCCAGGCCTGTTTCAGTCTGGTGATCTACAACAGAAATTCAGAATCAAAGAACACAGGCAAAAACTGATGGCAAACTTTGACGAAGAGCAGAAGTGAGATGCCCAGCTGGCAGATGGCGCGCGTGTCAATCAGTGCAGCACAAAACTCAGTGAGGACATTGCATTTGCATGGGAATGCACCAAATTGAATGAGGCTAATTGGTGATTCTTTCAAGAAAACTGGTCATTTCGTTTTGTTGTAGCTGAGGGTATCCTTTCACGCATGCTTTGTTGGCTCAGTGATCTGCCACGTGAGCCACCCTTGTGCACCCCCACAAGCGCCTGTTCTGGGTTTAACTCATCCCTGATAACTTTCCTAAGGCCTTGGGGTTGCATATTGCAATGCAGTTTGCACGGGCAACAAGATAATGCGAAGGCGGTGTCCAATTTTCAAACTAGGTCTATGTTTTGGCAAATGAGGCTGTGATTGCTCCACCTTGACAGTCACAGTCACACGAGCCGGCACAGCACACTACACAAGAGCTGGAGGGGCTCAGAGATGTCAGAGGCAGACGGAGACACACAAGGGGAGGCTGCCGAATGGCATACACTAGTGGCAGATTGTACCCGGAGAAAAGAACTGCTCTGTGAATGCATGTCGTGAAGGCGGCTCATGATAGAAGGCTATCTAGAATCGACGATGCGCTGTTGTATCCAGTTTTCGTTGCGAATACTCTTCCCAGTAGAAAAGGGCTTGAGGTCATAGAACACTGGACAATGCGCATCCTGAAGCATCTGCGGGCTTGCTACATGGAATAGTCGGAGGGAACGTTGGTTGCAAAGGGTTTTTGGGATGGATGGGGCATGGGGTTGATTTCCGGGAAGGTTGCGAAAAGCTGTGCTGGCTACGCCCATGCCGTGGAGGCTGTGTGGGGATCACTGGATCACTCGCTGTTCGCTAGTGCCATTGGACGTGACCTCACTTGTCTCAATATCCTCGGGACCGGGCCATCCCTACCTCCGAAACAGAAACGCGTACGCAGAGTCCTCGTCCAAGCAGGCCTTCCCCCGACCAGATTTTTCAAACATCCCCCATTTCGAGCAATTGGGTTACTTTTTTTGGTGGTCAACGAAGAGGAAAAATGGGAGGAATCCGCACTGTGTGTTGCATTCGCTACCACCGTGTCCTATCGGACAATCGTAGCAGTGGACAGCTTGAAGTTTGATTCCCAGAGTTGCGTATAGGGGTCCACAGAGCGGGAAGGAGGCAATTTGGCGACATAACCCCTACCATATCTGGGACGAGCAGAGGCTGTTTATGTTGAGGATGGCCTTCTTGCTGTAGCTGTTGCTGTTGTTCTTGTTGTTGCTATACCCCCCCCCCCCCCCTCGTGCCCAAGAACTGCCGTGCACAAGAACCATCCCCTGTTCCACGGCGCTTCTCATGACACGACATTTTTTTTTGCACAGAATGGGGTTAAAGGGGGCGCCCTCAGCGCTGTGCGCGCACAGTGTGGGCGCAGTGCAACTATTTGGGCGTGTAGCTGTACAAAAGACCCATACTTTGTGATACTAGGGGCATCATTGTTGCCCCTAGCATAGGTTTTTATGCTTCTGGATATGGCATTTTTGGATTTTCTCCCATTTTCACCCGATTCCACCCCTTTTCACACTTTCTTTTCACTCATCTTCACAATGGAATCCCACACTTTGGTGTGGGCCCTTGAGTTGGGGTGATGGACTCCACGCTTTGGCGTGGCCCCTTGAGTGGACATGACGGACTCCCCGGTTTTGCCTGCCCACATTCGAATCCCCTATCCCTGCTAATGAGGATGGGTGGTTGTACTGGAAGTCGAAATTGGAGGTTGAACTGGATTCCCTCGTGCAAGCCACTTTGCCCCCCGTTCCGGTTGAGGATGAGGTGGCCACATACGCTGCTTTGGGACTAGCTGGTAGGGTGAGTGAGCTTTCAATTGAACAAAAAAGAGGATATGTGTGTGGCTTTCCGCATTTTGCATGATGTCTTATATAAAGGGAAGGTAGCTTGCATTTGTCTTGAGCTAGGGTAGTTTCGGTGACCTAAATCCAGGGCCGTTTGGGTAGTTGGGGTGGCCTAATTTTGAGGGTGTTTGGAAGGAGTCGGTATGGGGGTTCTTCATAGGGGAATCTAGTCTAAAAGTAGTGCGCAGTGCGTGCGCAGTGCAAGGATGCCCCCATAGTGGCTCTGGTGGGTGTGGGGCAACAATTCACGCATGACTTTCATGTGTGTTACATGACTATGCATGCATGTGTGTATTTCGGTATTCATTTGTCCATGTATGTCACTGTGAGCAAGGAAAGGGCACACATCCCCCAGTGCAACGCGCCGGAAAATTATTTTTCTGTGGTAGGGGCTGCTCATGGTCGCGTGCAAGAACCAACCCCTGGTTCCACGTCACTTTTTGGCTTGTCCAAGACACCATGTTCATGACCCCCTCGGTACACTGGTTCTGACACAACTATCACTCAAATTGCTTTGATGACTCGCAACCGTTCATAAATTGTCCAATCACCATTCCCTTCCCCACATGTCCGCTCTCCTTCGTCCTTTTCTCCGCAACAAGATTATGGAGCCACTCTAATGCCTACATTTGGCATGGCAATGTGAATGAATACCATCGGTTAGTGCCCAAGTTATTGATCTGTGCACAATTTTGCATTCGGAGGCAGGTCTGTTGCCCCCCCTTGGAGTGTGCTCTAGACGGTGGTATGGGGTGTCAGCCCGTTTTCTATGTTTTCTCCAACCGTTGGCAGGTTGGCCCACCTGTGGCTTTCTCCCCATTTTCAGCACCCCTACCACAAGTGCAGACGCCACCCCTATCGTGCCATATTCCCCTCTACTATCCTCACTTGGGGACCACCACAGTTTGTGTGTTGGCCCCTGCCACTAGTCTACCACTGGCCCGGTTGTATGAGTTTTTCGATTATGCACTTGGGGCTCATGATTCTTCCGAGGGGTTTTCCGCATATCATTTGTCCCCTACATTACGGTGTTGCTCTTCTTCCTCATTCCACAGCAGGTTGCAGTCTTGGAGAACCGGGGGGAGGGGGGGGTTGGGGGGGGAAGAAGGGGAAAGTGCTTTTAGTCGACGCGGCGGAGGATGTCAACTGTTGCTGGGTGGGGGTGGTGGGGGGCACTGGTTCTCCAGGAGCTTGGTGTGCCCAAAATGGATGTCGTTGCTGCAACATACGGAGGTTTTGCCATATATGTGGCCGCAAAAATTGCGGCATATAAACAGTGAGGGAGGTCACGGTTGGTGCAGAAAGCAACATTGTCGCTGTAGCCACTGGCAAATCAAGAAACTGAAGGCAGCATTCATGGGGATGCGCAGCCGTGCATCCTTCAGTGCTCTTTCTGACTCCAAACATGGAGCAGTTTAAAAA
Source organism: Eutreptiella sp. 'Long Island Sound 2002' (assembly GCA_964036045.1). Taxonomy (NCBI): domain Eukaryota; phylum Euglenozoa; class Euglenophyceae; order Eutreptiales; family Eutreptiaceae; genus Eutreptiella; species Eutreptiella sp. 'Long Island Sound 2002'. The sequence goes on from OZ038379.1 coordinate 19,400,605, forward strand.
TCAGCTTCTTTAAGGTCTGCTCTGCCAACAACCCAGCGGACCCTTTAAGCAGGGTGAGAAGCTTCCCAACACGCTGGCTGGCCCAGCAAGAAGCAAAAAAGCGGATGGTGCAATGGGGACAAGCTGCTGACTAGCCGACGTTGCGGCAGGCAGACAGGGCGGGGACAGGCATGGGGCCATGGAGAATAAACCAATGAAGGCTTCGACTCCTTACATGTCCAAGTGATGGTCAGGGGTCTAGAAAACATGGTGGTGGGGATGAGGAAATAATTGTCCTTAATGTATTGGCCCACACACCTCTCGGGATAAATTTGTTTCGGAAGCACAAAATATCACATTGGTTGTGCAATTTGAAGTAGCAGGGATGGTTTTGGAGTTGATTTGGTTGGAAGGGTGGCAATGTTCTGGTGTGCGTTGGGGAGGGGGGCTTGGGCCTTGAGGCTAAGGAGTAGGACAGTCGCCCAACAGTGGCGCTCCGGGCAAACCCTTCCCCCTAGCTACAGCCGGGGATGAAAGCAGTGCCTTTCTGTAATGTAAACAGGGCAGCACTGCTCCACTCCTTGCAAACGAGACATTAGGGGGGAGCGTCACTGCAGCACCATGAATCCACCGATTTTTCAGCTAGTTCCAATTTTTTCTGTAAAGACCATGTGGTCTAGCAGAGTACTGCGTCTGTTTTCCTCTGGCTGACCTGCTTACCTCCATGTGGCTGCCATTCGCTTTCCTTTGAGCTGCGGCCTCCTCCCTGGCTCCCTCTTAGCGCAACATCGAGCATTGTTGCCACACGCAGATGCAATGTGTCTAAGATACCATGGCACACAGGATGTATCAGGCCGGGTGCTGGCGATGCCTGGGGCAGGAGAGGAGGAAGGGAGGGAGGGTGAGTTGGGGGCGCAACCAAGTTGGCACCCAGACACTTTTGTTGCGTGACTGAAACTTGACCCCACCGCATGCCTCCGCTCTGCAGTTTCTCTGTCGCTTGGCCTTTTCACAATGTACGGTCCAGACGGCAGCCCTCGGTCCGGATCTGCTGTGCCTCCATCCCCGCAGCCGCTGTGGGTTCCTGGGTCCAGCACCCTACCTCCAGAATGCCACCGTGGGCACTTCCTGCCGGTCTCCAGCCGCCTGATTGTTGCAGTCACGTTCGCAATAGCGTTTGTCGTGCTGAGCACACTCGTCAGGCATTCCCACACAGGGGCCGCCGCACGCACGGACCTCACTCTGACAAGCCTTTTCGCTGGCCTCGCACACGCCCCGCACCAGCCCCCCGGCATGCCCCTGCGGACAAAGACCATGATGACCGCGCGACGGGCGCTAGACCCGCTCCGCGTGCCACGCGCAACCCGACCCTGGGCCCCCGGTGCCCGCCACCTCTCCCGGTTGGCCGCCGGCAAGCAGTCGGTCCCGCAGGGGGTGATCCCGGACATTGTCCTGGCCCCCTTCGCGCCCCACACCGCCACAGTCATCTTCCTGCATGGGCTGGGCGACACGGGCTCGGGCTGGATGGACGCCTTCGAGGCTATCCAGCCGCTGCTGCCCCACGTCAAGTTCCTCCTCCCGTCCGCCGAGCAGCAGCCTGCGTCGCTGAACGGCGGGATGCCGATGCCGTCGTGGTTCGACATTCAGAGCCTCACAGAGATGGACCAGGACCCCCACATGGGCCTGGACGAGACTGTGCGTCGCGTGCACATGCTCGTGGACCAGGAGACCCGGGAGCACGGGATCCCGCCGTCCCGGGTCATGGTCGGGGGCTTCGCGCAGGGCGGAGCTGTGTCGCTGTACGGGGAATAATCGTACGACGCTGGCCTGGCGGGTATTCTGGCCCTCTCCACGTGGCTCCCCCGCGCCGGGCAGTTCGTGGACGAGGCCACAGAGGAGGCATTCGGCACCCCGTTCCTGATGTGCCACGGGCAGAGCGACGAGGTGGTGCAGTTCGCGTATGGCGAGCGCAGCTTCGCCGCGTTGCAGAGCAGCGGCCGGAACGGGCAGTTCCGTTCGTTTGAGGGCCTGGGGCACTCCCTCAACATGGACGAGCTGCGGGCGGTCCCGGACTGGCTGGTCCTGCGACTGCCTGCACAGTAGAGTCGTGCTCCATGCCCCTCTCCCCTTAAATCTTGCTGACAAGCAACAGCAACGCGCAAGCACGTCACCACTCCGTTTTGGCCATTCCTCCTTCCCAACACTTCGGGCTCTACTCTACTCTGGCAATCCTAGAGCCTTGGTGTTGGCCCTACCAAATCCAAATTTTGGGCCAAAAACTCACCAAGGGCGCCCTGGGGGAGCTTCAGCCGGCGACATGCATGGAGTGTCTGCACGGTGCGTGCTGCCGGTCCGAGGGAAGGCAGAGACTCAGTTGACACAAAACGCTGAGCACTGGCCGTGATATGATCCATCCGTCCGAAGTCACCCTCACAAAACAATGCGTGATGGTGTGGAACGGAGCGGCGGCTGCGCACTTTTGGTTCCTTAAGGCATGGGCCCACACTGCTTCGATGGGGGAAGTAGTCTGTGGCCAGCGCGCTGCACAAGCAGCCGGTTGGCGGTGGTACCGTCTCCGCCCTACACATCCCCTCATACAATGACATAGATCAACAAAACAGACAACAGACAACAGAGATGGTATTGAACACTGGGCGTACTGTAAGATACCCCATCAGCCACACGTAGTGACAAAGGAGGGAAAATGCCAGGCGCCCACCCCCATAGCCATGATGCCAGCCGGTGGGGCAGGTCCTAAATGGGGGCATCGTCACGGTGGCATCATGAGCGGGCTGACCATCTCTCGCGTTTTTGAACCCGCCCCCTTCACCTCGAACCCAGCGGGCAGACACCCAATGCCCCCTATCCAAGCACGGAGGATTCCCACCTCAAAAGGCGAACAAGTGCGTACACCCGGCAGTATCAACCGGCATACTTAGTCAGCCTCTATGGCACCCCCCCCCCCCCCCACTCCACCCCACCACCACCACCTCTTGCCCTAACATAGGTGCTTGTGCTTGAAAAAGGGGAAGGTGGTTGGAGTGGGCGGGCTGATATCCAAGGGCTCATGTACTAAAGCCCACGGAGTTTGTTGTATATAAATTGACTCTGCCTTTGAGAAACATTTGGTCAGGCACAGAAAATGGAGGTTCAGCAGTTTCCTGATGCTCAATGATGCGCATCCCCTGGACTGCTTCAGTTTCAACTCCAGTTTTGGGGATGCTTGGGCTAACCTCACAAAGCCCTTCTATTGGCATGGGGAAAACAGGGTCCCACTGCACATACACTGTACATGTGGCACAGTGGACGGCACCGGCCTATTGGCAGCTGGTATTGATGCAGCAGAAGCAAGTAGGGGCCGACTTTGAGGGGGCGCGGGTGCACATGGGATGCCTGCATTGTGTGTGCTGCCACTTCGAGGGACTCGGTTGACACGAAACGCTGAGCACTGGCCTCGATGTGATCCATCCATCTAGAGTCGCCCCTCACGAAACGATGCGTGATGGTGTGGAACGGAGCGGCGACTGCACACTTTCTGGTTCCCTGTGGCACTGACGTACAGGTTGTCTGGCTCAGCATGGCGTCAGCCTCTGTGAAAACCACTGCCGAACTGTGCATCCTCATTAGTGCCCTGATACCAATGCGCCGCGATCTCGTTGGCAGAAAGGTACCTATGGTACTTAGTAGAAACCCATACTTTGTGGTACTTTGGGCATCATTGCTGTTTGGTAGTAGGTTCTGATGCATTGGGGGTGTGGCATTTTTGAATGTTCACCCTGTTTCACCCATTTCTACTTTTTTGCACACATTTTTTACCCATTTCCGCCACATCTACTCTTTTTCTCAGTTGATTGATATGGTGATACACTTTGAGGGTGCCTGCTACACGACATCATATTTCCCTCCTCATTTCTCAGGCCCATTTTCTCCATGGATCTCAGTCATGGGGATAGGGTGTTCTACACCCGCTCCAATGGCCTGCGACCTCCTGCCACGGTGGTTGGGACTCCTCCACTTGGAATACTACCAAGATGGGTTGAGAGTGGTGAATCAGTAACGCAAGATGGAGTCCATCTCCTTTGCCATCTCAAGTTCAGACTCGCCACCTGATTGCCCCCCATCTCCGCTGCCCAACACACAGTCAAGTTCCCCCCCAAAGGCCCCTGGTCCTTCACCATGCCACAAGAACCGGGAAGGTCCCCCTCAAGGTCCCCTCCAGTCCGGTTTGGGTCGCCTAATTCTCAGGGTGTTTCCAAGGGGCGTGCCCAGGGGCTCTTCGTGGGGAACATAGTCTAAAAGTAGCGCGCAGTGCAAGGATTCCCCCCTTGTCGTCCAAAAAAATGAACATGGCGTATGGGCACCCCGGATCAACCTAGAATTGTGGCATGGACTGCCGTCGGCATATAGGCCCAAAAATGCAGCGACCACCGGTCTTGCCGCGTCATCCCCTACTTCATGAGTCTCCGGAAAAATGGCCCTAAAAATTGATGCCAGGAAAAAGATGGATGAGGAGGTGGCAGCTTGCGACATCAATGACTGAAACTTCCAAGTCATTGGGCTCGTGACGGACAAAACAACCAGTAGAGGGAAGGGGGCAAAACCAGAGGTTGTAGGGCTGGAGACGGAGACGCAGGAGGGCAAAGAAGCACACACACCGAAAAGGCCACGGACAATGGCCAAAGGGGGCATGGACCCAATCCCGCCCCACAAAGAAGACGGCGAAAGGGGACAACGAACAATCGTGGGAAGGCCAAGGAGGTTGTAGGCAAGGGAAACACAATGATGGAGGACAGAGTGCTGGGTTGAGAAAACGGCAAACCAAACGTCTAAAACCACCGGCCGATGGCGGCCGAGGCAAAAAACGGGCGAGGGCCGGGATCACCCAAGGGGCTGAAGCACCACACATAGGCAAATATGCACACACAGAACACACATGACACAACGGGTGGACGAGAGTGGCGACATGGCAATCATTGCACCCACCCTGCTGGGGCGGTTTGGGCATATAGGCCGAGAGACTTTATATGTTGTTGTGTGGGGGAAGGGGTAAGCACAACAGTCATTTGGGCTGGCTAGGCGTAGCCCCGGGAATTCGCAATGTTCTACAGCCCTGTCACCAATGGAAATGGACAACGGGCTTCTTACATGCTTGCACCAAGTTCCCTTATTCGAAAAGAAACACTGTTGCCTTGCAAGTTGCCACGGAACAGCCCAACCACACTTCAGCGTTCCGGTCCACAACGCTAGTGAAGTATGAAGAGTTGGCCCAAACCCTCATGCGGCACCAACGTTGGGATATGGCATTAGGAAGGCGTTTCCTCCAGTCTGTACAATGCACAGAAAACTCCCTTCTGCACCCATTTTATAAAAGAGTGCGACAGTGTTACACAGCCCTGCACACCTCCATTGCTACTTCTCGTCGCCGCATCATTGTCCGGAGGCGTTAGGGGGCTTTCCTCCTTAGCTACTAAGACACACTGATGGAAACATGTAACACACGAAGAACCAAATTTTGGATACAATCCCTACGTGCCTTGAGGCATCAATCAATGCAGGCGCTTCCAAATATTTCCGCACAACTGTTAAGGGAGAGCTGGTCCATTGTGGAGGACCTCTTCCGGGATACGGCAGCCACAGTACATCACCTCAAAAAGCGTTCACAACCCTGCAACTCCTGGAACTCAAAACTAAAACGAGTTTGCATGCCCCACGCTTCCCTAAAACCCCCAGAGTGAGACACTTCAGGGCAACGTCATCAAGTCCATGGCAGACAACAACCCTCTGCACCGCAACGTAGACCTCTTTCTTCGATACTGCTTATTCTGTGCATAGCACACCGCTGTTATTGACTCAGCCTTCCAGTTTGTTTTGTGCTCCATTAGCACACCGGGATGCCTTCGGGCGTGGCAGTTCCCACTGCATTTCCTGGTATCAGATACAGCAGGTCCTTACTACGTGTAATGTCCGCTACCAGTGGGGCAATCGTAGCACTGGGCAGCTCTGATCCTTGATTCTGAGAGATTTCTCAAGTGTCTTCGAATGAGAAAGCTCTGGCAGCTCATCATGGCTTGACCACCCCCCCCCCCGAAAAAAGAAATAGGTGGTGGTGGTGGTGGTGGGTGCCAATCACTGGGCCCACTTGTTTCCGGCTGTTGCCCCTCGTTGCCTCCGAATGCCTGCTGCATGCCGGGCTAGCATGGCCATGAGCCATGCACACCACGTCCTGCCGGCCGGCCAATCGACCACCTGCTACACCCGCGACCGTCTCGCTCCTCAGGGCAGGAAGGGCGCTCATTTGCTGATCCACCTTTGCAGTCTTCATGGCCGAGGCTCTGTCCGCACCGTAACCCATGGGCTACGCTCCGTGATATAATACCCTTCCATTCATGCGCCCTCGCACCCAAGGCACATGAGGTTGCCCAGCTCTAAGGCGCTCGGAGGCCGCAGGTTTCTGCTGCGGGCCTACCTCCTCTCGCTCTGTGTGTGCTCCGCGCTCGCATAGCAGCAGCAGCACACGCCCGGGGGCAGCCAGGCCGCACCCTCCCGCATTCAGCGGTCCCCACTTGCCGCGCACGTCACGGGGCCCGGCAGGCGCGCCTCCCAGTGTGCCCCGGCGGTTCCCGATGGCGACGCTGTCGGGTGTACCGGGGACCGCCCGGGGGCCGCAGGCCCGCAGCATCTCCTAAGCAACGCCGGAGGGTGTGCCGGGGCGGCCGTGGCCCGCGGCCTCAAACCCTCCCTTGCCAACGGGACCGAAGGCGTGTCCACCTCCCACTCCCCATCTCGGAGGCCTACGCTTCATGTCGTATACCTCGACAGGACGGCACGGCCTGACTCGGGCGCTCGTCCCCGGTCCCGTCCCCACACGTCTGAGCCCAGCAGCCCCCTTCCCTCGGACCGCAGCAGCGGCCCCACGGCCGACGACTCAACCGCGCCGCCCCCGGCCACGCCTTTGCCCAGGGCGCGCCCAATGCCGCGCGCCCCGCCCCAAAGCGCTGCTTCGAAGCCTGCCGCCCCCGGTACCGCCGGCCCCCGCAGCCCCGGCGACCGGGCCACGGCCTCCAGTGCCCTTGTGCGCGTCCTGACCGCCGCCGGCAGCCCCCCGTCCAGCCCCGGCGACGGGCACGCCCTGGCCCGCGACCTGCGGGCGCTCGCCGAGCCCCGGCACTTCCAGTACATCCGGCGCCACCGCCTCTCGGAGCTCCGCAAGGCCTTGCACCGCATGGCCCCCACACTCGCCGCCCAAGCCCCGAGCCTGGCGGCCCCGCTCGCGCTGGACACCCTTGATGCGCTCGCAGCGCTTGCCGCGTGCTCCCCTCCCCTGCGCCGTGCGCTCGCGGCCTCTGACGCCCCGCAGGCATTGGTGGCGCGCCTCCAGGCCGACCCGCACCTGCTCCCCCTCTCAAACGCCAGCGCCCTCTTCGTCGCCCTCGGGTCGGGGGAGGTGACCGCCGAGCCCCTGACGGCACAACTCGCCCTGCGCCTGCAGGACCCCGCGTCGCTTGCCGAGCTCGGCCCGGCCCCGGCGGCCATGCTGCTGTGCGCCGCCGCTTAGCTGGCGACGCCGCGCCGCCGGCTCGTCCGGGCGGTCGCCGCGTACCTCCGAGCCCAGCCGGGCGCGGCCCTGCACAACGTGCCCGCCGTGACCGTCCTGCGCGCCCTGTCGGCCCTGGCGTCGCTCCGGGTCGGAGACCGCGCGCTCGAGCGGCAGCTCGCCGAGCAGTTGCAAGGGGACATCGAGCAGCTGTCATTGTAGGGCAAGGAAGAGATGACTAGGAATTCGGACAGCACACTACATGGAAGAGACGCACCGCACATTTCACATGCTCGCTTCGTTATCATCAAACAAGGACTAGTCTCCACATGCTAGAGAAGAACAAGAAAGTAGTCTGAGCTTATCGAAAAGACATTGGTGATTTTCATGGATGTGCTGGCCTTTGATTTTGCGAATTCGGGCATTTGGTGGCATTTGGTTGCGGCAACGACACAATATTGGTCCGAAGGACTGGATCTCAGTGGCCCAGTTGTTTGGCAGCCGTGAATTAGTCAAGGAGGCAACCGGGAACAAGAGAATGGTCTAAAAGCTTGTAGAGAGATTTAGCTGCGCCACACCATGCCCACAAAGCCAAAATGAGCTACAAAACCCCCACAACTTGGCTTGGTGAAAGCAAATGTTTGGTACATTGCACAAAAAGGTGAAGTTGCGCCTGATTAGGGGAATGTATCTCATGGTGCTCGGTCCCCAATTCTTTCCATCCTCATCTCCAACGGCAACTTCCTCTACAAGCATCGTTTTATGGTATCCTTATCCGTCAGGCAGAAACAAACGTTCAAATGCCTGCCACACACATGTGAAATCTGGGTCTTTACCATGTGCCCCGTGTTGCCAGGATCCACTGTACCATATGCTGGAGTCGCCCACTTTTCCAAGCACAGTCTTGAGTACTCTTTGAACTTCTTGAGTCAGTGCAAAAAAAAAAAAAAAGAATAAGTGTTCAAATGCCTGCCACACTGCCGGTGGCCGCTGTGCCGGGTGTCGGCTACGGTGCTGCATGCAAAGCAGGATTTTTTTGTCGCCCTATTGATACCCCCACCGACCCGATGCCCGACGGTGACGCGGTGGCGGCGGCACCTCTCCCCCCTCCCATTGTACCACCGAGTAGCTCTTACACGTGCTCGGTAAAAAGGTTGAGCAGGGCACGGCAGTGGCCCCAGCTAGAAATAAGGCAACAAATCATCTTCCACCAGGCGGAATGTGTGTGGAATGCGCTGTCATGGTGCGCAATGTGTGCAGCATGAGTTATCATGCTGCGGAATAGGTCCCCGCTACTTGGGTCATTACTTGGGACTCTCATCCAAAACAAAACCTTTATACAGCCTGCATACATGTTTCCTCTTGTATCCCTCGTTTTTTGTAGACTAAAGTGTTTTTGTTAGTCATGGACTCCCTAAAGGTTGTGCTATCACGGCTACAAGGGCAAGGTGAGCTCCCCACACGACGTGATTTAGAACGGGATATTCACTTGTATGGAAGGCGGTTCACCCAAGAGCACATCGAGAACGCAACGTGGAAGGTGGATTAGGCCAAGATTTGGTGGCTGCGCGATTGGTTGCAGGTCATGCCTCAGGGTTTCTTGTTAGAATTGCCCCCTCTTTCACCTCCTCCGACTCCTCTGCTACGTGCGTAGTAGTAGTAGTAGTAGCGTTGGCACATGGTTGGTAGAGGATTGGAAGAGGGTTGGCAGAAGTTTGGCAGAGTGGCAGAGGGTTGATAAATATGATGTCATCCATGCTCCGAATTGTGGTTTGCTATGTAGCCTTTTTGAAAAGATGGAATCTCTGCGTTCGGCATTTCACCGACATTATAGTGATCAGTCTTTGGTTAATATAACATCTATTTTGGTGAATGATGTTACCATCGATTGGAATTTGGCTGCTGCGGAGTCTAATACAAATCGTACTGGAATTTGGGAAAGAAATCTGATTTGTGACACCTGGCTGGGGAAGTTCAGTTGGTCATGCAAAGGTATGATGTCAACCACTTGAATACCCTGATGCACAACGGGTCCACGGACAACAACAATGACAAAAATCGAAATGTGACAGCCCTAGACACAAGCTCTGCTGCACAGCAACCAGTATTCATGGAACCCCCCACCCTCCCCTGGTGGCACCCACGAGACCACTTTCACATTTCACAACATGCAACCCTCGACACCAAGGCCGCGGGCCATGAGGCAACGGATACTGGGTTCGCATACGCCCCCGTGTCACAGGCGCATGGTCATAACCACAATTGTTCAATGTCTTGCTTGCTGCACTGCAGCGTAGACCAGTTCTGTACCACACCAGGTGGTTTCTAACTGTGCATTGGCTCTGCTCCTCTGGACAGTGAGGTCAGCTCGCACCCACCACCCACCCGCAGTGCCGGTTAGACTCTAACCCTTGCCCTGCAGGTCGTGCCCCTGGCTTGCACTCTTTCCCTGGCACGTAAGGACGTGTCGTTGTCGTGCCCCAGGGGCGCAACGGCGCCTGTGTTGGTGCAAAGGAGTCTCTACACTTCAGCATATGCTCCTGCCGTTAGGTGTCTCAATAGTTCATTGCTGTACCGTGCGTGGCGTCTACCTTTGTCGCTCGACACCATTCATGCGCATGCTGTCCACTGTTTCTTGCCCACTGGCTTCCAGCTGCCTCACGTGGGCCGCACTCTCGCAGCCCCAATCATGCTTCGGCTGTTCAGCACGTGACAACGTGTCGAGAGTGTAACTCAGGGGCGCTACGGCGCCCTGCTTTTTTATTTCTTGATTGCTCCATGCCGCCGTGGCGTCCCATTTACCCTGGTCAGCTCGAGCCCACCACCCTCCCTTTGCGCCGGTTAGCCCGGTCTCTTGCTCTGTGGGTCTCTCTCCTACTCTCTCCCTCCCAATCTCTCTTGCTCTCCCCTGCTCTCTCTCTGGTTGCTCCTCTCTGTTCCTTTCCCACTGTGCTCTACCCTCTCTCTCTCTCTTTCTCTCTCTCTCCCTCTCGCGCCCAAAAAAAATGGGGGTTCGGGTCGTTCGGTGCATCTCTATCCCCCCCGGGGTTCGAACCATCCTCCACGGGACAGAAGAGGTGTGGTGTATCCACTCAGCCACGACATTGGGGTATCTGCACCATGCGCTCCACTCTTCTTCTCCTTTGTGTCACCCCCTGTCATGCGTATCTTCTTTCGCATGGGGGTGTGTTCAGCAGCGTGTAGAGGAACCGCACAGCGTCCCCGGGTACCGGGTCCGCCTGCCTGAAGAGCGTTCTTTGGAAAAATCGCAAGAGGTCTGCTCGGCCTGCCAGCCACACATGCATGCAATCTCGAGTTCTGCTCACCGAGGAGGGCACCGCTCTGTGTCCTGCTGCCGTCGGACAGTGGAGGATCGCCTCCCACTGGGACGGGTGCCACTTGCCTGCATTCTTGGGTCGCCATTGGACCTGCATGTTCGCCAGAGCCTGGGTCTTCAGGGTCCAGTTGATCTGGACCATCACCGAGTAGAGCTCCTGATTGCTCATCAGCAATGGTTCCCCATGGTTGTCCACAATCTCACAGTGCATCCTGGTGTCATGTGGTTGGTCCAGTCGGAACCAGATCTGCTGGTTGCGGGCCCAGGCGATTGTGGTCAGCTCCGCTTCAACTGCTTGCAGTCCTTCGTTCGCAAGGGCGTCCAGCTGACTCAGTGCTTGCACTTTGAAACGCTGGTGTTCTTGCTGAGGCTTGACCTTCTTTGGGGCTGGCTGGATGTGTGTGTATGGGCCATACCGCTGCTGATGTGATCCCTTCTCCTGCTTTGTCCTTCGAGACGGCATAACGCTTGGGTGCCTGTCCGCGACAGGACGCGGCGTTCAGCTGCTTGGAGTTCTCCTTTGCGTGCTGCTGCTCACTGCGACAAAGCGCAGCTCATGTGTTGCAAACTCTGCGTCGGAACACAGATTTTTCAGACATGCATTGTTGTGCTTGGAACCTGTGAGATGTCCGCACCATTGTGCAAGGGCTACTGGCTCTGTCATTAACGACCCTGTCCTGGGTTCCTGCGTTTCCTGAGCCTTCGCTTCTTGCGCTGTCGCCTGGTGTCACTCACATCAGTGCTGAAAGACAGTGTGTCCGCTGCTGACAGTGCACTGGACAGCACTCCTTGGTGTGTGTGTCCTATCCTCATTTCCTCACTTTCTATACTGCTTGAGGAGTATGGTCCCATCTCACGTGGCGTTGGCTCCCCGGATGCTTCCCCTGTCAGTTCATCACTGTCCATGGGTACCATACCCAAGGATGACCAGAGTGCCGTGGTGCCCTCTGACTCTGATCCCGACCCTCCCCTCAAGCCTACCGTGGACTCTGACCCTGAAGATGAGTTTGATGCAACATGCTGTGACCACAGTGGGCTTGAACACATGCCTTCCATGGCCAATCCATTCGCCACCTCGTTTCCCTGCACGTTGACATGTGCTGGGACATGTTCCCACCTGACTTCTCTTCCCGGCGTCGCCATTTCCTGTAGCAACACTTCCCAGACTGGGACGTGGACTTGCAGTTTTCAGATGTGGTTGTCCATCCCTTTGACTTCCAGCGTTGGGCCCTGCCAGTCGCTCCCAGCAGCAGGTACTGCGAGTCGGTGAGGATTGCCAGTTTTGGCACCCAGAATCCCTATAAGGCTTCCACGGCTGCCCAAAGCTCTGCTCCGTTATTTGTTTGCCTCTGATGTGTTGGTATGTATCCACAGAAGCGCACCTCCGGTCCTTGGTCGTCTTCCGCCGCGAAAACGCCAAATCCCCCGGCCCTGCGCATGTCCTTGTGGCTCAGTCGTTTCGACGATCCGTCCGTGTACACTATCCTGTAGCCCTTCGCCACCAGTTATGCATTCAGATCTTGCACTCCTTGTAGCACTCCCGGGCCTGCCTGCCTCGGGCGCTTCGGACGTGATTCCGTTGCCCTTTGCCAACTGTGATTGATGGCTGATTTCTCTTGGGTGAAGCACTCCGTGTGTGTTTGCCACCATGCATTCAATCCCCCATGTACTTGCACTTCCCCTTGTCGCGGCTGCACTCCGGTGTCTCGAAGGTGTTCCAGTGATTTTTGAAAGTCTTTTCATTGTTCCCTGCGCTCCCCTGTGTAAAATCCCACCCACTCACATAGCTCCCTTAGCCATGTTGTTAGGTATGACGTGAACACCGGCGACGCTCCTGCCTTGACTTCGCATCAGTACCGCCAGTGGGCACTGCTTGCTGACCACATCGCCCAGCCTTGGTTCGTTTTTAGTAACCATTCTTGGTCGTCGGACTCCATCATATCTCGGATCGTGGATGTCCCGTTATCAGTTTCCACCTGGCCATAGTAATGCTGTATAACCGCCGCCGCCGCTTTGAACATGGGGCATTCGACCATCGCGTGCTCAACCGTCTCCTTTTGTGAGCACACCGGGCACTTGTCAGTGCCTGACCTCTTGTAGACTCTTGCATGTACAGTCAGTTTATGCCACAGCGCCTTTTGCGCAAAGTCCCGAACCCTCGGTGGTAGCTGTGCCTGTGCCAATTGTTCCCATACCTCCGGTGTTTGCGGGTCGCGGACCCCTGGCTGAGAGGCGTAGAACTGGAGCAGCCATGCCCTGGTCCAGTTTTGGGTATGGACTGCGGGGGTATCAAACCCCCTTGTGACGGGACTTTTTTGAGGAGTCGTCCGCCATGATTGTAGACCCCTTTCCATGTCCGAGGCAGTGCATTGAACAATCTTGCGTCCTCCAAGGATTGGAATTGACCTCACGTCAGCACCCCCTGCCGGATCAATTTCGTGTTGTAGTAGGAGCAGCGGAACTCATTTCGGAAATACACAGAGTGCCACAACGGCAGGCGGTCCCGGTTTGCCGGGGGGGCCACCTGCGGGGCCACTCTCTGGATGTTGGAGTGTGCCTTTGCCGACCATCCCAGGAATGTTAGATCAGCCGTTCGGACCATGCCCAGTTGAATATATGGAAGGTTGTCCTTGGATGGTGTGAACCCTATGGTTGTTGCCCATGCATAGAAGGTCTCCACTGCCTTGTCGGGAAATTTGTGAGGCTCCCCCAACAGGCTGACGAACGGAGCCGCTGCCTGGTGTATAAGAAACAGCTCTGGTTCTGGTAGTGCCAGTCCCCCTTGCGTTCTTGGTCGTGAGAGGATTGGTAGGGTGATTACCCAGCTGTTGGTACCCATAGTCACGTGGTACACCAACTTCAGTTGTCTGATCACCGAGACTGGGGCGTAGTATGCCTTGGATACCCATGCCACGACTGGCAGAATCCATGATGTCAGCATGAACGCACGTTCGTTCATGGACAGTTGCAGCGTGGATACCACCCTAGCGCGACGGAAGGCCTCTTGCAGCGCTGGTGCAAAAGCCTGCTCTATCGTCAGCCCCCATCCTTGGTCATCTTGTTGGTGCCGAATACTCCCAAAGCGTACACCCAGATACTTGACGAAGTTTTTGACATCCACTCCAATGTCCCGAAAGCACCTCGCCCACTCCATTCCCCCACGGTTGCGAACTATCGCTGCCGTTTTGCTCAGGTTGACCTTCAACCCCGAAAACTGTCCAAAACATGAAACCACTTCCCATACCCTCTTCAACAGTTGTGGGTTGGCTCTTCCATCAAAGAAGATGATGAGGTCGTCTGCATACATCATGACAGTCAGCCCTGGATCCAGGTCTTGTAGTGGGAAAATCACAAAGGATGCCACCAGGGAGAACAGCGCCGGGGAGAGTGGATCCCCCTGGCGCGTGCCTGCCCTCGGGTGGTGGTAAACACCTGGGACGTATCCTTTTCCAACGGAGTATAGATACAGTGCTCGTAAAAGATGTAGAATCAGACGGATATACAGGAAAGGTATGCACATCAGACCCAGTGCCGCCGACACCATCTCGTGAGACATCGTGGGGAAAGCATTTCTGAAGTCTACTGATAACGCCGCTCCTTCACTTAAGCCATCCCAGAGTGCCCGTGACCCATAGACATGCTGGAGTATGCTTCTGTGTCGAAGGAAGCCTGTTTGCTGTGACGGAATGCAGTGAAGGAGTACATCCTCTAACTGGATCAGGAGGATATTGGTGAGCCACTTCTGCCTTGTAGTTTGTAGTGGAATTGGTTGGAGCGAATCTGGTGTCTGCATCGCCTTCGTCTTGGGGATCATTGTCACTACTCCCGAGGTCCATGTCTCCGGCATTTTGCCCACTTCGAGGAAGCGCTTCATTGAGTCATACATTTGCGGTTCGACGATGCCCGAGAACCTCTTGAAGAATTTTGCCGAGAAACCATCCAATCCAGGGGAACGGTTGCTGTTCAGCCTCTTAAGGCCTTCATGAACTATGTCCAGGGATAGTTGCTTGAAAAGGAGTCAACCTGCCTTGCGCAGTCGCTGTTCCACTCCTAACGACTTCACATAGGCCACACAATCTTCTTCCGTGGATCCCGTCGGGGTGGACACTTTGTCCCAATGGTCCACCAGCTCTTTTGCCACCGCCTTTGCCCCCCGTATCGCCGAGCCTGTCCTGGATACCAGCTGTTGAAGCTTCTTTCGTTCCTGCAACTCCCGCATTAACCGATACAATTCGTTCCTTTGCGTTCTCGGATCTCCTGAGGTGTCCCCGGTCGTGATCACCCGCTTGAGCTTGGACAGTGTTTCCATGCCCGTTCTGTCACGCTGAGCCTTTTCATACACCCCCACCAGGAGGGTGTAGGCTGTTGCTGCATCTGTTGCTGCAATCCTCAGTGATGATAGAAATTGGTAGACCGCTGGTGCGACAGAGTCTCTCGTGGAGCCACGCAGGAACCGCAGGGCTTGTAGCTCTACCGACTGCTTTTTGTTTTTATGCTCCCTTTGATAGCTGATCGCCTTCTTTTGGATGCAGCTCAGCGCCTCTTCCCACCATTGATCCCCTGTTGACTTGATAGACTTGAGAGAGGTCTCCGGATCTTCCATTGCCTCCGGGTCGTGAAGGATGGTCTCTGGGCAGTAGAATCTGGGGACTGTGTCCTCTGTGTCGAAAGACGGGGGTGTGAATTCAGCCAGGATTGCCTTGTGGTCTGAGTTGGCAGCAAACATGGGGTACACGCTGGTCGCCAGGCTCAGCAATTCGGATGTTGTGTGGATGCGGTCAATACGGCGTAGCCTCTGCGGGTCGAGTCGCTCTCCTTCTCGGGGGTAGCCGTATGTGAAGCCCGTCGGACACGATGCTTCCTTGTCCTTGATGTCCGTCAGGGTTGGACAGTGAATATCCACCCAAACATCCTGCAGACCCGCTTTCGCCAAGGTCGTCACCTCCTGGTCTCTGGCACGTAAGGACGTGTCATGTTCAAACTCTGGGGGCGCGAAGGCGTCCCTGTGTTTTACAACTAAACTATTGTGGTCAGCACATAAAATCTGGTTTGGTCCATGTAACTCCTTGGCGATGTCTTTCCATTGCGACTGTCGACACGTGTGCTTGTGGTGGAAGTGGACCACAACTATGGTGGTCTCCAGCGGAACACTCGACAGTGAGGCTTTCAACGCCCTGGGAGACAAGAACTTCATTGATTGCAGTGTCCACTTGGATGTTTTCCACGCCAGTGCCACTCCTCCCCTTCCTTCTTCATGAAGTGGTCCGTCCAGGCCATACCCGTACTTTGACAAGCACTGCATGCCCGCTTGACGATAATCCACCGTGACGAAGTGGGGTTCTTGGATGGCGAAGAAGTCCACCTCCAGGGACCGCAGCAGTGACCCTGGGGCCACTATGCGCTTTTGCTTACGCTTTCTCATGGTTATTTTTGTTTGAAACCCATTGATATTTTGGGACAATACTCTGAGCGTGCTGCTCAGAGGGATGCTTGATGCTGACGTCATCGTGCTGCTCCATTGGACGACGAAGCCTCATCCTGCTTTAAGTCCCGCTTGCGTTTGAGGGAGCTGATGACCTTGTCGACTTGGTCATCCAACTCCATGGCCTTGGCCATTTCTCCCGCCGTAACTAGGCCTTGCCTGCGTGTCTTCGAGTCGTCTGTGTTTCTGGGCCGATCTGTGATTCGCCTTTTCCGCGCCTCATAATCCGCCTCGGAGATCACAAACATCGGAGGCATCCCAGAATCTGACAGGTAGACCTTTCCAATTAGCTGTGTAACACTTTCCCCGGTTAATCGCCATGTGGCAGTGCGCATCTCCCCAACACTCCATCTGACGCGGTCCGCGATGTACCGGCAGGGCACTGAGGGAGCAAGGGCCTCAGTCAGGTCTGAGAGGTACCACCACGGTGCCACATCCAGAATGTACACTGTGCCCACAAGGTCCTTCTTCCATGTCGAGGGGACTGTGGGCTTGGAGATGATATCCCTATCGAGGAACCGTCCTGTCCTCGGGTCCTTGAAGACGGCCCCGATGGCAGCCACCAGTTCACGATACCTTGTCTTCAACAGTGAGTGCCCAGTTTCCGTGAGACCCAGCAGGAGTTTGCTGGGCCCCAGCACGTGGATTTTCACTGGCGATTGTGCCTACAGAACGCCCGGGATTGTCCAAAACATCGCGAGAACTGAAGCATACAGAATGGGGGACCATGTTTCATTGTGCGTCTTCTTGATCCACACCTCATGGACAGCAGCCATGTTGGTCAGGTTGGCACCACGATACCATTCCACTGGCTGGATCTGGAACCTTGGCTTGGATCCGAACTGTGATACCACAGTATTCACCTGTTCCTCATTCAACGCCGTGAAGAACAGCTTTGAGTTCCGTGGGTCTGTCCCCGGGAGGAGATGGACTTCATCATAATTCAGGCCAATAGACCCCAACAGCCCGTTGATTAGGTCATTGTGAACTTGCACAGCGTATTGGTTATCCCGCATATCTGGCTCGTGGAACACCACCTTGTCAACTTCTGCCCCAGGCGTCATAAGCCGCAGAAGCTTATACGTTGGGGGCGGAGATAGGTTTCTGGAATCCCTTGTGCTGCTTGCAATCCAGACATCAAATCGATCATGTGTGCGCATGTGCATGAGGGACCTGTCCGCCATTTGCAGCTTTTCGCAACCGAAAGGCAAATTCGAGTTGAGGGCAAGTGCCCGATTGAGGAATGATGGCCTGCCATCATCTTCGCTGACAGGTTCAAGCAGGATTGCAACAAAGCGGCCCAGCATGGGCAAATCAGCAAGCAGTCTCTTAATTGCATGTTGGATTTTGTCATATTCAGTCATTTCCCCAACGAGCACAACATTGGGGCGACTGCCGTAAAGGACGGCAGCAAGTTTTTCAGACGAGTCGCAGTCCTTGAAGAGGTCGTATGACAGGGAGGCAGCCTCTGGAACTCCACTCTTCAGCACCACTTCGTCCTGAATGATATAGTCGGCGTCATCGATAGCTGCCAAACACGCCAATTGACCGGCGTCAGCAGGAACGATGACCTCGTCGCCTGGCGTGGCCAGACGGGCCTGGGTGTCCCGGACACTCATGCGGTCAGGGGACAAGGAGGTGGCGTCGGCGGCAGTTTGTCAAGGCCCAGCGGCTCGGGCAAGCATGGACAAAAAGACACCGAAAAAAAATAGACACTCAGAAAGGCCGCGGGGGGGGAGGGGGTGTACATCACGTCTTTGGGCTCGCAAAGCCAACCCACCCCCCACCCCGTTGTGTAACGGCTGCCCTGGTCAAACTCTGTTCTGTCTAGGAACGCATGAGGCCTTGTGGGCAAATATTACTGTGCCACCCGGAACCTCACACGATTCCTTGCACTCAGCATATACGGTTGCCCTATCTGAGCTAAAAGATATTGCGGACGCCATCCTTGCACTACAGTCATCAGCGCTAGCTCACGTACTGGACTCGCCATTTGCGGTTTGCGCCCCACAGACCACCCTCTTCGACCCACTGGCCGCACTACCGCGCTCCCGTGGGGGCCACCAAGGCCTACGGCTATCCACTAAATCCCGTCGGTTACTGTCCAACCGCCATCAATTATCTTCCAACCGCCAACGGTCACCTGCAACACTTCTATCAATTCTACAACCACCGGCGGCAACCCTCCAACTGCCGCCAGCTATCCTCAAACCGCCACCGGTTACTCTCCAACTCCCGTCGCTTACGTTAACAGCGGTTGGTTGCCCTCCAACCGCAGGCGACTACCGTTTAACCGCCGTCAGATATCCTCCAACCGCCGTTTGGTATCCTCCAACTTCCGTCATTTACCTTCCAACAACCATGCAATGGTCACCCTCTAGTTACAATCGGTTAACCCCCCAACTCCTGTTAGTAGCCTCTCAATAGTCGTCAATTGTATGCCCAAATAATGAGCTGGTCACTGGACAGCCCGAGTTGGTAAGCAACGGGAGTTGGAGAGTGACCGCTATCGGTTGGAGGATAATCGATGAGGGTAACCAATGGAGGTTGAAAGATGACCAACAGAGGTGCCAATGGTTGGAGGGTAACCAACGGCTCCACATGTGTGTTATCCCCTAGGGCACGATACCAGCGGGACTTCTTGTTTTGTTCTGCAGGAATCCCCTGCCCCCCATCGATGCCAATGAGGGATCACCGGGGGGAAGAGGGCCCCTGCCCATCTCTCTGATTTTTGACTAACAGTGGTGGTCATGGGGTGGGGGGGGACAAACAGAGGGCCAAAGGCACCGGAGCATTGCATTGGGGGGATTTAGAGGAGGGATGAAAAAATTCTTGTATGGTGGCATGTTCGATCGGGAGGTATGGTTGGTCTGGGAGCCAGTTTGGGTCTAGGGGGCGGAACGAGGATGTGGTCGTCGTGGGGTGGGTTGCCTGAGGCGGGTGCTGGCTGGTCAGGCAGGGGGGCTCAGGGTAGTTCGCAGCTACTGTCTCCTTCACTAGGGCCACACTCATGGAGAATAGGACAGCCACGGCAGTGACAAGCTCTCCCCCATTGTGGAAAGAAGGGGAAGCATGTAAAACCGATATTGGTTGGTGCAGCTATGAGGCCACACTAGCCACACGTTCATAGAACGGCGTTGGGGCCGACGCCACTTCATGTGTACAACTTGTCTCCCCCATCCCTTTAGCACCCTTGTGTGTACTACCCAGCGGCATTTCGTTTCTTTGGACTGTCTCCCCCTCCCTTTGAAACACTTGTGTGTACTACTGGGCATCCATTCATGTGTATGCACGCCCTCCCCCCTCCCTTTGGCATCCACGTGTGTACTAGGGTACCCAATTCATGTGTAGAGACTGACTTCCGCCTTCCTTTGCCACCCGTGTGTGTACTACGTGGCGCCAACTCCTGTGTAGACAACCTTTGGCACCCCTATGTGCACCTACTTGCCGCCAAGTCTTGTGTGAAGACTATCTCCCCCCTCACTTTGCACATCATTGCTTTAGAGGAGACAAGCCGCATCACAGGCAGACGATTTCGGCCACACACCTATCATGGGGGAAACTTGGGCGGAAATCAGCAACTAGGTCACCTTCCGCTCTCGGGGGTGGGACACAATGATAAGTGGGTTCATCTCCCCTGCCTTCCCAAGAGCCTGCAACAGGGCGGAATTGCTATGTGACTGCTCTATTCTCCACAAGGGGGGGGGGGGGACAAGAGGGGACGAAATCAGAACTGGCTACAGTCTCGGAGGCCCACAAGTGAGCACAGTTACTACGTCACCCCTTCGTTCTCGAGGTTTCCCACATGGGGGGATAAAATCTGAAGTGGCTACAACGCCCCACCTTTCTCGGGGGCCCGCAAGTGGGCGGAATTGCCATGTCAACCCTGCGCTCTCGCAGGTCCCCAAACCAGGGAACAAAATCAGAAGTGCTTGTATCACTCATGCCTTCTTGGGGGCCCAGAAGTAGGCAAAATTGCTCCGTCACCCTTGTGTTCTCGGGCTTCCTGATAAGAGGGGACAACATGAGAAATCGCTACATCACCCCTCCGCTATAAGGCCCGGGGGGGGCGACCCCTCGGTTTTGGACGCCAACTACCCCCCCAACTAACTGTTGGCCGGAGGCCCCTTGGGGGGGGGGGGGGGAGCATGGGACGGGGGGTGCGTGGCGAATGGGGGGGGGGGTCAAGGAGGGGGGAATGGGGGGGGGTCTAGGAGGGGGAATTGGGGGGGGGGGTCCGAGAGGGTCGGTTGGAGCGGGGGGGTCCAGGTGGGGTGAATGGGGGGGGGGGGGGGCACAGGCTCCCCTGACCTCCCCTTGCCCTCCCTCTAACCATACCATCATCCATAAATCTAACCCTAACCTTTGCAGCCAACTAGTATGGCCATGCCAGCCATGTTGATTGGGCTGAACAAGATGCCCCAAATTTCGTTCATGGCTGCTTTTGCCACATCATTGGATAGGAGTAGGCTGAGGGTTGGGGGTGGGCGTTAGACTCAAGGTTGGGTTTAAGGATAGTGTTGGGGTGCAAATTGGATAAGATTTGCCTTAGGACACCTTTGGTGTTCATGGAGCATCGGGCGCCCCAGGCGCCTGAGGGCAACACCTTTGCAACTAACTGTTGGCCGAAGGCCCCTAGGGGGGGGGGGGGGGGGGCAGGGGTAGTTGGCGTCCTAGGACCCGCGGAGTCGCCCCCCCCGGGCTATAAGGGTTTCCAAATTGGAGGGAATCGAATATGATGCTCGCCAGTGGTAATCTGACATATAAGTTCACCGTTGTAAACAACATTTTGCTTGTTGCACCAAAATAGTGCATGCCCTATTATTGACATTGTTATGGGCATTGTTGCCAGTCGTACCAAGATGGGACACGCATTTCGACAAACATTTTTACAGGCATTCTTGCGTGTTGTACGGAAGTGGTGCATGCTATTCTATAGGCACGCCGAAGACATTGCGTGCGTCATGTAGAAAAACACCAGTGTACCACGTAAAACGCCCGTGGGGCACAACACATGTAAAGTGAGGAAACCGGACTAGCTCCTGCAAACAGCCAAAGAATTAAATGCCGTATCCTTCATCAATATGTGACCGTCGCCTGCAAAGCCAAAACCAAGTGGGGCACCTCCACAACTGGGCTTGGCGCAACTATATGCTTGGTCTGCTCCTGGGCGGTACAATTTCTGAGAAATTGAGGTGCATGGCTCATCTATAGTTTCAGGTGGTGCACAAACTATGCGGGTGCACCTTCCGATAGGATGTCTAGCTTGTGTGCAATTGGTAGAAGTCGAATGCCAAAAAGGTAAACTTGTGAAGTTACCACCTTCCCACCATGAATTTGGACAAAGAACAATGAACCGGGCGTCAGGACATGCTCTTCCACATGGTACAATTGAAAAAATGAAGCGGGAGACCTTTGGGACCAAGATTTGGAAGTAGTCAACAATGACCTGGTTGTGCTCCCCACTCATTGAGAAGTTTAATGTGCGCCTGATTTTGACGAATTTATCTGGTAGTCCTTTGCATTGCTTGGTGCCTCCATTTTAGAATCGCATTGGGAAGTTCATAGCCCACCATTTGTAGGGTGGTCTTTGAGCTCCTAAAAACTGAAGAAGCTAAAGTTGATGCGGTACGCAAATGGCATCATACGCTCAAGATTTCATGAGTTTGGTTTTCTTGGTACACAAGGACTCCTCTCTATATGTGTTGAAGTAGAATGACAACGTGATCAAAGTTAACGCAGGAAGATTGGTCAATAGTATGGATCGGTTATTGCCCGCTTTTACCAACTCACAATATTGGTGGGAAGTGGTCTCAGCCACGTCCATGCATCAATGGAAAATACTGGATTTAAGGGGCCATGGTGATATGCTAGGCAGATTTCATCAAGGTAGCCACCCGGAACGGTCAAGTTCCAAGGCAAGGCAACCCCTGCGATGACAGCGTATCAGTGGTCGCTAACACCGCGTTCTCAAGGGGAATCCTTGCACTGCGCGCTACTTTTAGAGTAGGTGCTCCCTAAAGAACCCTAAGGCACACCCCTTCCAAATGCCCCCAAATTTAGGTCACCCAAACTGCCCTAGCTAAAGACAAATGCAAGTTACCTTCCCCTCACATAAGACATCATGCAAAATGCGGAAAGACACACACATATCCTCTTTTTAGTTCAATTGTCAACTAAATACAAAATCAGAATGCTGCGGAGTGGCGGCATTTGAAGGCTCACTCACCCTCAGCTAGAGTGGAGGCCTCATATGTGTCCACCTCATCCTTAACTGGATCAGGGGGCAAAGTGGCTTGTAGGAGGGAACCCACGTCAAACTCCGGTTTCCATTTGTGGTACAACCACGCATCCTTATCAGCAGTGATGCGGCCTCGCATAGGGCATTCGACTGTGGTCAAGCAAAAACCGGGGAGTCTGTTAGCCCAACTCAAGGGCCCACACCAAAGTGTGGGAATCCATGGTGGGGACGAGCAAAAAAGTGTGAAAAGGGGCGGAAATTAGTGAAGTGGGTGAAAATCCAAAAATGCCATGTCCCCAATGTGGAAGAAGCATCAAAACCGACGCTAGGGGCAACAATGATGCCCTCGAGTATCACAAAGTATGGGTCTCCAGTACGGCTGGACGCCCAAATAGTTGCACTCCGCCCGCACTGCGCGCGCACTGCGCTTAAGGCGCCCCCTCGTGCACCCCAATGAGACCCAGCCTACGCACTATTGAGCCATCAACCCGCAAGTGTAGGTGTGCATACTGCATCTTGGAGTGATTGCTAGGCGCAGACCCCTATTCGGCCAACTGCACAAGGGGGGGGGGGGGGGTTGGACCCCAAATGGATATGGGTCAAACTGATTGCCTCATGCCACTGATCATCTTGAGGAATGTATGTTGGGGTGAAAACTTGTTACAACCGGGGGGGGGGGGGGATGGTAGGTGGTACCTTTGTCCAAGGGCATAGCATCCCGGACTCCATTCCCGGCCAATGTTGCTCGTGGCACCGAACCCATGCCAAACCAGGTTTGTTTAACCCAACCACTCAGAAACATGCTTGTTTCGAAAGCCTTTGGAGGACCTGGGGGGAAGGGGGTGGTTATTTGCAAAACACGCGCGAAGCCTTTCTCAAAAAAAAAGTTTCTTTGCACACACTACTAAGTGGGCGGGATTGCTTTGTAACTTCTGCGCTGTCAGGGGTCCCCAACATAGGGGACGTAATCACAAGTGGCTGCATAAGCCCCGCCTTCTTGGTGGGCCCATTGTGGACAAAAATGGTATGTAACCCCTATGGTCTTGGGGGTCCCCATAGAAGGGGACAAAATCAGAAATGGCTACATATCCCCTGCCCTCTCGGGGGCCCAATTCTTGGCAGCAGTGCGACATAACCCCTATGTTCTCAAGGGTCACTAACAAAGGGGACTAAATCAAAAAACAACTAAACAAAGGGGGGGGGGGGTTTCCTTTGTGTCTCTAACCCTGCTTGTGTTGCTACAGGTTGCCAACACGGGTAATTGAATTGAAAACCTTTTCATTGTAGAGGCAATGTTCACCCACTAGGGTGCATGCCATCTCTAACAAATGACTGCTCATGTATGGGATTGACATTTGGTCCAATAATATTTTTGATCAATTATTTACTTCTGCTAAAAAGTATGAGCGGTTTGATTACAAGCACATGAATTGAACAAACACTGTTTTACCCTCTGCCGCATCAAAGAAATTCTCCTTGTGGCGCCATTGGTGCCGGTCCGGCACTTCCGAGCCAAATTCCAAGACGGAGGGGGCTGGGGGGAGATGTAAAGGGTCTGCCCCCCCCCCCCCCCCTCCTAGTTGCGGTATGGCATCTAGTGCGGGGTCCTACAGTTCGTCCGGTCTCTACATTGACCTCCGCAAGGTGAGGCAACTCGGCACCCTCTGCTTCGCGGGGGTCCATCCCCTCCCGCTTTGCATCAACTCCGCTGCACCTAGCGAGCCATAGCCTATTAGCATTAGACCGGTCCCCCGGCAATGCAACACCCACCTCCAACAGTGCGCCAAACTGCCGCGCTTATTCACGCACAACAGTCCACACCAATGGACTACCCACAGCCATCCATGGTGCCGAGTACTAGTTGCCTACCACCTTCAGCCCCATTGGTGATGGCATTGCTATGTCACAATGGATGAAGCAAAGAAATGGTGCTAGTTGCATAGTCGTTGCCCTAACAGTTGCAACTTGTGTGCTATCCAAAATGAGCGACACTTCGGCTTCTTTTTTCCGGTCTAGGACTTTTGGTAGACCATTATTTCGAGTCGTTCATGGGGTCCTTGGGGGCTCTAATGGGGATGGGTCACTCACCAGAAAAGCCCATGACCGCCAGCTACTACCGTGCAGACGACAAAGTCGCACAGGCGAAACATGGTGTGGCGGCTACATCATGGTGACAATGAAATGGATGGCTTGATTATAGGACTGAGGGCGGCTCCGAGTGAGCCGCGCGGTGTTGCATTCAGACATATGGGTCATTAAGGGCTGCATCCCACCCAAGGAGGGCAGCTCCTAGCCAGGGTTCGACCCCGAGGGCTGTTCAGCTGGTTCACGGGTTGTTCAGGGAGGCCCCCCCCCTTCGTTGAACCAACCTTGGCCTGTTCGACGGTTAGCCGCCAGGCTCCCCAAGGGGACGGGGCGGGGCGGATCCCCATGACGCGCTGATCATTGTCAATATACACAACCCTGGCTAAAAAAAATTTTCACACACAATGCCCATGTACTCACGTTGCCATAAGCTAGGGTCCCAATTGGAGGTCGGGTCAAGGTCAAAATCCTTCCTTTTTTGTGCTTTTCGTCCATTTTTGAAGTCTCCTCAAAATTGTGATGCGGAACGTCAAACAAAAACCCACTACCTACTCAGAAAACAAAATGAATGGCTCGAACAAAATCCATTATTGCTACGGGGGGGAAATTTACTCGCTTTTGTACGCGACCCCCCCCCAATAGAGGTGGGCCAAAGGCCCCAACGGGGAGGGTGGGGGCTGTTGGCGGGGGCCATGAGGCAACGGAAACTGGGCTCGCATACGCCCCTGTGTCACAGGCGCATGGTCATAACCACATTGTTCATTGTTTTTCTTGCTGCACTGCAGCGCAGACCAGTTCGTTCCACGTGGTTGCTGACTGTGCTTGGGCTTTGGTCCTCTAGACACTGAGGTCAGCTCGCACCTACCACCCTCCCACAGTGCCGCTTAGTCTCTAACCCTTGCCCTGCGGGTCGTGCCCCTGTCATGCACTTGCTCTCTGGCACGTGAGGACGTGTCGTACCAAAATTTCGGGGGCGCAAAGGCGCTTATGGTTGCGCAAAGGCGTCTCATCGTTTCAACAATAGTTCTGGCTGCCGGACACTTCAACAGATCATTGCTGTACTGTGTGTGGCGCATACCTTTTCAGCACCACACCATGCGTGCACAGGCTGCCCACATTTTCATGTCCACTCGCTTCCAATACCCTCACATGGGCCGCATTCTCGCAGCCCTTGTCATGCTTCGGCTTTACAACACGTAATGACGTGTCGCGCCTGTGCTCCAGGGGCGCAATGGCGCCCCGTTGTTTCACCATTAGTCTGCTCTGTGCTGCCATGGCGTCCCATACACTCTGGTCAGCTCGAACCCACCGCCCTCCCTTTGCGCCGGTTAGCCCCCGACTCTTGTTCTGTGGGTCTCTCTTCCACTCTCTCCCTCTCTCTTTCTCCCTGCCCTCTCTCCTGCCCTCTCTCTCTCTCCGTTCCTTTTCCTTTGCGCCCCACTCTCTCTCGCTCTCCTCTCCGTTCCTCTCCCACTGCGTCCCACTCTCTTTCTCTCTCTCTCTCTCTCTCTCTCTCTCTCTCTCTCTCTCTCTCTCTCTCTCTCTCTCTCTCTCTCTCTCTCTCTCTCTCTCTCTGTGTCCCACTCTCTGTCTCTCTCTCTCTCTCTCTCTCTCTCTCTCTTTCTCTCTCTCTCTCTCTCTCTCTCTCTCCCTCCCTCCCTCTCTCTCTCTCTCTCTCTCTCTCGCATAAAAGGGGTTTTCGGGGCGTTCGGTGGATCTCTATCCCCCGGGGTTCGAACCATCCTCTACAGGACAGAAGAGGTGCGGTTAATCAACTGGGCCATGACGATTTGTTATCTGCATCACTTGCTCCAATCTGTCCTACTCCCCCCTGCGTGTCATCCCCTGTCATGCATATCTCCTTTCGCATGGGGGTGTGCTCAGCAGCGTGTAGAGGAACCGCACAGCGTCCCCGGGTACCGGGTCCGCCTGCCTGAAGAGCGTTCTCTGGAATAGCCTCAAGAGGTCCGCTCGGCTCGCCAGCCACACATGCATGCAGTCTCCAGTTCTGCTCACAGAGGAGGGCACCGCTCTGTGTCCCTCTGCCGTCGGACAGTGGAGGGTCGCCTCCCACTGGAGCGGATGCAACTTGCTTGCATTTTTGGGTCGCTACTGGACCTGCATGTTCGCCACAGCCTGAGTCTTCAGGGTCCAGTTGATCTGGACCATCACCGAGTAGAACTCCTGATTGCTCATCAGCAATGTGG
The DNA here is from genome assembly GCA_964036045.1 of Eutreptiella sp. 'Long Island Sound 2002'. NCBI lineage: Eukaryota > Euglenozoa > Euglenophyceae > Eutreptiales > Eutreptiaceae > Eutreptiella > Eutreptiella sp. 'Long Island Sound 2002'. Next base: position 19,427,470 of record OZ038379.1, read on the forward strand.
GCGGGGGCCATGAGGCAACGGATACTGGGCTCGCATACGCCCCCGTGTCACAGGCGAGAGTATGCACGAAGTCGCCCCCCCTACCTACCCCCTACCCCCCCCCTACCCCCCCCCTACCCCCCCCCCTACCTCCCCCCCTACCTCCCCCCCCCTACCTCCCCCCCCCTACCTTCCCCCCCCCTACCTCCCCCCGCTTACCTCTTCCCCTCCCTACCCCCCCCCACCTCGTCTCCCCCCCCTTACCCCCCCCCTCGGCCCCCCCTACGTTGCTACTCCTACCCCCCCCCCACCACCACCACCACCAACCCCCCATCCCCCCCGCCCTTCCAGAGCAACCCCCGCCCCCAACCCCACCCGGACCCTTGCATTGGTAGACCGCCTTTTGGCTGCACAGCCTTGTGTGTGCACCGCCTTGCCTGTAGCCCCTTAAATAACAAGACTCCTGCGATGGCCACAGACCGCCTTTTGTGTGTTCCGCCTTGTGTGTGCACCGCCTTGTGTGTGCACCGCCTTGTGTGTGCACCGCCTTGCCTGTGGCCCCTTAAATAACAAGACTCCTGCGGTGGCCACAGGCCGCCTTTTGTGTGTTCCGCCTTGTGTGTGCACCGCCTTGCATGTGGCCCCTTAAAAAAAAAAACTCCTCTGGTGGCCACAGACCGCCTTTTGTGTGTTCCGCCTTGTGTGTGCACCGCCTTGTGTGTGCACCGCCTTGCCTGTGGCCCCTTAAGGAACAAGACTCCTGCGGTGGCCACGGACCGCCTTTTGTGTGTTCCGCCTTGTGTGTGCACCGCCTTGCCTGTGGCCCCTTAAGTAACAAGACTCCTGCGGTGGCCACAAACCGCCTTTTGTGTGTTCCGCCTTGTGTGTGCACAGCCTTGTGTGTGCACCGCTTTGCCTGTGGCCCCTTAAATAACAAGACTCCTGCGGTGGCCACAGACCGCCTTTTGTGTGTTCCGCCTTGTGTGTGCACCGCCTTGCCTGTGGCCCCTTAAGGAACAAGACTCCTGCGGTGGCCACAGACCGCCTTTTGTGTGTTCCGCCTTGTGTGTGCACCGCCTTGCCTGTGGCCCCTTAAATAACAAGACTCCTGCGGTGGCAACAGGCCGCCTTTTGTGTGTTCCGCCTTGTGTGTGCACCGCCTTGTGTGTGCACCGCCTTGCCTGTGGCCCCTTAAATAACAAGACTCCTGCGATGGCCACAGACCGCCTTTTGTGTGTTCCGCCTTGTGTGTGCACCGCCTTGTGTGTGCACCGCCTTGCCTGTAGCCCCTTAAATAACAAGACTCCTGCGATGGCCACAGACCGCCTTTTGTGTGTTCCGCCTTGTGTGTGCACCGCCTTGTGTGTGCACCGCCTTGTGTGTGCACCGCCTTGCCTGTGGCCCCTTAAATAACAAGACTCCTGCGGTGGCCACAGGCCGCCTTTTGTGTGTTCCGCCTTGTGTGTGCACCGCCTTGCATGTGGCCCCTTAAAAAAAAAAACTCCTGTGGTGGCCACAGACCGCCTTTTGTGTGTTCCGCCTTGTGTGTGCACCGCCTTGTGTGTGCACCGCCTTGCCTGTGGCCCCTTAAGGAACAAGACTCCTGCGGTGGCCACGGGACCGCCTTTTGTGTGTTCCGCCTTGTGTGTGCACCGCCTTGCCTGTGGCCCCTTAAGTAACAAGACTCCTGCGGTGGCCACAAACCGCCTTTTGTGTGTTCCGCCTTGTGTGTGCACAGCCTTGTGTGCGCACCGCTTTGCCTGTGGCCCCTTAAATAACAAGACTCGTGCGGTGGCCACAGACCGCCTTTTGTGTGTTCCGCCTTGTGTGTGCACCGCCTTGCCTGTGGCCCCTTAAGGAACAAGACTCCTGCGGTGGCCACAGACCGCCTTTTGTGTGTTCCGCCTTGTGTGTGCACCGCCTTGCCTGTTGCCCCTTAAATAACAAGACTCCTGCGGTGGCAACAGGCCGCCTTTTGTGTGTTCCGCCTTGTGTGTGCACCGCCTTGTGTGTGCACCGCCTTGCCTGTGGCCCCTTAAATAACAAGACTCCTGCGGTGGCTACAGGCCGCCTTTTGTGTGTTCCGCCTTGTGTGTGCACCGCCTTGCCTGTGGCCCCTCAACTAACATGACTCCTGCGGTGGCCAAAGACCGCCTTTTGTGTTTACCGCCTTGTGTGTGCACCGCCTTGTGTGTGCACCGCCTTGCGGGGCCCCTTAAATAACAAGACTCCTACGGTGGCCAGTGGCCGCCTTTTGTGTGTTCCGCCTTGTGTGTGCACCGCCTTGCCTGTGGCCCCTCAACTAACATGACTCCTGCAGTGGCCACAGACCGCCTTTTGTGTTTACCGCCTTGTGTGTGCACCGCCTTGTGTGTGCACCGCCTTGCCTGTGGCCCCTTAAATAACAAGACTCCTGCGGTGGCCACAAACCGCCTTTTGTGTGTTCCGCCTTGTGTGTGCACCGCCTTGCCTGTGGCCCCTTAAGGAACAAGACTCCTGCGGTGGCCACAGACCGCCTTTTGTGTGTTCCGCCTTTTGTGTGTTCCGCCTTGTGTGTGCACCGCCTTGCCTGTGGCCCCTTAAATAACAAGACTCCTGCGGTGGCTACAGGCCGCCTTTTGTGTGTTCCGCCTTGTGTGTGCACCGCCTTGCCTGTGGCCCCTCAACTAACATGACTCCTGCGGTGGCCACAGACCGCCTTTTGTGTTTACCGCATTGTGTGTGCACCGCCTTGCCTGTGGCCCCTTAAATAACAAGACTCCTGCGGTGGCCACAGACCGCCTTTTGTGTGTTCCGCCTTGTGTTCGCCCCGCCTTCTGTGCGTACCGCCTTGCTTGTGGCCCTTCAAAGAACTTCACTCCTACGCACCACCTAACCGTTCTTTGCTACGGCTCCCTTCTCGCCCAAACACCTCCAGCCCATCTGCAAAGAGGAGACCAATGCAAGCACAACAGGCACGAAATCAAAACACGAACTGCGACCCATGGTGAGTGATTGCTACCACTCGAGTCCGATGTATTCTCGGGGGTCCCCAACAAGAGGAACAAAATCAGAAGTCAAAACCTACGCCGGGGGTCACCCTGATGCACCACGCAACAAAGCGTGGATTCAAATATTGTCCCGGTTTCCTCAATAGCACCGGACGGTTGGGGCCCAAAAGAGGGCGGAAATGCTACATCACCCCTGCATTCTCGGGGGTCCCCAACAAAGGGAACAAAATCAGAAGTCAAAACCTACGCCGGGGGTCACCCTGATGCACCACGCAACAAAGCGTGGATTCAAATATTGTCCCGGTTTCCTCAATAGCACCGGACGGTTGGGGCCCAAAAGAGGGCGGAAATGCTACATCACCCCTGCATTCTCGGGGGTCCCCAACAAAGGGAACAAAATCAGAAGTCAAAACCTACGCCGGGGGTCACCCTGATGCACCACGCAACAAAGCGTGGATTCAAAGATTGTCCCGGTTTCCCTCAATAGCACCGGACGGTTGGGGCCCAAAAGAGGGCGGAAATGCTACGTCACCCCTGCATTCTCGGGGGTCCCCAACAAAGGGAACAAAATCAGAAGTCAAAACCTACGCCGGGGGTCACCATGACTCTCCTAGGGGCCCCTAGTATACCAAAGTATGGGTCTCTAGTACGGCCAGACGCCCAAATAGCCACCGCTATAGAGCAGGGAGGCAGATTCAGAATTGGCCCACTTGTGGGCAAGGATGGGGCAAAGTGGCTATATAACCCCTGCCGCCTAGGGGATCCCCACCGCCTCAGAGCGGGGGGCAGAATCAGAAAAGAGCCCACAAGTGGGCAAGGTGGCTACATAACCCCATTGGGCGCCTTCGGCGCCCGTTGGCTCCTTGGGCCCATACCTTTGACAACTAACTGTCGGCCGGAGGCCCCTGGGGGGGGGGGGGGGGGTAGTTGGCGTCCTAGGACCCGCGGAGTCGCCCCCCCCCTACCCCCCCTACCTCCCCCCCCTACCCCCCCCCCCTACCTCCCCCCCCAACCTTCCCCCCCCTACCTCCCCCCCACCCCCCCCTACCTCCCCCCCCTACCTCCCCCCCTACCCCCCCCTACCCCCCCCAACCCCCCCCCCCTACCTCCAAGGTAGGGGGGGGCGACTTCGTGCGATATAAGCACAGGCGCATGGTCATAACCACATTGTTCAGTGTATTTCTCGCTCCACTGCAGCGCAGACCAGTTCTATACCACACCAGGTGGTTGTTGACTGTGCTTGGACTTCGTTCATCTGGACACTGAGGTCACCTCGCACCCACCACCCTCCCACAGTGCCGGTTAGTCCCTAACCCTTGCCCTGCAGGTCGTGCTCTTGCTGCCCCTATCTTGCACTTGCTCTCCGGC